>JABVZX010000330.1:7955334-7978413 GCA_020883565.1 Drosophila pachea
ATTGATTCGTTTTGCAGCTATTTTGGAAAATGTGCATATTAAACGCGCCAACGTGTGCTGATTTGAATTAGCAATAAAAGTGAGCTCCCAGTACGCCGAAAGGCTCGCATTGAAGCATAAAAAGAAAAGTGCAAATTGAATAAAAAACAGTGATTTTTCGGGTTTCGGTTGAATATTAATTATGTCCTGTTGCGGCCAAATAACCACTATTCGCGTACCCATCGAACTAAACAGTCAGAGCGATGTGCTTAAGGTAAAGCAAAAGTAATTCGAACCGAAAAGCCACAGACCCGTCCCGAATCCCGTTCCCGAAAAAATATGATCTTTAAAATCTTGAACCTAACCTCGCTTTATTGAAGTTGCGCGCCAAACTAATTCAAAATTTTCTTTGCTTCATTTTTTTTCTCCCTATTTATTTCCATATATCTGTACTTAAGCTTAAGTACGATCCACTGCAAGATACGCAGCACAGGGTAGGCGTGGTGTGCCCCTTTGGTTTGGCAGCCGCATTTTATCCCGCTTCCTCTCACTGCCCTTCACAATCATACTTGACCACTCTCACTCATTTGCGTACTTGCTGTCTCGTTCTTGTTCATGATGTTCACGATGCATGAGTGCGTCATTGTTATCGCCATTTCGCCTTTTTTTGTCTTTCAATCTAAACAAATCGATTACTGTTTGGTTTTTATTAGCAACCAGATTTTGAAATACATTTGCAATCGCACAATAAAAACAAACAGAGTGCTCTGCCCTCGCCGCAGTCCCTCCCCTTAACTTTTGCCGAGCAGCCGTTACCCATCTCGGGCACTTTGGTCTATGTTTTTCTTTTTTATGCATCAACACACCATCAGTTGGAATATATTCGCAGCTGTTTGGCATAAAGGAAGTACTCTCTGCCAATACAGTTTAAATCGATCGCACTTTCCACCTTCCTTCACACTCATTAAAATTAGCAGCTGATGGGTTTATGTTTATTTCTTCCCTCTTGCTTGCTGGCCAAAAATAAATCATATATCATGCTAATTGAATTTAGGCTACATACATTTGAAAGATTTTTTTTTTTTTTTGGTTTTATGTCCGTCATTACGAGCCGATTTATGAGGCTGGAAAACCCGAAGAGCAATTCGTTACTAAAGTTTATTTTGGATGAGCCAATGTTGTGACAATTTACGATAAACAGAAGTGAGCAAATCTATTAAGACAATAAATAAGCCACTTGATAGTTTTAGTTAAGTAAACGTAAAGCGTAATTGGGGAACATGCAATTACAGCAAAGACTCATTTGATAGTCTTTATTTTCTCAACATTTCATGTTTATTTTCTTGTTCCCTTCAATGCTCATACGAGGTTCATTAGTTCTCAATCATTATCGATTAATATGAATCGAGTCCAGTTCCAAGTTCATTTAGTTCCTCATCGGTTATTGTAATTGAACGTTACTTCTAGTAAGTGAAGTGTCCTTTGTAGGGCGTGGATTGTCGCCCCTCATATATCTCATTAACGATTATCTCTTTCTCGTTCCCTCTTTCTACTCTTCAACTCCTTCACTCATTTTGCATGAACACGTGTTTGTTTTTTCTTTTCTTGTTTCGTACTTCTTGCAGGGTCCAGAACAAATACATGTGTCTAAGTTCTACAAGGAATCGAAGAATGGCAAATTTATTTCCTACATCACAGAGAATGTGCGGACGTTGTACCAAACGTTTCGCGAAGGTGCCTACGCATCCAACAATGGACCCTGTCTGGGCTGGCGCGAGACCTTGACCTCACCCTACCAAGTAGGTGAAACAGTCAGTTAACTATATTGTTCAAAATTCACCGATATTTTTTGATCTTCCAGTGGATAAACTATGATGAGGCACTGTTACGCGCCAAGAACTTTGGATCGGGTATGTTGGCGCTGGGCGCACGGCCAAAGCAGCTCATAGGCATCTACTCGCAGAACCGGCCAGAATGGATATTGTACGAACAGGCGTGTTATTCGTTCTCGTTGGTGGTGGTCCCACTCTACGATACGCTTGGGCCGGATGCTTGTGCTTTTATTATACGGCAGACGGAAATGTCGATTATTATCGTTGAGGACGATGCCAAGGCATCCATGCTGCTAGAGAAAGCACCGCGCAGCCTAAAGATCATAGTATCCATCAAGCCCATACGGCAAACAACCTTGGAGCGTGCGCGTAGTCGAGGTGTCCAAATCTTTTCATTCATCGATGTGGAGAAGCTCGGCGCAAAGGGCAATCATCCTGAGGTCCCGCCCACCTCTGAAGATCTATGCACCGTTTGCTATACATCAGGCACTACAGGCAATCCTAAGGGCGTTATGCTCACCCATGGTAATGTGGTGGCCGGTGTTTGTGCGGTAATCCTGCAAATGGGAGATCATCGTATAAGAGCTGGAGATGTAATGATCTCCTTCCTACCGCTGGCGCACATGTTCGAGCGCTGCTGCGAGAACGGAATGTACTATGTGGGTGGCTGCGTAGGGTTCTATTCTGGTGACATTAAGGAGTTGACTAACGATCTGAAAATGCTGAAGCCAACTGTTATGCCGGCAGTGCCTCGCCTGCTGAATCGTGTCTATGACAAGATACAGAATGACATTTCCGGTTCGAGTCTCAAACGCGGGCTCTTCAATATGGCCCTGAAGGCCAAAGAGAAGGAAATAGCTCGCGGAGTCTTGCGACGCAATGGCTGCTGGGACAAGCTTGTATTCAAGAAGGTGCATCAGGCATTCGGTGGCAATCTACGACTCATGGTAGTTGGTTCAGCGCCACTTGCTGGCAATGTACTCACCTTTATGCGCTGCGCCCTTGGCTGCCTTGTATTGGAGGGCTATGGCCAAACGGAATGCACTGGCGCCATCACGCTGACCGTACAAGGCGATCATGTGCCCAATCATGTAGGACCGCCTGTCTCTTGCAATGCGGTCAAGCTCGTCGATGTACCCGAAATGGAATACTTTGCCAATCAAAACACAGGCGAAGTCTGTGTACGCGGCTCCAATGTGTTCCACGGGTAAGCAATAGAGCTAAGTAGAATTGTTAAGCACCGATTACCATTTCGGATTGTCCATTTCAGTTACTATAAGGATCCCGAGAAAACAGCAGAAGCCATCGATGCCGAGGGCTGGCATCACACAGGCGATGTGGGCCTCTGGCTGCCCAATGGAACGTTGCGGATCATCGATCGCCGCAAACATATCTTCAAACTCAGCCAGGGCGAGTATATAGTACCCGAGAAGATCGAGAATATCTATACGCTGAGCCAATACGTCAATCAAGTTTATGTCTACGGCGAGAGCCTAAAGGTAAGTGTAAAAATGAAGACAAAATGAGAAAGATAGAGACAGAGCTATATATTCACACGTTTTTATTCTATGTCAAATTGAAGAGCTGCATTATCGCAGTTGTTGTACCTGATGTCGATGTCCTGAAACAGTGGGCCACGGAAAACAATGTACGCGGCACATTGTCCGTCCTGTGCAATAATAAGAATGTGAAAGAGCTGATTATGAATGATATGCTTAACTGGGGCAAGCAGAGTGGACTAAAGTCCTTTGAGCAGGTCAGTGACCTACAACAAGAGAATTGCAATTCTAGTACAATTTTTAATGAAATACTTTGTTGCAGGTCAAGGATATATATTTGCATCCCGATCCATTCTCGGTGCAAAATGGTCTACTAACGCCCACATTTAAGGCCAAGCGTCCACAATTGAAAAGCTATTTCAAACCGCAACTGGAAGATATGTATAAACATTTGGATTGAAGCAATACATAATAGTTAACCAAGAGCAACGAAACAATTTAAGCAGCATTCGAAATAGATAACTCTGAATGACCTTATGTCTTAATTGAATAGATTGACCATACAATACATTATTTTGAATACCAAGCAAACAGAATACGTGAAGTAAACATAGCAATACCATATTATAATTCTAATCTCATGCGAACGTCAGTCTACTTTTCTATAGTTCCGTCAATTCTTAGCAAGTAAGCGAAGCAAAGATACAATATATATATATACAACAAAACGGATTCTTAACTGACAGACCCATTTTGGCAAAAGCATTTTTTTTTATATGTATATCAGTTAATCAACCACTAGCAGCTCTTACTAAAATTAACTCATTAACATTAAAATGTTAACTAATTCCTAACCCCTACGGTTTTACTAAAATGGGAAAATGTTTCAATTTTGAGAAAAATGAAGATAATCGCGTAGTCTGAACGAAAACATATACAAAATAAACATATTGAGAGAAATTTTTTAAACCAAAGCTTTAACTACCTAACACTCGTATACTACACTCAGCGTTAGATTTAATAATGAGGGAAAGCCCCCTTTTTTTTTAATATATACTATGCTAACAAAACTAAAAATGAGTAATAATTATACGTTAGGTAATTTAAAGGAATCGCTTTTAGGAAAACAAATAAGGAAAATCAAAATGTAATTTCCAATAACTAATAACAAGCTCAGCGCAACTTCTGAAAATAAGCAGCATACAAAATGAGAAAAATAGTAAAAAGAAAAAAAAACTGATTGGACTGCACTGTATGCCTTACATTAACAAAATCCAATAGTTTGAAATGAGAAAGCTCTATTAATACGGTCTAAAAATAAACCAAACCTTATGATAATATATAAATATTTTCTTAATGTAGGCAAACTAAATGAGTACGCGAATTTATGCAATGAATTCATGTTATGATTTAAAATAAAGTCATAAAAAACCCAAGCGGAAGCTTTTTTCAAGCCAATATAATGGGACAGAGCTGCCAGATTGCGAGAATTTCAATGTTGAACGATGGAGCAATGTAGAATGAAGAACTTACATAATTAGTTTGAAAAACGTTTCGTGTTTTTATTAAATTAAACAAATTACATACTTTGCATTCAGTTAAGATCAGTTATTTTATTGTAGCAGCTGATTTCAAATCATGGCGAATGGAATGCAAAATCATTTCAAACATTAAGCTGATTCGTTTCTGGTTTTGTTTAATTGCTAATTTAAATGTCTAAACAACTGTTTGTTGTCTGTGTTTACCTGGTATTAAGCTTAGCTAATTTAGTTTTGCTTTTACCATGTGTAAAAGGACATTACGCTTAATTATACTATAAAATGGATGAAAGCCATCACAGCTCGCCATGAACATGGTCGGGTGCCGGAGGTTCTGTTATGATGACTTGCTCATGCTCTTCTTCGTCTTCATCCGCATTGTCCCTGTTGCCGTTTATACTATGGTTCTCATGATCCTCAATGCGGGCAAGTAACGCTTTTAGCTCCGCATCATAATCTTTCCACTCAGGCACAATACGCTGAGCCGCTGTGAGTTTGGCTTCTTTGGTTTGCGGATTGTTGCATAAATCGATGACTTTAGCGTTCTTGAAGGAGCTGTCGCTGCACCAAGTTTGACACCAAAGCCATTCATCTGGCAGCGATTTGATGGCCACCTGATGTATCATATTATTTGGCAAATCCTGATCCAAGTTGGCCAAACTATTCGGGTCCTGGCTAAGTGCCTGATATTGTCCACGTAATCTGTCACCGGCCGCAATCTTGCGGAATCGCTTTAAATCAACGACATACAAGGCAGAAATGTGATAGCGTCTACCCATAAGATGGCTGCGCCAGTAACCCTGCTTCCAGAAACGGAAGCCTTCCATTTCTTTCCGGGAATCACAGAATGGCGTGTACGCATAGGGAGCTCCACCCAAATCCATATCGTAAAGCTCCTTTATATCCGTACGCACAATTGCATCCGCATCCACGAAAATAATCTTGCGCACATTAAGTGGGAAGAGTACATCCAGGAAAAGGATCTTATAACCCCAAATGGTGCGCTGTTTCTCCGTCTGCTGGTGTAGCCAACGGGGCCATTTGTATTGGACGAGTTCATACTGGAAGTTATATTCCTTGGCCATGTGCGGCAAGAAGTCTGTAAATTGTGGCGACAAATAGTTCTTGAGAAACCAGAATTTCACTGGCGACTTGGTGTGCTTGAGCAGCGAAACCATCATAATGCGCAACAGACGCTCATATAAATGGCCGGAGGCCACAGAGAAAATATTAATGGTTTCCGTATCCTCATCCGCACTAGCTGTCCCACTGCTAGCGCCAAAACTACTCGCAATGCTATTCCAAATGCCCGATTGAGCTGGGGCCGAATCGTCGGAGAGCAGCTCAGCGTTTTGCATGCCTGGTCGCTTGGACACGCGCAACTTGGTGACATGGGAGCGCAACGATGTAATTAATACCTGAACCACACCCGTTTGCGGTTGATGTAACGTATTGGGCCCCTCCGCATGACTGATGGCATAAATATCTGACGATTTGCCTTCGCGCAGTCTCAACGTCCAAGCCCCGGGATTGGCCTTTAATTGGAAGTAGCCCAAATTGGCCATAACGATAGTGTCCACCAGTGTTGGCTGTGTTTTCGTTCCCAGCACCAATTGCAAGCCACGTGGCGGTGCACCGCTGGCTGCATCGAAGCAATGCCCTTCCAGTAGCAAATATTCCAAACCGAATTCGCTATGCACCGGTCCACCGATATCGCGTAACTTAATGTTATCCAAATCGTAAACAGCACGGACTGCCTCCACCAACCAATTCTCCGGAACCTGCAGCTGCTGTGTAAGCAGCGGATTGGCGGGTAAACCACTGAATTTGGCCAGTGGACCCTCAGCGCGGGCACCGTTCGTTTCGAACTGAACTTCTGATTCGATCACATAGCGATAGAAATTCTTCACAGGCATATCGCTATGCTGCGCCACTGGTGTTAGATACAGATGAAACTGACAGTTGAGCGTCTGGCGCAATAAAATTAATATTGGTGTTAATTTTTGTGCAGCTCGCGACGCGGGATCCAATACGGCTACGATATCGAAGTGTGGCAACTTTTGTTGTTTCGCAGGCAGCTTCACCACAGAGTGATTCGTTTTGAGGTCGTTGGGCATCTTGAAACGCGTCTTTGTATGTCGCGGCAGCAAGCTGGCATAGAGCTTGACCAGGGTGTCGCTATTGAAATCGCTGTTCACATCACTGGCGGACTCCATGAGCACCTCACGAACCTTGTCCCCGTACTGTAGAGCGCTGTAGCGAGCCAGCAGAGCAAAGTCGGCGTTGTCAAAGATCTCATCAGGTTCAAGCGGACCATAATGCCGGCCATTGCCAATGACTAAGCGCTGCGATTTGGAGAGTCCTAAGACGCGTTGTGCATAGACGCGCAGCATTTTCAAATGTAGCTCTGTGCTGCCTAGTACATCTTCTAGCTGCTTGGGTATATCCTCAATGCTTTGCTTCTTCTGGCGCAGCCATTTGAGTACCTGTTCCGTCGCTTTAACAGGCTCCATTGAATGCATGGCCGCCCAGGCCAAACGGTTCAGACTACGCTTGTCGCTGACACCCTCCGTATTAGGTATAAATGCCAATCGGACGCTCTCACCACCACGCACATAGTCCAGCGCATGAGTGAGAAGTTTGCGGCCCTCGCTTGTGTCCAGATCGGCAAACACCCAAAGCGTTAGGAACTGCAGCGAGGCGGCGCCAATGCGCTCCGTGCTCTTCTTGCCTACAAAGTATTTCAGATTTGACATAAGTGTGGCCGTCATATCTCGATTGGAGAGCTTATTTAGCGCAGCAGCATTGCCAAGCTGCTTGGTGGGCACACCATTAATGTCCAGGTACTTGGCGTCCTCCTGATTGAGTATGCGCTGATTAAGACGCGGCATCACATGCGGCTTATTCATCAGGTAATTGATCATCTCATCCGCATCAGTAAGCTCACCCCGATATACAGCCTTCTGTAATACTGCCGTCTGGCTCATGATCTCCGTGAAAATCGCCTCCTCGAAGTCGCTATCTGCACTGATTATATTGCTCGGCATCGGTGCTCCATTGAGCAGCGCTTGAGGCTGACGAACAGCACCAAAACCAAGGCGTTGCACAAATTCTGAGGACAACTGGCGACCGTAGTCATAGTCGGAATCCTCAGCAAGGAATTCCTTGGCTTTACTGGTACTTAGGGAACTGAACTCTTTAGTCAGCTGTTTGATTATGTGATGTTTAGTGACAAAAGCTGTCTCACCTACCGCTGCGTAAATGTCCGTGAGAAAACTGAGAGCGGCACGTGCATCCTTTTGTTGGCTCACATAGTTAAAGGCACACACAATAGCCACATAATCGTCAGCTGTTTGATCGTCTTTAGCCCGAGCATCGAATACCAAACCCAGACGTATTGGCGCCTGATGTATGACAAAGGATTCGGCCAATTTGATGACGCTGCGAGATTCTGGCTGCAGTGGGTCCACAATCAGGACGAGATTAAATACGTTTTTACGAATATTTCGCAACATTCCGGGAAATGTGGGACGTAGCAAATCCATCACGGATGGTGGCCAACGCCTGTACTGGGGATCCTGTTCTATATCATTAATCCACTGTACCGCAGTATCTCTAATATCAATCGCAAACTCCCGCTTATTAGAGCTATTCAAATCGAGCGCTAGTAAAGCACTTGCCAGTTGGCCTTGCACGTTATTGCCATGAAGACTCTCCAACACTCGCATTTCGGACCGAAGCGTGTCCACCACTGTGTAAAGGTCCATCGTATCTGCATCAAAGAACAATCCATTTATAAACAATGCTCCGTCAGGCGGAGCAACGTTCAAACTGCGTCCCAATAATTCAGTGTTGTGCTTAACCTCAGATCTCAAATCATCGGACACTTTGTGGGCGAGCAGAGTACGTGCCAACATGGGAAAATTGTGCGCCGTATACTGGAGTAATTGTAGTGCCTCATCGCCCTGGATTTCAGCTATCGCGGCGGCAGCCTGCAAACCTAAATCTTGGAATTCCCAAGCTTTGAGCTGGGCAATCTCGTCGTTACCCTGCAGTAAGCGTTGACGCAGTTGATCCAGTGCTCGTTTTAGTGTTGGATACTTGGCTTTGAGCAGTTTAAAATCGAAACCCAGCACATCCGATTCATTGGCAAGATCCTCGGCTATGGTAGAACTGTCATTCCCCGTTTCTGGCTTGGGCGCATCATCCTGACTCTTGTACTCCGTCGACTTTAAATGCAGTTCCACACCGTATCCAGACAAACGCACAGGCCTTTCACTTCGCTTAGCTAACTGATGACGTAGCAGATATCGTACTTTACCGCCATTTGCAGCATCTTCTAGCAGCTTATGATATGACCGAAATGCAGAGCTACCCAAATCTCCATAGAGCACCACGGTGCGTGTGTTATTCTCGCTACCTGGGTATACGTGATCAAAGCTGTAGATAGTAACCTCTGCATCTAAGCTTTTTTTTGCAAGTGGTAGCTTCAATTTTTGCTCCAGTTCTGCATAGGTGCAAGCTAGTTCAGTGCCCACCTGCGCGTAGATAGCTTCTTGACAAGCACCCGCAGCGCGAAGCTCATCGGCCAATTGAAAGTGGGTCTGTATACGCGGCGTCAGACTGTGCATGGAGACAACCAACTTAAGGAGTGGTAGTTGGGGATCACTTACATGTGAACGCACCAGCTGCAAAGCGGCATTGTACTGTTGCGATTCCGTATCTATAAGAGTTATATTATAAATGTTAATTATATAAAAAATGTTTTTAATCTAATGCGTTTGTATTACATATTGGATAAATAATAAATTGCATATTCAACACCCACCGTACTCGTTAAGCGCCGTATCCAATGCCGTCACGGCCTGCACATAGTCCCAGAAGAGCCCTGGTTGCTCATCCGCCAAATACTCTGCAATCTCTAAATATAGTGGCGTTTGCGTCCATTTGGCATTGATTAGAGTAGTTATAGGATAGCTTTGGCTGGACTCCGCCGCTGCTGCTGAGAAACAAGCTGGCGACAACACAGTCAATGTCGCCGTCGACAGAAGCAACACACACGCAAGACGTAACATTATTGTTGTGCTTATATCTTCGCCTAAGTGCTCATGACGCCCTTATTCCAAGTTCTTGCGGAATAAATAGGCACTGCCTGTTATATTATTTCACTACAATTTCCGTACTCAACCGAAACTCTTAATTAAATTTAAGGCGAAAAACTGATGTGGCGTTTTACCGGCCGGAGTAGCGTTACCACCTAGTTATAATTTTCTGGTGCAATATATAGTTGATTCTTGTCATTCTTAGATAATTTAACAGTGCAAATTACGGATACAAATAAAGATTATTGGTTCGAATGATAGCTATTATGATTACGCGCACAATCATATTCGTTTATACTTATATACATGCAAAAAATATTTTGTAGTGGCTACTCCACAGCGACCATATTGAGTAAGTTTGCAGTTGCCAACCTTCTAGTTGAATCAGCTGATGATCCAGCTTTGTTTATAAACTAAAGCGCGCCGAAAGTGTAATTTCTCAAGTGATGAAGTGCGCGCTAGAAGGAGGCAATGCGCGTAGTAAGTAAATTATTGATTTAAGAAGAATATTTTAATATAGTATTTAATATATTTGTAGTTATTGCCAAGGCAATTCAATCATTATCCAAAGTAGGTAAAGAGTTATTCATAGAAGCGGATATAAATGGACTCCGAATGCGGTCCATTAACCCCACACAATCTGCTGTGGCCACCATATCCTTTAACCGTTCAATATTTGTTACATTTCAACTACCACCAAGTGGTGACTGCTGTTGTAAAATAGCTATGAAGCCATGCCTGGGTGTTTTTCGAAATATGAAACAGGTACGTGTATGTATGATCCTGATATGAACACTACTGTCTATTAAAAATTAATTATAAGGTTGAACATTGCGAGCTTAGCATCGTGGGCAATCGGTCTAAATTTCAAGTGAATCTTCGATGTAAACTGGAGACTACAAAGCAAGCACTCATTGCAATTGTCGATGAACTAAATATAACATCTGATGTTCCAATGGATCAAAGCCCAAACAGGTAATTAAAAATATATTCATATACATTCAATAAATGAAATAAATATCTATTATTTATAGTATACGGGGCGACCACAAGTTATTTCTCGAAATTTCAAATAGCTTCAATTCTTCAGAAGAAGAACTTACGCTGGAGGCTACGCCCGACAGTTTGTCGGCTAAGAATTATATAGAAGGCGCTCGAGTCAACGATAAATTTATGCGATCGCAGCTAAAACTGAAACCAACCGAATTTGAACATTACCATGTTGAAGAAAACGCAGTAATTACATTCTGCATAAAAGAATTTCGTGCCTTTCTCCTGCTTGCCGAAGCCTTAAATGCGCAATTGACGCTGGAATTCGAAGACGCCGGTAGTCCATTCTTTGTTAAGATTAAAAAACCTCACGAAATTGAGTGTTTGTTGATATTATCAACTCTGTCTCCCGAAGATGTAAGTTTTTCGGAGGAATATCGTCCCCGTGAAATAAGCATATGCAATGCAACCAATGCTGCACAAAAGCGTAAGAGTAGCACGCCGGGTCCTGAGATTCAGCAGAAAAGGCGTTTAGCAGAGGATACCACAATCTCGGATGTAGGTACACCGGTGTTTACGTTCCACGAACGTTGTAGGAGGGATGTGTCTGAGGCAAATTCAGTACAGCCTGCACGCTTGCTAGCCGAAGGTGACACTGTCGATCTAGTTCAAGAAGAGGCCGACGAGGAAGCCCTTTTGATGGCTGTATCAGATGCCATGGAAGCCAGCCAGGTACCTGTACCAAGCAGTACCGAAGTTTGCTTTTACAATACAGAGGATGCTCCGCCAACGCTAATCCCGCAAGAAATAGAACATAGCAATAGCAATGATGAGGATGAAACTATTCCACAATCGCCAGAACGAGAGCGCGACCAAAGGGTCCGCACTATTTTCTCACGGTGTTTTCAAAATACTTACGTGCCGCGCGAGCCATCACCCAACAGTCAAGTGTATGCACCAAATTCGGATACAGAGAACTAACCTACTTTGTTCGTTATTATTATATAAACGGATTGTTACTGACTCAGTTACTTGTTTCTTTAAGATGAATAACGGGTAAAAAGCTGCTAGACAGTGCCGACGCTGTGCGGTTCTGTAGCTGCGCGGAATTACGTTGCGCCTGCTGTAGCGCTGTGTGTGACGATTGCAGAGATACCTGCGATTTGATGAGCATTTGGTCGGTGTTCAGAAGCTGCTTGGAAGCATTTACTACAAAATTTCGGGTTAGCATCGTTAATGCTCTCCAGATCTCAATGTTGCTCTCAACTAAAATTACATGTATCATATTTTAAATCAGCGAGCATATTTAACTAATAGCACATACTCAGTTTCCGTTGAAGTAGATTATTGCGATATATTGAGGTGGTTGTGCTGGCATTGCTTGGTTGCTCGTAGATGTCTTCATCCTCTTCCTCTGTTGCCTCGCCAGGAACTTCCGCTGCGCAAATCTAGAAATAAGTATTATGAATATTGCATTTCCATGACACGTTTTCCTCATGCCTTGTGCTTTTCCACTTCCTCGTCAGATTCGGAAGCCTCGCCGCGCACTATATCCGCCATCATAAAACAGATTTCTCATTCAAATTGAAATTTGAGTAAGTCAAATACCTGTAGGATTTAGTAAATAGCCAATTACATTGGCGATTTATCGATTAATATGCCGAAAAACAATCGATATACTTGACTAGGAAAAATTGTTGACATTATAGGTAATCATTTATTTATTTTGTACATTTCCATTACAATTTGTATATAATGTTGTACTATTGGATTATTATTCAAAATATTTCTGCAGTGTGCCCATTTCGAACATGCGTTTGATATCTGTGCCTCCACCCACAAATTTTCCGTTTATAAACACTCGAGGCACCTGTACGACAATTGGCATTATAAGTGTTTTACAATAAACGTGACATTATTAAACTTACAGTGCGCGCGCCCGTCATTTCACCCAGAACAGATTGAATTTCATTGCCATCCTTGCGCCCATCTAGTTCTATTATCGTTGCGTTAACCTTCAACTTGCGGAATGGCTGCACCATGAAAAATGTTCAATCTCTATATTACTGAATATTTTGAAATTGACATATTTTTTGTACTTACCTCCTTGGCAATTGTGCAATAAGGACAGTGAGTTTTACTAAATATTACAACTTTGTTATTTGCAATGGTATCCCGAACAAATTGAGCCTCCACAGAGTCCATGTTTACAATCGGTTTTTTGGGTTTTATTTCAAAAATCAAATCCAGAAAAGGAAATGGTAACTTTTTCGATTTCGTTGCTAAGGTGCGCGTCGTAAGCTTATTTGTGAATATTAAACTGTTGGTATGAAAACGTTTAAAAATCTTTATTAGTTGCACATTCTTGTCGTGACATACTAGTCGTATGAAGTTGCCAGATAACGCAGAAAACATACATACACTTACTATTTACATGTAGTTACACACATATTTTAATTGTAAAATGTTTGCAAGTATAGTTTAAAATGTAATAATAATATATTTTTGATGCCGCTGTTATATTTCTATAGTGGGCTGACAGGAAAATTAAATATAACCTCTTGCGTAAAAAAGTTGTGGTCTTATAATAATATAAGATGATTTGACAGATGTTCAACGCACAAATTTAAAAAAAAAAAACTTTTATTTTAAGGATTCTTTCCCCAGGGAGGCATGTTGGTTTTTAATTGAATGACTTTATTACCGATATTCAAAATTGCATTCAATGCCATAAATGCAGAGCTGCCACTCGACTTCTTTGACCAGCTGGTTCCAAAAGACTATTGATGTGGCAACTTTAAATCTACTTGAACGGAAAATCAATTTTATTCGTAAAAGCGTGCCACTATGGAACACAAAGGACGACTGGAGTTAGAAAATATTAGTTAATAACGCAAAGAGCTATGCCAAGCAGTCTACTGTTTGCCACCAGTAGCGAGGGACGCGTACATACGCTGTCCACAAGCTCTAGCGGATGGCGCGAGTTTCCGTATATTGGTTTGGAGTTTAAGAAAATCAGCACCGTTCCCAATTTCATGTGGGCCATTGGCGGTGATCGGCAGGTTTATGTTCATGTACACGGACTTGATGTGCCTATACGAGTCAAGGAGGAATCATACGAGAATGAGCGTTGGTTACCTATCGAGGGATTCTCAAAAACGCTGCTGCCCACCGACCGTTATAAATACTCTAACGTTGATGGCAGCGTTGAGAGAAGTGTGGACAAGATACGCTTGCCATCCATGGCATGGCAATGGGACGGTGATTGGCACCTTGATCTAGAGTTGGACGGGCAACAACTGGCCGAAGATGGCTGGATGTACGCCCTAGATTTTCCAGCTTCTTACTCAGCGAAAAAGTCATGGAATTCATATGTACGAAGGCGAAAATGGATACGTTTTCGTCGTTATTCGGCTCTTAACAGTTGGTGTGCTGTGGCACCACTCCACAAAGATCCTACGCAGGAGCCCTTTATTGATGTTTGCGTAGGCGGCACACATGTGCCCAATGCACGAGCCGGCACGCTTTGTGTCTGGGCCATAACCGCACATGGACGAGCAATGTTCCGATCTGGTGTTACAGCCAATGCACCGGAAGGTCTGCGTTGGACAGCTATCAGCACACCTATTGGTAGTGAACTAGCTCAGATAAGCGTCGGACCTACTGGTTTAGTGTGGGCAGTGCTCTATAATGGTCGAGTCATTGTGCGCACAGGCGTAACTCGGGATAACTTGTCAGGCGATGCGTGGCTGGATGTGAAATCGCCAGTGACCACAAGTGGACAGACGGATACAGGTCGTGGTTTGCGCATTGTACAGATATCGGTGGGTACAGATGCGGTCTGGTGTATAACTAATGATCATCATGCTTGGTTTCGACGTGGCATCAAGGGCGATGCAGCAGGCATCAGCGAAGATGCTGCTATAGGCAGAGGCTGGGTAGAAATGGTTGGAAATCTTTCGATGATCTCTGTGGCACCGAACGATCAGGTAAAACATATCCCATACTTTTGTGGACTTTATCGTACAAGTTTATGATCATCAATAGGTGTTTGCGATTGGCGCTGCAGATCGTGCAATATACTACCGATCCGGCGTTAATGCCGCTGATCCTACCGGCAAAAAGTGGTTGAAAATTCAATGCCCAATGCAAATCAGTCGGTCCTCCAGTTCCTTGTCCATAGTTTCACGCAAAAGTGGCGGAAGCAGCTCAACACCCGGCTCGAAGCATCAAAGCTTTTCTAATCTGTATGCTAAGGAAAAGGAAAAGGGCATTGTGGAAACATGTGCAGTCATTCAAACGGTTACGACTCTCAGTAACACATCGTCCAACAATGGACTAAACAATCGCTTGAAAAATGACCGCTGGAAACTCAATGCCGATTCCCCGCCTACCATTGGCAGCCTTAATCTAAACGAACGGCAGAACCATCGAGCAACAGCATTGAAAGAACCTTTAAACCATGCCTCTAGCGCACCAGCCGCTGATGTTGCTGAAATAAGCGGAAAATTTGAGACGCAGCTAAAGAATCCGCGTGCCTGGTCACCTGTACGCAGTGTTGGATCAGTTGTTGGCACGGAAGCGCATCCAGAGAGCGATTCGGCTGTCTTCGAGTCGGAATCTGCGCATGGCTCTGACGCGTTCCTCGGAGAAGACGACGATCACAATGGCTCGCAGTTTTGGACAGAGTGCGCGGTCATGTGGAGTTGTGTAGCTACTGGCGCTGTCACTGTCGATATCAACAACATACCAAACTGGTTTAACGAACACCACAATGATAACAAAGCCGATGCAAATCCAAGTTGGCGTAATACCATACTCGAATCGTTAAAACGGCGACAGCAGGCCTTAGCCAAACTACAACAAGAAACCCATTATGAAAAGGCAGTTGAGCTTTCATCCTGGATAAAAACAGCAGACGCCCGATATCAACATCCAGCTGGCGACTACGATGAGTGTGTCATTGAGCTGGAATGGGTGAGCGGAAATGGTGGCGAAAATACAGAAAATGACTCTGGCACCTTCACGGTTCTCAGTCCGGATGGTGCCGCAACCAAAATACAATTCGCACTTTCTGACATCACATGTGTTCAATGCTGCAGCGAGCCGGGCGCCCCACGCCTGGCTATACATGCAGTCCATCTGCCTGTCAATTGTAGTCCGGTTAAACTGCAATTCACTAGTGACGCGGATATGGAGGATTGGCTATCCCATTTGTCATCGGTATGCTGCCAAATCAATCTACTGATGGGTAAACCAGCAAGCAATTCGCTTTGGGTTACCAACGATTTGGGCGATGTATTTGTATTCGATGCAGCTAACATGAAAGCACAACAGTTAGAAAGAAACACTAATGGACAAACACATTACATGGAGCGAATGGATGTGTCGACTTGTGAGACACCATACTACAATACCCTTTACAATGGGTAAGTAAACATGTAGTACGCTTCTCTATCAGATATTTAACATATTGAATTTCTTCTAGAATGCCTTGCGGCAGTGAACTAGAAATTTCTGGCTGTATATACGATGATGCTGACCAGATTCGCTTCGATTTGCAGTGCCATTCTAATATTAAAGCCCTGCCTCATCGCGTGGAGAAATATCGGGTCATTGCGATGCATTTGAATCCTCGTTTCAATGAGCGCACAACAGTACTCAACTCAATGATCGATTCCGAATGGTTGGATGAAATACGCAATGACCATATGGTGTTTGCACCGGGTGCCACGTTCACAGTTAAAATCAGGTGAGCTTACATAACTGTCAGTGTTTAAAGCATTATATCTATTCAATATCCGATTCTAAAAACATTGGCAGGGCTCTTGAAAATCACTATCAGATTTTTGTGAACAACGCAGTTTATGCCGATTACAAATATCGTACTGATCCAGCGGCTGTTACCTGCCTTTATGTGAGTGGAAGGGTGAAGTTGTTTAGCATTGTCTACCGTTCACCTTCGGTGATTGTGTCCATGCAACAGATGCACTGGCGTCAGATGGGTGGCCATATCAAACGTGTATATAACAGCGGCGTAGATGTTGTCTGGGGCATATCCTGCGACAATACAGCATGGGTATACAATGGCGGCTGGGGTGGTATGTTCCTTAAAGGACTGGAGGGATCGGGAAAGATTAATCCCATGATTGACACGCACACTTACTATGTTTATGAGAATCAACGGTGGAACCCAATCAGCGGTTTTACTGCCAAAAGTCTACCAACAGATCGGCATATGTGGAGCGATGCCACTGGACGGCAAAAACGCAGCAAGGAGCACACCAAGCTGCTTTCCACACATTGTGAATGGATTTCAGACTGGGCTATTGATTACAATATTCCGGGCGGAGCAGATAAAGAAGGCTGGCAATATGCAATCGATTTTCCAGCCACTTACCATGCCCAAAAAAAACTGACCGATTGCGTACGACGTCGACGTTGGATGAAAAAGTGTCGCCTTACCAGCAGCGGACCATGGCAGGAGCTCAGTCATTCTAAAATTCTTGACGCCGCATTGCAGGTCTTAGACAGCGATGTGGATAGTGCGCTGAATGTAGACAATATGCCTGTAGCTGCCTGGGCCATTGCTTCCAATGGAGATGTACTAATCAGACATGGTGTATCCACGCTAAATCCTCGCGGGGACACCTGGGAGCACATTGTCAGTGATCAACCGCTGGTGGGAATCAGTGTGGGTCCCACCGGACAGGTTTGGTCAGTTGCTCGCAACGGAATGATCTTCTTCCGCTATGGAATAAGCAAGCTGAATCCTTGCGGTGACGCCTGGCAGCAGGTGGAAGCACCAGCGGGCGTAAAGTTTAAGGCCATTAGTGTTGGCCGTGCTGGTATCTGGGCATTGGACAATCAGCAACGGTTAGCAGTGCGTAAGGAAGTAACGCGTACATTCCCCGAAGGTTCACATTGGCAATTTCTCCCGAATTCTCCAAATATTCCACCGCACACAGAAACTCATTGCGGATTCCGTGCAGTATCTGTGGGGAAGGAAGTGTGGGCCATTTCACTCAATGGCGTCATATGCCGTAGATGCGGTATAACTAATGAGAATCCTGCTGGAGCCGGTTGGAATTTGGGTATTGCGGTAAGATTGCAAATGCTATATTTTCTGTTAGTATTATATCATTTGTGTATTTATTACAGGGCCAATGGCAGTATCTATCCCTAGAGGGCTATATGTAATCTACTCCGTTTCCAGTATTTATATGTATACCCTGTATGTACCTAGGTCCTAGGTACATAAACGATTTATTGAGGATGTAACGGCTTGTAGTTAAATCCTTGCAGTGTTAGACGAACATTAACAATTGAATGCATCATGTTATACCCCTAACTGAAAAGAAGCCGTTTAAGTTTCTTGATAAAACGTGCAAGGTATTCAGTAATATTTATAACTATCTGACTGCATCATTAATCCCCTTTTCATGATATAGAATGCTTACACATCCGCTTGTTAAAATAAGTGTAATTTTTTGTCACATGTGTAAACATTTTTTATGTTGTTATTATTTTTAATTTATTATGTTTTAGGCAACAGCATTCCATTTTGTGCTACCGATGAATATATGCTAATATCTATTCATTTATAAATAAATGTATTCATGTATTATTTATTAAATAAAATCGTAACAAAATTCTTTTCGTGTTTTGTGATATTGTACGCTTTGTCTTCACTTTGTCTAGCAAGGAAGATAAAATAAGAATTGCGGCGAATCCTATATGACTGACTAAAATCGATACAGAGCCTATCGGTTGAATCGATAAGCCTTTAATCGAACTTTGATATTTTACAAATTTCAACCATGTTAACATTTGTATTGTCGGGCATCTGCAAACATATTTGTTAAAGAAAAATTAACAAACAAGATATAATTTGTTGAAATTAAAGAATGTCTGATTATGACAATGTTCGCATTAAAAAGCTCGTTTTAAAGGGAGAAAAACACAAGTAAGCTTATAGATATTCAGATTACACTCAGTTGAAGTAACAAAAAATAACATTTGTTTATAGGAAAAGCAAAAAGCGTAAGAAGGAAAAAGAAGAAAAAACTGAAGATTCAAAAAAAAGTAAGACGGTCGTTGACGAGGATGCAGTTCAACATGGGGGCTGGTGGTCAGCGACATCAATAACAAATATAGTTGGATCTGTAGCGATAGAGTTTGACGAACGCTGTTATTTGAGAGCGCTAGACAATGGGTAGGACTTATATATCCAAAATCAAAATAGAACTTAGAGACTAACCATTCTATAGATTGTTCACTTTAGGCGCTCCACACACTCTAGGGGAAGGCCCTGATCCTGAAGAAATATTTACAGCGTTTCCAATCAACGATCGCAAAGTGTCATTCAAGTCGGGGTACGGTAAATATCTAAAAATTGAAAAGGATGGCATGGTAACTGGACGGTCAGAAGCTGTAGGCAGCATGGAGCAATGGGAGCCAGTCTTTCAGGTAATAAACTATGCAAAATTATCAGAACGGAATTCAATACATTATATATTTTCGTAGGACAATCAATTGGCGTTGCTTTCAGAAACTGGTCACTTCATGTCCATTGATCGAGAAGACGATGCTTGTGTTGCCTTACATAAAAAAGTGGGCCCGAATGAAATATGCCGCGTGCGCACCAATGCAGCCCGAGATGTGTTAGTTGACGAGCAGCCAAAAGAAGAGAAGGGCGATTTGGGTGAAGTCGAAAAGAACTATGTGTAAGTAAGCTTCTCGATTATTTCAATAATATTACCTAAACTACATCTCATTTCAGCAAAAAGTTTCAAAAGTTCCAAGACAAGAAAATGCGCATTAGCAAGAACGATGTAAAAGAGCTTGAGGAAGCTAAGGCAAAGGGACTTCTACACGAAACTCTTTTGGATAGGCGTAGCAAAATGAAAGCGGATCGATATTGTAAATAAAGATATATAAAATTAATTGTATTTTTGTTGTTGCCCTCTTGTAGAAATGGAATACGGAATAGCAATTCGTGAGAAACGGCAATAGAATATATTGTATTATTTGTTTTGTTTGGAGCGCAAGCATTGGTCTGAAAGAGTGAGCGGTGTCAAGAGAGCGGTGAAAAGCAGAGAGCTTCGGTATGTGTAAGAGAATAAGAGCGTGAGAACTGCGAGCCATGCTATAAACCGGTTTGCAGTCTAAGCCGATAGACTTTGTTGCAGGTTGAGTTAAGCGTTTAGTTGGATTTCGTTACAGAGCCCTGACGGAACATAGCGCATTGAAGTGATAGTTAGAAGTGATAGAAGATTTTTCTGTTTTTATTTATTTATTTTATGATCGAGATGCGAAAATCGCAGGGCATTTCGTTAGGCTCAGACAGACGTCTAGGCCTGGACGCCTCTGAGACTTATTCCACATCGAGCTCATCGCTAAGTAGCTCTTTTAGTGACGGCAGCGACTTGGTTAACTGGGAAGAATACGTGGCCGAAGATGGCAGCCTTTTCTATGCCGAGTATGTGCCCAATCTAAAAGCCAATGTGGTCGAGCGACGCGGCGATCCGCTGCGACGTTCGTTGCGGCTGGGGAAGAAAACTACAAGGCGACAGCAGCAACAGCAGAATAGAGGCCAACAGGGCAAACACAATGGCACTCAGTCCACCAATAACAATTCGAACAACCACAGCGGCAGGCAGCAGACACAGCTTGAAGCAGAGAGCGAGGCCAATAACGGGTTCCGATTCGCAGACATTAAGAATTCCCACGGAGACGCACACAATCAGAAGCAATTGGAGCTGGTTATAACGGCGGCGGATCGCTTCCGCTTTGGCCGTCGCTCCACAGCCGTGGAGTCCATACTCGGCTTTCGCGTGCTGCCCTTTCTCGACCAACCCGAATGCCTGATGGTGGACAGCTTTGTGCATGACATAAGCACCATGCAGCATAACATCAAACGTGGTGATTGGTTCAAGTCATTGAATGGTATCGAGCTGTACGCCAGCAATGTGGACGAGCTGCTTCAGCAGTTTGTAGAGCCCACTCAGGTATGTCTGGGCTTCCAGGGTGCCAGCAGCACCAGTTCAGCCGCAACCACCGATGAAACGGCGGCGCAGGGCAGTGAGATCCACCAAGTGCGAAAAATGATCAACTTTGCGATGTTCGCGGAGCAATTCAAGCAGCTGTTGCCGCCAGCTATGGCTGTGCCCGAGGGCGTAACGCCGTTTGGCATGTTGTTGCTGCCGCCCGAGTACTATCAGCATGATCAGCACAAGGATTCACTCTACTACTATCCGGAGTCAGCGTTAACCAACTTTCTATACAAAGCCCGCGGCAGCTTTCTTACCCTCTCCTCGGTGCTCAACGAGCTGCAAACGGAGCCGTTGACGTCGCGCCTGCTGGTGGATCAGGTGCCATACTATGTCAACTATCGCAGATTGAATGGCTTCCTGGTTCTATTTGCCTATGCGGCACGTCTGTTCAGCTCGGCCGAGTGCTGCCTCAGATCGGACGAGCTCATTGGCTACATCCGATTCTCCCTTCCGGGCCTGACGCTCGACAACTTTTCCACGGCCAACGATAGCTCGAATGGCCTGCGCCAATTTCTGCGACATTTCTGCGGCATACAACGGTCGCGCCTGCTGGCCCATCCGCGTGGCGAGCTGCGCTTTGAGCAGCTGATGAAACAGTCCAGGAGCTTGCCGCTGCCCAAGGAGGCGCAACTGCGCATATTCGATGCACTCAGCGAGATGGAGGCTATGGACTATCGCAACTGGAATGACGAGCCCCTGACCACACATCGGGAGTTCTTCATCTACGGATGTGCCCTGTACTATGATAGTTTTTTGTTGGCCAGTCTGCTGCCACCGGACGTTCGCTTCAATGTGGAGCTCTTTCTGCGTTGCCGTGGCATCCTGGATGTTATTGGAGCCGCACCGAGTATACGTGTGCGCGAGTTGTATGTGTGGGAGGAAATTGTGCTGGCTAATGCCACGGGTCGTTTCTTTTTGACTGTCTGCTCCCGCAGCCATCTGATCCTGACCGTCATCCTGAAGATGTACGTGGACACGCCAGAAATGGAGGCTTTTACAGCGGTGCCCCCATCACTGTTCTATATCGAAGAGATACAGGAGACACTGGACCATCTGATACAGTGTGGAATCGAGTCTCTGGCCAAATTCTGGTCCATATCGAATAAACGACCGGAGGTCCTAGATCAACAGAAAATCGAGCAATCCGGCGAGGAGCAGGAGGCCAGCAGCAAACTGGAAGCGTTTCTCAAGCAAAAGCCGAATGCATCGCATTCCAGCGCGGTCAACGATGAGGAGGCGCAACTGTGCTCCTCCCTGGGCGGTTCTTCCATACACAGTCTAACGCCCAGTGAGGATGAGATGTCGCGACGCCGTCTAACGCCTGCCGATGATTCGGACAGCGGTTCCGACTGGGAGAACTTTGCTGAGCAGCATCCGCTGCACTACGGCCTCAATATAAATGCAGAAAGCCAAAGTCAAATAACAACATCCCTGTGGAAGGAGATCAGCAATGTGCTGCCGGTGAAAATATCCGCCGGCTGGAAGAATTCTGTGCTGCACTACGTCTACGTGGATCTCACAAATGGCGTGCTATTGTGCCCATTCACAGTCAGTCCGGAGAGCTTTCCATATCTCAACGACATACGCAGAGCATGTCATATGATTCACATAGTCCTGGATCGTTCAAAGCAGCATCGGAGACTCCTCACGGAGCCCGCCAATACATTGACCAGCAATCGATCTCTCTATGATATAACCATGGTCAAGGAGCACAGCATCACCCTGGAAGTAACCAGGGACCAGTCCAACCTGCGTTTCGTGGTAGTTGGACGCCTATTCCAATCGCCAGCAAAGGAAGTCTACGTATGCCACAGTCCAGATGTTCCGCAGAACATGGTCGAAATGGCATTCCGCTTGTCCTTCTTCTCCATGGGATAGACCCCAAACACACACATATATATGGTGACTTATTCATGCTGACCCAGTCAAGTAGCATCTTTATACTACGTTCTACATAAGTCTGGACACCAAACACCAAACACCCGGATCAAGTTCACCATCAGCAGATTTTCGTTTCCGCCAAACGCTGCAGAAATTCCTTCCAAAAGAAGTTTTCATTATAATTCATGGAACACTTATCTGGC
>JABVZX010000330.1:8011138-8033398 GCA_020883565.1 Drosophila pachea
ACAATGTCAACGTTTCATTGCAAGAGTGCCTCCTCTTCAGTTGTCAATGCGACCTCCCAGGTGGCGGATTGGTTAACATATATTTTGGACTAAACTCTTCTCGTGAGGCAGCGGCCCATAGCACTTACATCATTGCCAAGTGGAGATGCCAAATTGGTTGCTGTGCGGCATCTGCGTTCTCTTTGCCACAGCGCTAGCGCTGGATGAGGTCGACAATAATAGCCTGAATGAGAATGAGAATGAAAGTGGAACAGCGTCGATGACGGATGTAAAGCTACCCAGCGAGGTGCAGAGAGCTGTTTGTACTGTCAATACTGGCGAGGTCAAGGCATCCGCAGAGGCGGTGACTACCAAGACATTGAAAGGTGTCTGCGGCTCAGGTAGGTTGTGCACACTCATCCTAATTATCTGCTTTATCTCAGTCTAACTTGCAGATGAAATGAATCAAGCCTTTCGCCATCTGGAGGAGAAAATGTTTGGGGAGCTGCGTGATATAAAGGAGCAGCTCAAGAAGCTGAATGCTCTGCTCGAGCTGCCAAGCGCCACGTCTATGCCCACAATGCCATCGCAGTCGGCAATACCAACCGTATTGAAGAAAATCAAATTCGAACAGATCACTCTGAAACCGCTTGGCCAGGAGAAAAAACAACCGCTGCTCAAGCAATTGGAGAGTTTGCCAGAGCGCGACAAAGAGATTGACAAATTCAATAATACAATGCTGGCGGATCAGGACTTTCAATTGTTTACCTACTACTGGAAGTTGGAAAATATAACGGAGCACATCGGTAATAAGAATACCAGAAGTGTCACGAGTCCTAGGTTCAGCATACGAGGTGAGTAATCAAATCCCAACTGAGATCAATCCAAACGCTGAATCATATTATAATTGTTATCACGGCAGGCAAGACTCTCCAATTGATGTGCACATTTCAGCATCTGCACAGGGACATGATCAATTTGCAGCTCGTCATGGCCTATCCATCGCCGGAACATAAGCTCAATGGTAAAGAGAACAATATTATGCTAGACATGGCCGGCCAATGGAAGCAGCTCAAATGGGCAGATCAGGTGACGTTGAAGCACAAGATCTCTCTATTGGATCAGAATAAGAATCATCGGCGAACGCAAGACCTCAGCTCTCAGGAATTGAACAAACTCGATATGGGATTTTCCATACCCAACAGCGCAATCCTGGGCAGCAACTATATTCGGCATAATTCTCTACTAATACAGATAATTCTATATTTGTGAAAGTTTACAGTTTATTGCAATTAAACAAAATATCCAAACCCATTATCTAATAAATATCCAATCAGAGAATTAATTTAAGCTTAGAGCTTGCTGCGAGCACCCTTTGCCTTAATGTCCAGGAATGGCATTGCAATAGGATATAGTTCCTTACGCGATTTGAATGCCACAACATCAGTAATCGGAGTATGACGTGACTTGCTAGCCACTGTACTATCATCATTGTCGGTTGCCGGTGAATTTGCATTTGGATCCTTCAGTGTCGAGATAATGTGAACTGATAAAACTCTTCGCTCGTCCCCATCTTTGGCAATAAATTTCTGGAATATTATAGCACATAATTTTGTTAATATTAAATTGCATATAGTGCATGAATAGTGGAATAGTAGTACGCACCTTGAAGTAATCCACAAAGTCCGATTTAGTAATCTTACGTAGTATTGCAATTTCGGCTTCATCCCGATCAAAATGATACGTTTGCATGGCAATCTCATTATAAAATTCATTGAATTGGTGGAATACTGTCTTCGGCTTTTCCAGCTTCTTGACAATCAATGCTTCTTTATGACGGGCAAACTCATCCAATGGCATATCCTCGATTACTTTCTAAATATTTAATTTTTTCATAGAAATTCATCACTGACAATATAAATTATATTCCACATACCATATAGTTCTGCAAAAAACACTCTATACGATCTTCGACAAAGGCCGGAGACTTCGCTGATTGCACAATAATTCGAATGCCATTGGCACCGTTTACTTTCCGTACGCCACTGAAGACAATGTATCCTAGCTGTTCCTTTGTGCGTAAGCAATCGTAGCAAGGCTCGGAAAGGACTTGAGATACCAGATTGACCATAATATTCGTATAATCCGTTTGTGCGCCGCACTGCATATAGAGCTGAGTACACGAGCTCTTGTGAAATTCGTTCTCCTTCTCGAATAAATAACTATCACCTAATTGAACGCAAAGAGCACGTATTTATTAATGCAAACAAAAATTCTAGTATTGCGTTACTCACCCGGTAGCAATTTGTATTCGCGTTTTTTTAGCATCTGACGTGCCAAAATTGGTAATTTTGTTGCGTTTGTTCCCTCTAAACGGCAATTAACACGACCCGCAATATCCAAAGCCTGCTGCTTAGTAACATTGCCAAAAATAAAGCACTCTGTGTGTAGACGCTGGAAGAATTCCTTGGCAAAGTTGTTTACACGATCGAAGGAAACCACTAGAATGAATATGCTATTGGTTACCGTCCAAAGAACAATTGGTTTGAATTAACTCACATTCCATAGCATCCAAGAGTTCCACATTTGCCCAGGCATTTTCTGTGAGGAGCAATGCCAGATAATAAATGGAATGCTGATAGGGTTGCTCGGCTTTGAAGTTCTTCAAAGATCTTATGTATTCTTCTTTAAGTATATCGAAACGCTTCTCATCTATGCGGAAGTCGAACAGATGATCCAATAGCTTTTCGAGCAATACAACCTGCTTGTTATTAAAGCCGCGTATAGTAAACTGAAATGGAAAGATTGTTTAAGGCATTTTCATCTAATATTATTCACCCATGCTTACATCGATGCCGCCAGGCTTAGTGTTAACAACTAGTTTGAGACTAGCCATTTCTGCATCATAAAGATATTCATTGAGCTGATCTTTTAAAAGCATGACCATCATGTGGTTTAAATTGCAATGTAGTGGATCCAGGTAAGCAATTGGATTTGACATGTCGAAGGTCATGCAAGCCTTGGGCTTCTTGAATTGATTGTCCTGCTTGTGCCATACCCGTAAAATGGGTGTATCCATTATAATTGTCGGATGCTTCGGTGCATCGCTGGGCACTTCGGCAATATCAAAGTTGGTTGGTATAAAACTGTTTGGCAGTGAGAGTTGTAGATTTTCATTGATATCGCAGCATTCCCAAGACTGTGGATGTAATATCATAATAATATGATTACATTGAAAATATTACAATTCGCGTACCTTAATTGTACTCTCGGGTACACGTTCCAATCCATACTTCGTTTTATAATATGGCTCAACCAGATCAGTAGACTCCTCAAAGCTTTGGCTAACCACTGAAATACGACACTTAGAGGGCACTAGTTCGTTTAGCAAGTTGGAAATCAATTCAGGGCGCCATTCGTTGCTCAGGTACGGGGCACTTAGCACCTCTTCTAGTGGAAAAATTTGCATTGACAATACTGCATGGGTTACCAAATTCTCTGGTTGTTCATTCTCTTTGAAACGGAAACGCATCTCGTTGAGTTGAACACACTCATCAAAAATCCATTTTTTGGGACCCTCTTTCCGTAGCATGCACAAATACTGAAATACTATGTTCACAATGTCATCGACATGGTCCAAACCCTCCTGTGTCAGATCGACAATAATATCAAAAAATCCAAATCCATTCTGTATGTTTTGATGACTCGCCATTAAACTGCAATGAATTACATTAATCATTAGTGTCAGCTAAGTTTTTGTTTATCTAAATGCACTTACTCATTGCTCCAACCAAGACGCCGCAACTCGGATAAGAGGCTGCCCTTTCCTTCATGCCCAATAAGATGTGTTAAATAATTGTCGGGCTATTTAAATATACATAATAATGCGTTTGTGTAAAAATAGTGGTTTCCGTAAAATTAAAATAGATGATAATACCCCGGATTTGTAGTACTTCGTCAGATCATCAGTTGTAAAGCTAATCGTTAATGAGCGAACGTCCTTAATAGGAACAATCTTCAACTTCTGTCCATACTGTTCTTCATCATATGGATGCCTTGGCCATTCTGGTAGTTTAACATTTTTATTTTCGATTTCCGAAAACTTTTCTATTACCATTTTCTCCAGTTCGTCCAATGATTCTGCACAATAAAAATGTTTATTTAGTTTTTCACTCATCGCAAACTATATTACCTTTTCCAATAACAGCGAGGCACATAATGTTTGCCGAATACCATTGTTTATGAAACTTTAGAAGCTCCTCGCGAACATCAATACCCTTGGACTTAGGTATTTCTGAGAGTGTGGCTTTGTTACCACTCCCGAATTTGCTGTATGCATGATCCGGCTTCGCCAAATGACGGTGCACTTGCTTGAAACGCCACAGATCGCTCGACAAGTTTTTCTCATGCTCTGAATTCACCTACGAACGTTTAAAATTAATAAAGTAGACATATGATATTGATGTTTCGTCGCATACAGCATTGATTTCTCGCTCAGTTGCGCTCGTTGTAAATAACGGCCCAATGAAAAATTGCGCGAAACGATCCAAAGCTTCATCAAGTTTATCAGGGGCTACGTGAAAATGATATTTTGTCATAAGCGGAAACGTGGCAGCGTTGCTACTGCCGCCACTTTGCGACAGGTACGTTGTATATCCATTCTCATGTGGATACTTTTCCGTTCCCAAAAAGAGCATGTGCTCGCAGAAATGTGCTAGTCCAGGCAAATTGTCAGGATCAGACATGTGACTGCAGTAAAATGAAAATTCCCATATTCATAATATAGCTATATCTGTTGAGAAGTTAAGAGCTTTTTGATCTTACCCAACCATCACAGAGAGTGCAGCAGCTGACACATCAGTGCTTGGATCCGAGATAAGTAATACTTTTAGACCATTTTCCAATTGCAATCCACGATAGTCACGTGTGTCCTGCTGCGACTTCTCAATATTATTTATGCTGCGCAATAGAAATATAATTGTTTAATACATTATACTTATTACGTTGGTCTTCTATAGAGCTAATGAACTTACCGCATGATTGGTTCCAGCTGATCCAACTTCTTGGGATTTATTTTTTGGTTCGCTGCAGTCTCCTTCAAAGTCATTTTAGAGCCTGACAAATTTGAAATTGATCTATGTGGGAACAGAAGGTTACTGCTAAGCTTTTCACTTCTGGCAATGCAACAAACAAATACTACATTACATTATGTTCAATTTATAATCAAATTTTTAATATTATTTAATGTATACCGTCGATGTAGAACAGCTGTTACGGCTTGGGCAAAAATCGATTTGCGGCTGGAAAATGTTAGAAGGGTTCGCTTGGCAAACATAGAAACGATGTTGCTTTGCATAAAATGTGTAAATAAGAATTTTGACACGTTTCAATATAAACAAGATCGGAAGATTTTTACTTAAAAGTTTTTTGCTTAGCTTTTAGTCCTTACTAATCGAAATTATTTGTAGATGTCTTTAGTTTCGCAACACCAACAATTCAAAACATCTGTTTCAGGGCTGCCAAATTGAACACATTCTTAGAAAACTGATTGACCATTTGGTTATTATTGAAAACTTTTGTTATTAATATTATTTTACTGTCGATTGTAATTGATTTAAATATAACAGAATGTTAAGTTCTACGAGCATAGAAAGTCAAATTTTGAACTCTATATTATTTGTCGAAATATTCAACACATTATCATTTATGCATTTATCGATTATGGGATATCGTTTATCGACGGCGGTGCACGATTATTCTAACAGTTGTAACTGCATTTTATTATTTAACAATTAATAATAATCACATGCTCGAATGAATGTGTTGGAAAGAGTTGCAATGTAATTAATGCTGTGTTCCGAGTGTTCCATATAGAAATGTCAACTTGCGTATTCTTTTGTATTTGTACTGGTTCAAATATACATTGCAAATTGTTGTAAATTTCGTCTGTAAGTGTGTGCGTATATGATAAGTGCAACACGCAAATAAAGAACTGGGACAGAATAGTCCGAAAAATATATATCTCAAAGCAAAAGAAAAGGTATATATGCCAATTTTCAATAGTCAATTCAAAAAGTACATTCTTATATACATATAAAAATGATAAATGCTAGTCACACTCTTATTGAATTAATATGCGACAACTACTGTTATATTCACTATAAAAATGTATATGTACGTACATATTGAGAACATCCCTTTATCTGTTATTCATTTATGTGTCTATATATCTATCAAAGTTGTTCCTTTCCTAAAAATTTTAGATTCTTAATTTACAAATGTCGCTATCGCTGACGTCCAGAATCAACTCAGAGTTGGTGCCCTATAGACAGCACTGCATTATGTGGAATGAGAAAATCAATAAGATTAGCAATAGGGCATCTTAGGTGCCGGTCGTTCCTTCACAGTAGCTCATTAATATAATTGTGGTATAATCTAAACGTGTTTCTAAAATTGCTTGTAAATAACTTTTACGCACATTACATGCATTTCTTCACAGACATATATAAATATATGTTTACGCATTTATGTTTATAAATACATTTATCATAATTATATTAATTTTATGAATAAGTTGTATGTGTCGCGTGCATCCTAAATGAAATGGTAATTAGAGAGAGAGAGAGAAAGAGAGAGAGAGAGAGAGGAGAATAAAATAAAACGATTGTTTTCTTCTTAGGAGTGAAAAACGAAGTTTTAAAGTAATATACTATACCATACATATATGATTTGATCATTTGCATATGTCATGCTGTATTTACATTGTTACAGGGTATATCATGTGTGATTTTTGCTCGAATTTCGATTGAAGATATTCTTATGACTGTTTCAATTGAGTTCAATTGGACTTTAAAAACGCTTCCCGCCGCAATGGGTTTGTTGTCGTTTACTCACTTTTACTTTCATTGTTCAGTGTCTGGACACACTACGCATTAAGTCTCGTAACTGCTTTATATGCGTATATGTATATACATATGTAGATATAACGTTCGCTTAGTCATTTCTTGTTGACCGTTGCAGAGTACCTTACTCAAAGTGCATGCCGAAGATGGACAACGAACAACCGCATCAGGAGCTGGTGAAGTGTGTTCTGGTTGGTGACACTGCCGTGGGAAAGACACGTTTGATTTGTGCCAGGGCTTGCAACAAGCACGTTTCGCTTTCACAGCTGCTGTCCACGCACGTACCAACCGTGTGGGCGATAGATCAATATCGCATTTACAAAGACGCAAGTGACAAATAGTCTGCAGTAAATGATGTTCAATAATAACATACAGAATTTATTAAAACGTTACAGGTGCTCGAACGCTCTTGGGAAGTAGTCGATGGCGTCAATGTGTCGTTACGTTTGTGGGATACATTTGGGGATCATGACAAGGATCGTCGTTTTGCATACGGCAGGTGAGTTAACACTTGAAGGAAATGAAATGAAAATTGTAATCAGGCTCTATTCATTTCACCTAGGTCTGATGTCGTACTGCTGTGTTTCTCTATTGCAAGCCCAATATCTTTGCGGAACTGCAAGGTTATGTGGTACCCGGAGATACGCCGTTTTTGCCCAGACGTGCCTGTTGTGCTCGTCGGTTGTAAAAATGATCTTCGTTATATGTACCGCGATGAGAACTATTTGTCTTACTTCGGCGAAAAGGGCACTTTTGTACGGTATGTCATAATAATGAATGGAATCAAGTACATATTAATTGTATCCTTTTCTCATTTATAGAGCTGCTTTAAAGAGTGATTTGGTTATGCCGGATGAAGCACGAGCCGTTGCAAAGGAGTTGGGCGTTAGCTACTACGAAACTAGCGTCTTTACATACTTTGGCGTTAATGAGGTCTTTGAAAATGCAATCCGTTCTTCACTTATTGCCCGCAGACAGCAACGGTTCTGGATGACGAACCTAAAAAAGGTACAGAAGCCATTGCTACAGGCACCATTCAGGCCTCCAAAGCCGCCACCACCCGAAGTAACCGTCATGGTCGGAAACTATCGCCAGGATATTTACAATATGTTTCTTTCGCAAGCCTATGCCGACCTAGTACTTGTGGTTGGCGGAACCAAGTTTGCCGTACATAGATTTATGCTAGCCGCGGCGTCTAACATGTTCCAACGTATTCTAAACACTGAGTTGACTGACATGGGCGGCCGGAGCAGCAGCGAGTCGAGCATGGTTAGCTCAACGTTTGGTGAAGCGACCATTGCCGACTTCAACGACGATACAGAATATCTTATACGCTATGAATCACGCACACAACGGTAACTTTTTAGTTTCTACAATGATCCGTGGATGTGAATAAATGATATTTGACAATTTGTATATTTCAGCATGTGGGAACATTTAAAACGCCGCTCGAGTTATCAGGCCTTGCCATTGGTGGAATCGAAGCGCTCAAATGATTTAAATAAGGAATTGCAACATCCAGTGCTGCTGAGCCTTCGCTTAGTGCAAATGGAAAACCAACGCGGCGTTAGCTCTGTCCAAACAATTATAACTCTAAGTAAACTCATCTCACCCCAGGCACTGAATCAATGCCTAAGGTTCATTTATACAGGCACCATTGACAAAGACTGCAGTAATCTGCAGGTAACTCAAAATACTACAATCTAATATTGAATTTAGTTCAAATTCGGCTATTTTGCAGGACATAAGAGAAGCTGCCGATTTATTAGAACTGCCGCAACTAACTACTTTACTTTCCAAACCACAAATTATCATGGATAATCAGAGTGATGAGCCCAATCCTCACATTTGTCTTGTAATTCACCAACTCTAAGCAATTAGTTTTTATTTGTGCTAATCACTGTTCTTTCTGCAGCGCATAAAGGAGAGCATGGAAAGACATTGCATTGGCGACGGTTGTTTCAGCGATGTGACTTTTGAATTAGACGATGGTCTGATGAAAGTAAGCACCGACATATGTTAGTAAGGTGCCAAAAAATTTGTCAATCTATATGTCGTATGCAAATTTATTTAAGGCTCATCGGGCTGTTCTGGTCGGCCGCTGTGATGTGATGCGTGCCATGCTCCTGGGCGATTTTCGCGAAGCACACTCAAATGTGGTAAGTACTTTAAATATTGCAAATATTAAAGATAAAGTATGAATAATGTCACGGTTTACTATTGTAGATTGTTTTCCCCGGCGTCACCATTTATACATTCCATAAATTGCTGTGCTACTTGTATACTGATCAAATTCCGCCCATCTCAGCGGTTAAATGCCTAAATTTGCTGGAATTGGCCAACCGTTTGTGCCTACCGCGGCTTATCAATCTGATTGAATGTCGTGTTATCGAAGATCTCACAATAATCTCTCAAAACGAAACCAATGAAACTGTTGACCATTGTCTGAAATTGTTGGAGCCAGTCAAGGTGAAATGTTTTCAAATAACGCAATGGACTATTTAACTTTCTATCTTCTACTTGTTATAGCTGCACAATGCCCATCAGCTGGCAGAATGGTGTATGTCGTATTTGTGCGTCAATTACAACGTTATTTGTAAGTTCTCACTTAAGGGCTTAAAGGCCCTGCATCAGGATAATCAGGAGTATTTGCGCGAACACCGATGGCCACCAGTTTGGTATTTAAAGGATTACGACTACTATCAGCGCTGCATTAATGAGCTGAATAAGGAACTTAAGCAAAAGAGCTCAGGTCGGGATTTCCAAAGCGACGACGAAGGTTGCCTGTGCTTTACGGGAGGTAAGTTTGGTTATCATTCAGTCACCCGCACATGCATATTTCTACACTCGACCGGCACACAACGTTTCACAGTGGCCTTTCCTATGAGGGTCCAAATAGAAGTTCCTACTACTAATTGTTAGCATTCTTTCAATTATTACCATTGAGATATATGTACAATCCAGCATAAGGAAAGGCTTGGTTCAAGTCAACTCATTGTTGGGTTTAGAGTACTTGGTTTGTATTGAATTTATATTAGTAGTAGTATTATTATCCTATATATCGGTTTCATGCAACACACTGTTCAAATCATCATCACAATATTAACGTGCAATATTTGGACAAAGTGTTCTCTTGGCTGCTAGGTAAATCTAAGCGAAACGGTGTCGCCAGCTCCAACGATACCAACGGAGAGAGCACCGGCACGACGGCCGAAAATCAAATATTTAATAGCACAGCCAACTCTATGAATCACATCGATTTAGAAGCTGACGTTGATCTGAATCTCTGACACCCAGCCTTAGGACACGGCAGGTAAGTGGGATTAGTGAGTTTGAGTTTGATAATCAAATAAAATAATGTATATTAAACTATTTCAGATCTCTGCGATTTATTGTAATTCTGCCCGTCCTGATTTGCTTCATCTGTACAATTTTAAGTATTTTGATACTTTTCCAAATCCACACATAACAATCGCCGTTAGCAAATGGTTGGCGGTGCTTACGCAGGCGCATCGACTTTTGATATATGTGCTCAGCACCAGGAAGTGAACAGATACATACGTCTTCATTCAATTGCTTTTCTGATATGCTTCGAATATGGTTAAATCTACTAAACTATATATACGCATATATACATACCTATAATGTACAGATGTATGCTGTAATGTACCAGTTATATTTTTTTTGTGCGCACTTTAAACGCTGAAATAATGATTGAACTGTATGATAAACCAAATCATGTGTATACTTATATTTATGTATTTATATCTTAGGGAAACATTTGTCTAGCCATTACTTTTAAGCAACAATATATGAAGTAAGGACGCATTTTGTACAAAATGATATAGAATAAAGGCATTATGATAATGAAACAATTATAAAACAATTTAGAAATCTAGCAAATTAGATATTTATTAAATAAAAACATAACAAAAGCTTACAAGGAGTCCATAGTTGTTTGCCTAATCTGGGATAGGGAGCCATCTTCTACCTCCAAACTCTCTATCTTAGCAATTAGGTCCTCATCCTCAATAACTATCTCCGGCTTATTATTATTAGTTGTCGCGTTGATTAGTTTCGTTGTAGCCTTTACTCCCATTAATTTATTCAGCTCTATTTCCAGCTGTTCCTCTTCCTCGTTGATTGATTCATTTGTAGTATTTGACATAATGTCTTCAATTTCACGATGTTGATCTAGAGTGTCACGCACATCGGCCAGAACGCCATCCACATTTTCATACTTAAGACCTGAATCGTGGAGAACCTTTTGCAAGGCTTTAGCTCCAATTTTGTAAGCATCAAGCACCACTCCATTGTTTCGAGCATCTTCCACATTCGCAAGCAAGGTTTCTATGTTGTGTAGAGCAAGACTACGTTTCTCTGTAAATTAAACACTTATAAGAAAACCATACAAATAATTAAAACTTTTTCATTCTTAACCGTGACTATTTTCCAATAAACGCCGTTTACGAAGATAGGATTTCGCTAATTGCCTTTTGTTTTCCTGAAGGTATTGACGACATTTTTCATCGATGACTTTAATATTCTCTTCGATTGATTCCACCTGTTCTAGTAGATTGGATTGCGTTATTTCCAGATTGTATAAGGCAAGATCAGACTCAGTTATTTCCAGAGAATTATTTCCGTCACCTATATCAGGGGAATCGCATAATTACAGTGGTCCTTTCATTTTGTTTTAGTGGATACATGCTTGGAATTTTTATTAATTGAATGCAGCTTATTTTCTTTTCAATTTTATGTTGTAAGGCCACTTGATGGCTCGCTTCGAGGTCGAGAAGACATATCTCCAAAAAATCATCATGAATGCGCATTCCTGATAAATAGCATACTTTCCAAAAATCTTCGAAATTTAATATTCTCCCGCGATTCTTGCTTAGTACCTTGGTTTCCATTTCGCAACAGATATTCTAGTTCAAAGAAATTGTAAATCATAATATATTAGGAGTAAACCAAAGGAATGCCTACGTGTAAGACTTCCAAGTGAATCCAGTCTTCATATACGTCGAAATCGACATCAAGGTCAAAAATGCGCTGCTTGATTTTTAGCCAGCTACGTGACAGGGGGAGCTTCACAAATTTGTTTACAAACCAACCAGTCCAGGTGTTGAGCGGATCATATTCGTACTCCTTGCGCAGTCGGATCAGTTTTCGCTGTGACATTTCTTTTATTACCACATCCAAACAGGCTGGAATTCGGTCTTTACGAATAAACTGTAACTGAAGCTCCCGTAAGCAGAAATTGGCTTTGCCTAGAAATGTGCAATATTGTTTTATAAGGTTCATCCAGAATATCAATTTAGTATCATATGCTTCAGTATCAATATTGCGAGCATGAAAGTTCGAAAACATCACTGTCATTTGGAATTTATCTTTCCATTCTGGCGGAAATTTAAATTCATTCTGCTCGTTCATTGTATTCTTGTGTTTGCCCATTTTTTCGAGATAATTATGAAAGATATAAGATGCGAATTTATAACGACATCCGATTATCATAAAATAAATAATCTGGGAACTTATAACGACTGTCGAACTACTTGAATGGTTGTAATAATTTCTGACTAAGCAGTCAAATTTAGTTTTGTACAATAATATTTAATGTTTCGTTTTCGGCATACTGGGTTTTTTTCATCGATAACACAAATATCGAATCAAAGGAATGCATAAGTTATCGATATTATGCTACTAGCCCATCTTTAGAATGGACCAACAAACAAAGCAAACAGCTGTTTTGACATAATGTAAAGAAGAAGACGACGTGCAAGGGCACTAGATTAAGATTTTTTATCGTAATTGTTGTAAAGTTTTAATTGAAAAGTGCGAAGTTCAGTAATCAGAAGCAAGCTTTTATTCAAATTAAGATCTTTATTTACCAGTAACAGCTGGTTACTTTCAAATTTCGAGCGGCAAAATACATTGTAAACAAAGTGAAAACATATTTTTGTGATTCGGTTTCCAATGCCAATGCCAACTCAAGAAACGTAACGTACTCAAATGAAACACTACCACGACCACAAGTTTGCTTAGACGACGCCAATGTGAACGAAGGCATCCTTATTGCTAAAAGAGTTCAAAAACATTCAATTTCACCACTTCTTATTAAAGAAGTACATACCGCTTCAAGTGGAGGTTGCTCCAAACGTTCAGTTGCTGCACTTGTTAGAAAACTTTGCTACGACGTATTGCTTGTTGCCTTCAAAAATGCAGGATGATGAAATTGTGTTCTGTCACCAGCTTGGACGAGGTAAGTGGAAATAAATGTATGCTTCGAATAGAATTCGATTATTTAGTAGTTCTTGCAGTGATCCCAATTTTTTCTCTTCATGCGTTTATTTTTTTGCCTTTGCCCTGCTCTAGCGAATTTATTTACACAATGTCAACAGCTTGCTATGACGTTTCTCGTTAGAATTAGGCGCCATTTTTGAGCTCTTCATCATTATTTTTCAGGTATTCATATATTCCTTAGCTTTTGAAATATACAGGTCGAGCCGAAAAGTATTTGTGACTAAAAATACGAAATGCAGAAAAATATTTATAGTAAATATAATTTGCATAGCAATCGGAGCGGCATACAGTTGATATAGTTAATTGCATACAATACTGAACTTTCTTGACCAATGGCTTAAGATTATGTCAAGGGTATCGTTAGGTTGTGCTTGTAGTAAAGTTCAACTCTGATCGTTGATTTTGTTTTATTTTTGAAATTGACTTTCGCAATGCTTAAGTTCGGCTTTGCTCGACGATGTCTCCTCATTAATATAGATGTGTGTATTTAAAAGTTTCATGTCTGTACATATATCTGTATATATGCATGTATATTCCTAGACTCATATACGTGTCAATGTATGGGTGTATTGGGCTTTGTGCAAGCGCGCTTGTGACGTAGATACCAAGTCGGCTGTTGCTGTTGCGGTTGACGTTGCCGCTGGCAGTGCTGTCGGCGTTGCCGCATCGGCTTTAACGAAATGACAATGAAATATCATTCAAACGCGTTTCACGCCTGCGAACGGTCAGTCAAACGGAGTGTGCCCCGACAGTTGCCCGACGCGTGCTGCCCTCTCAAAGCAAAAGAGCGAAATCAGAGTTGACCGTTGTCTGAGATCGTTTTCTAGGCTGGCAGCGACGACAATATAAATATAAATAAGCAGGTCGACTCTTGCTGGCGATAATAACTGATGGCTGAAACACGTTAAGGCATTGGTTATACACGCGACGCATTTAAAATGAAAGTGCCCGCGCGCGATTCTAAATGTTCGTTCAACTTGAAAATATTCAAATTACATAACGATAAGAAATCCCCAACTTCGCTGGCTTCCACAGCCAGTCCGCCAATAGCACAAATGATCTCCACAAAAAAAACTTCATGGCGCGCTTCGTGGCGTGCCGCCATTGGAGTTGGCAGCAAAAATAAATCTATCCACAGCAATAACGTTAATAATAATACCAAAATTAGTAATAATAATAACAATAATAAGACCGATGTCAATGAAGCCAACTTTATAGCATCAAGTGAAGACTGTAGAAATGAATCGTGTATATATCCCACCGATACGAATCTCTCGGAACGTATCCAGAACATTGATAATTTAATGTGTAAGTAGCGCGACATTCAAAGTCGAAAAATGAATATGTACATAAGTACATAAACCAAGCATCTGATCCATATTAAAAGTCAAAATGTGTTGTGTACCCAAAAATGATAAGAACAGATCAGATTGCTTATCGTTAGCAGACGACTATTCGGAATATAGCTCGAAAATGTCGAATCTCTTGTTTGTCAAATTATGATTGTCACTTCATCTAATTATTATAAACGACCAACTGATTTATGTCACCAATTTGAACACTGTGGCAACCTTGGTTTCGTTAAGATGATAAAAGAATAATGAAAGCACAGTTAAGCAGTACTCTCTTAGTTTCTCCCTCAAGCGCTCTTATTCTATCGCTCTCCCTCTCTTTCTCACCCACATATATTTAGACTACCAACAAATGCAAGCAGATAAAAGAAAGCTTCACTCCGCTCTCTTGGAGTAACCAGCTGTTAACGGAGAATAGGTATATGATTACTATAAACTATCAGTCGATAATTACGTTTAGATTTTAGGACAAATACAGTATATACACATATATAGTTATATATAGATATATACATGTGTGTGCTGACTATGTAATTTGAAATTCTTTGATTAGATAGGCCAAGACTTCACTTTGTGTTTTGCAGTCGCTTTCGCTGCCACCACCCCGCACCACACCCCATTGTAACCACTTCAGAGGCCAGCGGTCATTTTAGAATTTCTTAATTGTCCGATAACCAGGCGAACCAAAAAGGGTAGATAAACGCAGGCATCGATATCGCTCTCTCGGCACATGTGTTCGCAATTCGAATTGCCAATATTCATCTACTCGTTATATATAATCTAGCAGTTGTCCCTCGCATTGAATAACGTACTGTTGCCGCCTATCCGCTCGTTCAAATTTAACAAAATGCTCATTGCCCGTGTTAGGCAACCGTGAAGTAGTGAATATTAGTTAGTTAGTTAATGTAATAACACTTAAGCAATGACAGAAACTCTGGATTTTACAACGATCTTTGATCTCATCATTAAATGCGGTACGTGTGTGTCCATGTCTAATAGTATGACACTTGTTAGAATCGAAAACGACTCAAATTTCAGCGATTGGTACCCTTCAGCGCATGTTAGGGGATCTCATAAAAGCAATCTGACGCCCTCTCAATAAACAATGTTTTGGTAAAATTCTTGTAGTCAAGAGCACTATTACACAAATCGGTATCAGTGGCGAGCGATTCCTCAACATCTTGAGAAACTTGTTTTTGGCAAAGTTTTAGGAAATGCATTTAGGAAATATCATTATATTAATTATCGTAGAAGTGGTAAATTGATATTTTGACAACATATTCTTGGATAGGATTACGTTATTAATGAGAGCGAAGGAGAACGGCGGATGCAAGAAGAAGCAGTTCAAATGGAATACATATAGTGTGTGTAGCTTTCGATATGTGCTATAAACTGGATTTCAAAGACTTGAAATTTTCTGCTTTTGAATGAACTTGAAAGTTTTGAAATCTATTCATTTGATTGAAAACATTTTGGCATTCGTTCGGCAGCTAACTAAAATAAATCACAATGCATCAAAAATAAAGAAAATGACAGTAAATAAAATGAAACCTTATCGAAATACTCTCGATCAGATCATAATTATTGGGAAATCATACTGCACTCTAAGATTTCGCGATAATGAAAGAGTCCTCATATGTACGGTCTAAATAGGTTAATGTGGCATGTCTAGAAGTTAAGAGTGCTCATCGAATATGGCATGATCTAACGCTTGGGTTTCTATTGTAGCGATGCCTTGGTTTGGCATGGATATTGGCGGCACTCTAACAAAATTGGTGTATTTCGAACCTAAGGATATAACACCAGATGAGCAGGATTGCGAGGCCGGTATTCTACGCAACATTCGGAGATATTTAACGAAAAATTCAGCATATGGAAAGACCGGACATCGCGACACGCACTTGCAGGTGAGCTTATTTAATTAGCCCGTCGATAAAGATATACACATAGAGAACTACGTATACATTTCTCTATATGCTTTATATTTTATAAAGACATTGATTTGTTTTCAAACGCATAACTTGTTTAATTCCGATGCCTTCAAATTGTGTATCACGTCCGTCGCCTCATCCCGCCAGTCCCCTAATACACCATCTAATGGCTATCAATGGCGATTACGTACCGAAAATGGAAATCATTCACATTAGCATTATCTCCCGTGAATTGCGCATGTAATAAGCACAGTTCATAGAGTTCATATAGGCACATCTAACTATTCGTTATACATTGTTCCGATCTGTTAACGTCGTTAACGCCATGAACCCATGAGCTTTCGTCCATTTACCTAACTCACGAAAGGGCATTAGAAGCGAAACTAACTGACAAGTCTCGGACTATCTATATAGATGAAAGCAAGTTGGAAAGTACAATTTCAAGCATATTTTTTTAATAAGAAAGTGGTAAAGTTAGAGCTAGCTATAAAAAGGCTAGAACGGCAGCACTGTCCAGAACTTGAATCGTGTGCACGCCGTTGACGACAAGTTTACATAGAGCATTCATTGACTTTTGACTTCCTGCTGTGCGTTTTTTATATTTTAAATGGTTATCGGCTTATTTACGTCGCTAATTACGCGACCAGTTCGTCTGGTGGCAAAGAATTCGTCTCTCTAAGCTTTGACTAAATAGCTTGGCGGCGACTGTTCACCTGCATTTATATGATTGCAACATGGACACAGACTATGGTTAATCTTTGCTCCTTTGGGGTAAATCACACGGCTTTTGCTCAAGTGTTGCGGTAAAATGAAATCGAAAATGTATTCTTCTTTCAGATGGATAATGTGGAAATTAGAAAACGACGTGGCTCTCTACACTTCATTCGCTTCCAAACAACGGATATGGGTAACTTCCTGTCACTCGCCAAACAGAAAGGTATGGCAGAGCTGGTGACAACCGTTTGTGCAACAGGCGGGGGAGCATTCAAATTCGAAAGGGATTTTAGAGATCAAGTCAACATGAAGCTGGCCAAGTTCGATGAACTAGATACGTTAATCAAGGGTATCCTCTTCGCGGATATGCACAATTTTACTGAATGTTATTACTACGAAAATGCCCGCGAAATTGTGTAAGTTCTTCCTTCAGATACTGTTGCTCCGGCTCCCCTTTAAGCCTGATAACTTTTCCCTTATGTTGCAGAAAAAGCGAAAAGCGAGCTTTTAACTTTTCCCAACCTTTTCCATTCATCTTGGTGAATGTCGGATCCGGTGTGTCTATTCTGGCTGTTTATGGCCCAGACAACTATAAACGCATTTCTGGCACCAGGTAAGACCCGCGAAACGTATTACAACTTACAGTCCATTCATTTATCTAGAATTTCATTTATTTCATAGTTTGGGCGGCGGTACATTCCTTGGCTTGTGTTGCCTACTTACAGGCTGTACGACATTCGAAGAGGCAATACAATTGGCCACTAAAGGCGATAACCGTAAGGTGGATAAACTGGTTAAGGACATCTACGGGGGCGACTACAATCGTTTCGGTTTGACTGGGGATCTAGTGGCTTCTAGGTAATCGAAACAATGTCGAAAGAATGACAAAGGATTCTATATACAACGACGATGTATTAAAATATCTGCCTCATTTATAGCTTTGGTCAAATGCATATTAACGACAAACGGTGTTCAGTGTCGAGGGAGGACCTTGCGAATGCAACGTTAGTGACAATTACTAACAACATTGGCTCCATAGCGCGAATGTGTGCCCTGAATGAAAAGATCGACAGAGTAAGATGAAAATACCTTCTATGGCACGTGGAACTCTTGAACAGTTCTAATTCATCCATGCATGTTCCCACTTCAGGTCGTCTTTGTGGGTAATTTTCTGCGTGTGAACCCCATTTCAATGAAGCTTCTTGCGTACGCAATGGAGTTCTGGTCGAATGGTACCATGAAAGGTCTGTTCTTGGAGCACGAAGGATACTTTGGTGCATTGGGTTGCCTGCTGCAGTTCAATGGCGAATTGGCGGCGGCGCTAAACGAGAACGTGGAATGTCATCCACAGTCGGCAGAGACAAACACTAATCCACAGCAATCTACAACAGAACCATTGCCCGAAAATCCATCTGCAGTGGATAAGTCAAATGACAACACAACTAGATAGTTAGCTTTCCATTTTCATTAAATTTCGAACTGTATCATAAACGTCATGCATCTCGCCTTGAAGAACTTAGGTCTTTATAAATCGATGCATTGTGGGCATTTTGATTATATATATTATATTTAATTTAGACTTGTAGAAGATGCACAAATTGTAAATGTATGGAAAAAAAAGGAAATTGATATTAGATGAAGTGCCTGTTCGAACGCAACAAAATTAAGGCTTCAATTGATATGCTAGTGTTAAAGCATACATAATATGATTATAATTGGATGCCAAATATCAGCAAATTTCCGTTGTTATCACTGGATGCAGGTAGTTCATAGATTTTATTTGTATTCCTCACCACTCTCCCTCAAATCCAATCCTATATATAAGTCAACATAAATTGAAGTATTACCTTATACTTGAACGCATAAATCAGTGTTTCTGAAGTTATTCCCATTAAGTATGTCTTTGGTAATATCTCGAAATGAAATGGAGGTGCTATCCGAGAAACTTATACTTTTCCAATTGGGGAACATAATTTGCTCATTAAACAATAATGGCAGATTGACGAGAAAATAGTTAAACGCATATAATACATATGCATAAAAGCATATGCACTATTAAATTTAAGCTTTTTTTTTTTTTTAATAATTGATATGATTTTGTGAAACATTTACATGTTTTCAGTGAATCTTCTAAGGCATCTTTGTTTATCATAAGTTTTTGGTATAATATTCTAAGATTTTACCTTGTCAACAGTTTTAATAAGCTGTTCATTGCAAATTTGTTATTCGCGAACGTACCATGGTTCGATCTATGTGCAAATAAATACATCATAATCAATTGGGTAAACTCTGCAAATATCTGTTTACCCATTTTGGGTGTACTATACAAACTGCAATTTGAGTGTCCAACTCACAAACGAAAACAATGGACTAAGCGCTCTTGGCAGTTTGATCGAGGTAATGGGTGTAATCTCTTGTGACTCCATTATTAAATATACTGAAATCGAAGACGCGCAGATGGGGATTGGCGGCAATAAATGCGTACTGGCTGTCGCATACAAGGCTATATACAGGAGAGCTACCGTACAGCTGTGTAGATTTCGGGCGTGTGGCGAGGTACCGTTGAATACACTTGTTGGGTACGCGAATGTCGTATAGGCTGATACGACTGTGAGTCCTCGCACCGCAGAGTACTGCGTAAAGGCCATCGTAGTCGAGACAGTAGGTGGACGAGTGAAGTGGATCCTCCCATACGGCGACATCGCCATCTGACCGTCGATCAAACATTCGGAATGTAGACTCGGAATTGGCAGTGAATAGTGTTTGGTCATCCTTTATTTTTAGATCGTAAATGGAAACTGTTTGAGAGTTGAGCACCATCTCCGCTCCACTATGGGAGTCGTTCGAAAGGCATTACAATACACATGTATTTAATATCCGGCGTTCAAAGTCCCTAAGTAACTCACCTGTCTACATGAATGACGCGCAATGCTCTGCCTGAGCTATCACTGGACTTCCCTCCAAAGAGCCACTGCCCATTGGCACTAAGCTTCATCGACTTGAAGGCCGTCTTCAGTTGCGCAAACAGATCGAAATAAGTGAGTCCAAATTCCTTGGAACGCTTCCAAAGCTTACAATACACATCCGTACTGGTAGCAAAAACATCATCCACGAAGTCGACACAGCACAGGCGTTCGTTGGCGTGATGCATCCTCTGTTCAGTGATGCCGTCAACGTCTTTTATAAAGCATGTGCCACAAAAATGACCAGCAAAGATGATGTCCTTCTTCTTAACAAAATCCGTTACATCCGACGTAGTGGATCTGCTAATTTCCTCTTCGTAGTGACGCTGCAAAGGCTCTTCGCCGGATATTCGCCGATATTTTCGCAGGTAATTGCCGTATGTTATATATAAGGCATCCGAATCAAGCCAAAGCTTACACGTAATCATTCTACAATTGGGAAAGTAAATCCGTACCATGTAGTTCCCAGTTAGCCAATTTTGTGAAATTTGCAAGCGTCTCAGGTATGTCAGCCGAGTATGATTTCTAGAAAAAATAAAAATATAATGTAAGAGATACATTGCTAATTAGAGATTGGTTTACCTTTGCTCAATAAGTGGACTGTTTCTGTGACCGCATAGGAGCAAATCTTTGGACATTCCATAGAATATATAGTCCTCGATGATTGCATTAAAATAGTTACATGCTTCGCAAAGGCTGACAAGGTCGTGTTCGGGCAAGTATTTGAAAATTCCCAGAAGACAGTCTATGTTTAGATCTGTAAGCTTCATTCTGCTGTTTAGATCCTTCCTCATATTTATGAAACTATCTTCCTTTTAACATGACTTAATCCGTATTCCACAAAACAAAACAAAACAAAAAGAGATAGAAAGAGTAACATTTTAGTGTTACTGAAATCGAAAGTGGGTACTCGATAGTTCTGTGCAATATATCGATAGATGAGCTCGAGCGAGGCGGATCTTAAAATTTAAACACGTAACGTACACAAGCTTTAGATGAGCTTTTTATTAATATTATTATTTTAATATGTTTGTTTATTTACACTTATATGTACTCATCATGCATTAAATTTTATTTTAAGCTTTCAGTAAACTTTACCCATACGAAAGCCAAGGTACTTTAATTTACATGCGTACATACATACATGTATACCCAATGCAGTTCTTCGGTAGGTACAAATCGCGTCAATCACCCCCGCCACATCAACCAAATCAACTAAATGTCAGGTTGTGAAACCCGTATAGACACGAGTGTTGTCAATGCACATGAATGCGATTAGAGCTATTTAGCACAGTCTTTCTCTAATTAGTGACAGAACTTTAAAGAAATACTTACGCTAAATACCAACGGCAAAACAGATGCCAATATCTCTATGCTTAAGATTTGTTAAATAATTAGATGAGCCATCTAAGACTAAGGCATTCGAATAATTATTTTGACTTGTTATTTAAATTGCGTCGACTTCTAAAATAAATGCAATATATTACTAGCCAAAAAGCACTTTAATATTCTCTCAAGCTCTTGTCGATAAATTTGTATAATTCTCTTAGTGCTAATATTTCTCTTAAGATTCTCGTAGAACCTACTCGGTCATATATAAAACATAACGAAAATGTCTAAAAATGATAAATCTGACCGGACGTCAGTAATAATGCACCTACAATTCAGCTCAAAAAGCCAGATTAGGATATGGTAATTAATCGGGCATACGTTACTCTTTGCAGGTTCTTTAACGTTCTTACGAAATTCACTCGCCAATTTAATAATACTCGAGCGTCATGACAACGTTTAGCTAACAAGCGACGTAGAACTTGTCACGTCGGCAGTACGTTGGTTATTGCGTCGCCGACAAAAAAGTTACTATATCTATTTTTCGGCAATTGATGTGGAAAACTTTTAATAATGATTACATCGCGGAAATTGTATTGTCATGTTACAGTGTTTGGTGCGTATTTCCAATCGCACGAAATATCTGCAGCTATTTCATCAAAGAACTCAATGTTGCTTTATGAATGAGTAGCTGAACTGGTGGTTGCGTTCAATGGGAAAACCCCTCAAATTTTTCATTTTTCACTACTTTGAACCCCTTTGAAGAACATAGCGATTTTGCGTCTAT
>JABVZX010000330.1:8067760-8087741 GCA_020883565.1 Drosophila pachea
ATTTTGAAGTTTTTAAAATATTCATTTTGAACAATTCATTAATATATTACAACAGTATGTATGCAACAACAAACAAATTTAGAGTCGTTTTATTTCCATTTCATTAAATTGATTTCCTTCGATTCGCTAAGATACTCGTAATGAAGAACTCGCCAGCTTTGTAAGAGCTTCGGACAAGTGGCCCACTGGCAGTATACAGAAAACCTAGCTCATTACCTCGCTGTTCCCAATGCTTAAACTTTTCGGGTGTTACATACTCGATAACTTTGAGATGCCTCTTTGTTGGCTGCATGTATTGACCGAGGGTTAGGCATTCAACTCCAGCCTCTCTCAGGTCTAGCATTGTTTGCTCAATTTCTGCATCAGTTTCACCCAAACCAAGCATTATAGAACTCTTTGTTATGAGATTAGGATTGAAGTTCTTTGCCTCACGTAAAACTTTTAGAGTCTGTCTATAGTGGGCCCGGCGATCCCGAACAAACGGCGTAAGTTTTTCTACAGTTTCGATATTGTGTGCATATACATCAAGTCCGCTACTAGCAATCGTCCTCACACATTCCAAATCTCCACGAAAATCGGGCACCAAACATTCCACAAAAATATTCGAATTACTGTCAGTAAAAATTTGATAAATACGATAGCTTATTAAAAATTCAATGCAATTTACCGAGCTTTAATTTCGCGAACTGTCTCTGCAATATGTTTCGAACCGCCATCCGGAAGATCTGCAAGTTTGATTTTAAGTAATTACATACTTTTGTTAGAAAATCTTTGCGTACCATCACGATCTACCGATGTTAACACTATATAATCCAGACCCCAAGATGAAATCGCTTTGGCTGTGTTCACAGGCTCGTACTCATCCAAAGGTGGCGGGACACGAGCCGTTTTTACTGAACAGAAACGACAACCGCGAGTACAGGTATCTCCCATAAGCTGTAATCGACGAAATGTGTTATGCTATCAGCAAAAGGTCATAGAGCTCTCACCATGATTGTCGCCGTTTGCGTACCATGCTCGCCACCGCCCCAGCATTCCCCGATATTGGGACAACGTGCCTCTTCACATACAGTGGACAGCTTGAGTTCTCGGAGCTGGTTTTTGATTTTCGAATAATTCTTGCCCATTGGGATCGTTGTCTTTAGCCATGGCGGCAACCGTAAGTGCTGACTCTCGCCTTTTTCGCGTCGCAATTTCCCGTCATATTTCTCCCAGTCTTCTTTGGTAACATCAGAATTTTGTATAAAATCTTGAAAATTTGGGCCCTTGGACAGACGTTCTCGGATTTCTTCCAGCTTTTCGGCGCGAGTGGATGTTGCTCGCTTCAAATGATACCCAAACAATTTTACTTTACTAACTTACTATATAAATTATGCGATTTTTTTACCCTTACCACTAAAGTAGTCGTTGGAGTATTGAGCTTTCTCAACATTGTACACATAATAATAAATTTACAATGTATTCGTTATTTGTTGTTTACTAAAATCTTACGAAATAACAAGATATATGAAAACTGGTAATCGGGGGCTATCGATATATCACACTTTTTGCAACGAAAAATTAAATATAAAAATAGCTAAAATACAAAATAGCTAAAATAATTAATGGTTTCACTTTCTTAGCCATTTGAAGAGGATTCTTTAATCACAGACATATTTTTATATTCGTTATATAAATCCGTATATGAATTCTTATTAATCGATAATTCTAAGAGTACACCTGTTTAATTATTATTATCGAGTAATTTAAGCGCATACTTCAAAGTTAAGGAACCAGAAAACTTTTTATTTGCATATAATTATATTCACATATTGGGTTTCGGATACAAATTGTAATGCCATTTAAATGTAATATCTATGGTAGTATTAAATACAGCTGGCAGTAAATTAGCTTGTTTGTAAGGAGGAATGTAGGTATATTTAGGGCTGTTTGCTGTTAATGACGATGCTCTCTCTCACTCTTTTGTGGACATATAACTGAAAAAGCTGACAGATTCATCAGAGTAAGACAAACATAAGCCGCGTCGACGTTGCATTAATATCTGAATAGTTATGTCATTTTAAGAAATCTGAATACTCACAGAAGCTTTTTATATGGATTGTCTGTCCATTAATAGTGAACATTTTAACTGGCAATAAAAAGCGGATAACAATACTGAGCAAATTCTTAAATCAAACAATGGCAAATCGCGGGTACTGATCCCAATAACAGTACCGCTGTTTATGGAGGGTAATCCTTCAATACAGTCAACCTCAGATATATAAACAATAAACAATATTAAAGCAATTAATAGAGTCTTGTTGTTGTTTTGTTCCTTCATGATAGTTCCCCATTGCTCACATCTCATTGATGAGCTGTTAGAAACTTACACTTACATTACTGTCCTTTTAGAAAATTCAGAAGACAAGTAGTCGGTAAAAGACCGTCGTAAAATTGAAGCAAAAATGTTTTATTTTTAGACAAATTGGTCCAATATAATGTTTAATTACATATGTAAATTGTTATATGTAAGAGTAAGCATAAGGATACCTAATATTGATTATTTAGTAGATATTCCAAAAAGCTCGGCTTTACAATCTTTGTTAAAATGGTATATTTTACAATTATTCTTTTAATTTAAATTTATCGTTAGGTCTAATAATTTGGACGGGAAAGATGTATCTTGGTCTCGGGGAAAAAAGTTATTTAATTAGTGATAAAACTGAGCAGACTGTCACAAGCAACGAAAATGTACTTAGGGGGCAAGACATTCAGTAGAGTTGTCATTTGTGAATCATTGAAAACCCGGACCGAAATCGAATCATGTCCAACTATTGCGGGTTATGAAAATATGACTTCTTAGGATTGGAATGATCTGAACGAGAACCTAGTAAAACACCTATTTCGCTTGTGAGTAGCTGGGAGACCTTGTCTAGGAAGCTTTGATGCATCGTCCAAAAATTGTGCGGACTTTGAACCGAGCTTTTTTGAATATCTAATGTGAACATACAAGTCAAATTTAACATAAAACTCGATTCAAGTGAAATTATAATGAAATTTGTGGACGGAAAAAATATTCTATTGTTCAAACGTATACAGTAAAGTTTAAAACCTCTTTCAAATGCGGTGGGCAGGATGAGTAGCATTGTTAGTAAGTCCGCTTTACATAAAATATGATGCTCCGGAAGCACGTAAATAAAATTGTATATATAAATACTGTTCTTAAAAGGTGTAAATTTGTGTGTATAAATCATTACATTATTTCATAGGGTCTACGAACCCATTTTACAAATATAGAACAATATTCAAAATTATCTTAAAAACGTAATAAATAAAACGTATGAAAATGGAAAATTCTAACGTTATATCTGAATTTCGTTGCATTATTGCGTCATTGTGCTTCAATATTGCTTAGAAGCTCTAATTAATCCTAGAACCGATTCTTGGAATTAGCATTTTGGTGAATTTCGTTGAGATTGTGTATCTCTTGTAGTTCCTGAAACTTTTCATGGTCACGAATATGCGCATAGTTAGCTGAAAGACACATCAGATAATGCAACGCACTGAGGATAACCAAAAGCGTCGCGACTGTGGCAAGAATGAACATGACCTCAGCATTCTCAATACCATCCTTACAAAATGCCTTGATTTTAAACGTCTCACATAATTTCATATCCTCAGGTTTCACATCTGATGGAAATATGAAACCTAGAACAAATTTTTGTTTAGCTCAATCAGATATTTATATGACATAATCAACTTACTAAATTGTCCCAAATCAATGCAGGTATTCTTATTGTCCAGATTTGAGCACAAATACCAGCATACAGTGAACACGAATGTTATTACAACGAAGAAGCAAAAAATGATAAGCCACATTAAGTTAAGCAGATATGCGATGCCCATAAGCACAGCACAGGAGATGCGACCGCCGACGCGTGATCGCCACGCTCGATAAACCTTGTATCGTGTCGCACCCGTTGCAAGAAATCCTACGAAAAGTATCATGAAGCCGACAGCAAGCATTGCAACGGAAATTATAATAAGAGCTATCTGCATAGCCTCCATCCTGAAATGCATTAGCTATATTATTTGAGACTCTCAGTTAGGATATAAAGACTCACCAAGCTACACGCATGTGAAAAACTTGATCCATCAGTATCATTGTAATCGACGTTCCACGATACATTGTGCCGCAAAAGATGCCAACGCCCAGCACACACATAACCGTGGCAATAAGCGTTGCATAGGGAATGCGTGCCATACATGACTGGCAAAAGTTAGCTGAAAGGATACACAATAAGAGGTTACAATCAGTGTTGGATAACAATTCTGTTGAAGGTACAATGAGGGCACAATCCACTTATTTTCGTATGTAGCCCTTTGTAAAAAAATATGATTATGGTGCGAAGTTACTTGCATATACACATAGATAAGAGATAAGCTCAGTGATAACGCCAACGAAATGCAGGTGAAAATATACGAAAGGTGCGAAGCCTAATGGAAGTGTGCTATGAAATTATATACCCTCCTACCTTCACCACCACGTTCGGTGTACCTATCCAAAGAGCGGTCCGACTGGTATAAGCTGTATCGTCGACTCTGGTATGAATTATTGTTATACGCGCGAGTTAATACCCCGCCATCATCTTCAAAGTTTGTTTCGAGCAGTATCTCTTCGCGTGGATCTCGAATGTGATCTCGATTTTTGTTTTTCGCTTTACCAGACATAATGCACAGGGTATTGTCTAATAAATATCGGATTTACTGTTAACGTGTTACGTTGTATTAAATGCAAAAGTAGCAAATTAAAAATACTTGCTCTTTAAAACCGAGTGTACTATCTACTTCTTCAATGAACTTAAGAATGTGATTGTGATTCAGACTCCCTACGACGTCACCGAGAATAAACGGTGAAGTTTCGCTGTTGGCCTGAGTGATACTAATTGTTGTATGTATCTAGTGAGCACTGAACACCAATCGAGCTAACAGCATTCCGCTCTCTGGCCGTTCTCAAAATACAAAATACGATTTCGTGCTGAGCACATTATCACTTCGTGGACGAAGAGAGGCCAGTTATTTTACTCAGTAAGCGAAACGACTCTTTCAACTGCCAAGCTTTATCAGCTCCTCTCTTTCCACTTTGTGAAGAGCAACAACAATGTCGACCATCTACTAATTGTTACTTCTGGTTACTTCAGTTCAGAACCATGGCAGCCTCTCTTTATCCAATTGACGCAGTCAATTAAGAGGTCACTGTTAGCGAATCCCACATGTATCCCAATCCCATACAAGACGCATATTTTAATATGCACATTAGCTGACAACTTATTTGAATTAAATTCAAACAATAAGCATTTTTGAAAATTTAATAGGTTTTATAGTATTGCTCCAAATTTTTAATGCTTAATCTATTAAATAAGAAAAATAAGAATTTAATAACAAAACTTTATCCATCAAGGTCTTGCTACCATTTTGTGATGGCAAAATTTTCGACTTATCCAAAACCAATTCTAAAACTTGCAGAGATTTAAAAAAACTTTAAATTATGCATATTCCATGGAAAGTAAAACAGTAGGAAATGAGATGCTTAAACACAGATGTCCTTACACTTAGCCCTATACAGCGGGAGCTTGTCCTTTTCAAAGGCACATGCACTAGAACTTATGCCAATTAGTTTCTTAGTAAAATGTAGGTCATCGAATAAATGGATGAACATTAATTTTAAAATAATACTTACGCATTTTCTGTTTTTACTTTTCCTTTTTTTTTTTTTTTTTTCAAATAAATTACAATTTATAAAAAAACTCCTTCAAGCTTATGCAGAATAATGCCCTTCTTGGTATTGTTTGGTTTACAGTTCTTTTTGTTTACAAATGCACGTAATAAGTTTGGGTGTGTGTCGTGGAATGGATATGGCTTGAGACTTTTATACACACGAACGAAGTCAACTGAAACCAGTTTTTGAGCTGTTTGCCAAGTCTCTGGCATCAAAGCAAAAAGAAATCAAGCAGTCGTGTAAAATGATTGGACCCTCATTTTCGTACTTTGTGTTATAGTTCCTTACACTTTTCTATAAACATTACTAAATTCGTCCACAATTAATTCGACTACAACGTGATGAAAGCTGGCAAACAAAATAAAACGAACATAAACCAAAATGTGCAGCACTGATAATAACACTAAGTTTGTGCAAATGTAAAAAATACTAGGGATGTTAAATTATTATCGATTAAAGAAGCATATCGATAGAAAGATGTAAATTCAATTTATCGATATTTTCAAAATGTTCACGTATTTTTTCTTTGAGTGAAGTTTATTTACTTGCTTTATTTATTTTGACAATTTTTCGAATTTCTGTCTCGGACAGAAACAGTAAAATAACAAAGAATCCATTACAATTTGTTTAAACATATACTTTGAAAACTTACAGCATTGTGCCACGAATATAATAAATAAAATATATATTGACATAAAACATGCGCTAGCTTAATATACAAAAAAAATTTACTTTTTTCTCAATAAAAATATATGATACTGGTGGACTTCAGATTAACATGCGATTGTGCCAAGGTGCCGACGTCGGCGCCTTGGTTGTCATCACGTTACAGTCAAACTTTTTGTTGTTTATCAAAGGAGCATTCCGCAGTTTCATCTGGACCTGAGGCAGTTGTGAGAGACGATCCCTTACTGTTAGTGGTAGGTCATCCTGGTCACCAAAATGTGTGGAGACTCCACTTGGCTGCGTATAAGTGACACCACCGCCTTGTGAATCTGGTATAACAGAAATGACTGATCCGTCATAGAATTGCACTTGCACGACTCCATGGGATAGCTGAAATTACATTCAATGATTGTGAATCTTGACAATTTACATAAGGGACGTAAAAATTACTTCTGTGGCTGTGCCGATGCCCTGAATGTTAAGTCGCTTGATGGGCACATTTTGTTGGGCAGCTAACATCTGGGATCCCAGCATATCTCTTTCGCTGCGCATTGATGAGATGGTGCTAATGGAAAAATTGATCGACCCCTTAAATTAAAGCAATAAGTTTAAATAATGCACTGATTAAAAAAGATTAATATTTACTTGGTGGGACTTTGGCGTGGAGTAGGCAAAATTTGTTGTATCTCGTAGACTTTCAGTGCGTTGCGCTGGCACCACCTCAGCAATAGGTCGTCGTCCGATCGTCACAGGAAAACAGATATTATTTCCAGTTTGAGCGAGCTCCAGCGCATTGCAGATGCTTAAGCAATGGGCGAAGCATTCATTGCTGTGTTCAATCATCTGTTTTGCTTCGGTTCTAGTGTGATCTGAGATCAGTGACCCATGTTTATCTTGTAGTTTTATACCTTCACTGGGTGACTTGGTTAGCTTGGCACCGGAGTAGTAACTCATTTCGAAATCGGCCATATTTTCCATTAAATGACATTTCGCCAAGCTACTAAAATACGTCACTTTTGGAGTTTTACTTTTTACCAAGCTCACAAATCGTGCAGCATAGACGTATTTCTTCCAATGCTTGCTCGGCAAATCATCGTAGCTGTAAACTCTTTCCGCGCCGCCTGAAGGGACATCGGAAGGCTTATCCCGTATAGGCAGACCTCTGAAATCATTTATATTTGTTAGCATTTAATTCAAAGGTGTATTATTGTTTTGCTTCCTACCGTCCCGGATCTGGTTGATAAATTATAATACGTCGCCCATCACTGGAAATACGACATATATCAACAATCCGATCTTCGTTCATTTTACTTTTGCTCTTTATGAACTCGATGACAACTTCGCCATTTGCCACAATACTCATTATTGCGTTTTTGGTTTTGTATCGCGTTGGTTGGAGTCTTAGAGTATTTAAAGGTGACACGGAGATACGCTCATTTTTGGCATTTTCAGCTTTCGGTATTATTGGATCAGGCACAGATGCAACTGTCTCTGTGGAGTGTGCTAAAAAATTACCCTTCTGCACATTAAGTCCCGTTCGCTGCCAATCCATATCCGTGCTGCCCAACGTATCTGTTGAACATTGTCTGTAAGCTGCATGATGACCGAGCTTTTGTTGCTGCTCCTGATGGTAACCATATTCTTCTCGAATTTGTGGCAACATTTGTGGTGTAGATTGCTGTTCCACTGAACGCATCCGGTGTGAGTTCTTTGAGTCATCTACGAAGAGAAAAAATATTATTAAATATTAAAACATGTTATTAATTTATCTGTTTAATGCTGCTTACTGCTCGCAAAAGTAACGATCCCACTGTCCCCGCTCGCAATACTTTGACCATAGGAGTCCGTCATACCAGGCGCCGTATATGATATCATACTTCCGCTTGCCTTTAACATGAATGGATGCCTCAGTACTTGTTCGAGTGAAATACGTTCCTGCGGATTTTTCCTCAAAAGCTTGTCAATCAAATCTCGTGCCTCATAAGATAAATGCCCGGGCATTGTATAATCTGATGTTATCACTTTATTGAGCGTGGACTGTACAGCATCTGTGTCGAAGGGAGGTCGTCCGACTAACAGAGTGTACAACATACAGCCAACGCTCCAGAGATCAGCTGGTAAACCATGCGACATGTGAGAAACAACCTCCGGAGATATATAGTTTGGCGTACCACACATGGTCATGTGCCTTTCATCTGGTCTCTTCAATTGAGTCGCCAGGCCAAAGTCGGCTATTTTTACATGCATGTCGTTGCTAAGCAGTAAATTTGATAGAGATATATCCCGATGCATTATGTTGTGTGAGTGCAGGTACAGCAAGCCATCTACCACCTGCCGCAGTATGGAAGATGCCTCGCGTTCAGTAAATGGGCGCTTCATTTGTTGGTTCATATATCGATGTAGTTCACCGTTGTCGGCTAGTTCAAGTATTAAGTACACATAGTTCGCATCTTGGAAAAAAGTGTACAGCTGCAGCACAGATGGATGCTTCAGGCGCGAATGAATTTCCACCTCTTGCCTAACTCGATTTATTAATCCCGAGCCCTGTATGAGCTTTTTGTCAATCTGCACGTATAATGTGGAAATTAGGCTAAATGTAAATGTCATTCTTTTATCACCTTTACCATTTTTATGGCCACATTCTGATGAGTACGTAGGCATCTTGCCTTGTAAACGCACGCGAAGCCTCCTTTACCCAGCAGGTGCTGTACTTCATATTCCTATGAAAACAAATATTTATGAACATTGCAGTATGCACTATTACACCTAATGTATTTTTTATTACATCGATAGTTTCTCCATAATTCCGAAACGGTAACATAGTTTACTTTGATTTGCTTTCCTTTTGCACTTTTATTTCATAAACAAACAGAAGCCAACAAAACATTTAAAAAGAAGAACGCCAATTTACTAGTGTTGAAAAATTCAGAGATAGTCCACAAAATGATACATTATTATCGTTATCGACGGTAATATTGATTTTCGATAATTGCGTTTTAAGCCAGTAATTTTTGAACTGTATTCGCTAGAAAGAAAAGAATGTGATATATGTATGTAGACAAGTAGACAATAAATTCGTAGAATATTAGCATAATATTTGACTAGATAGAGGAAAATTTGTTATAATTAAACATTGAAAAACTTTATTTAAATCAATCAACTTTTTCGATACAGAACTGTAACACAGTTTGCACCGTAGTCAACAATCCAAAGCATTGTTTTGTAACATTCTTGCCATATTTACAGACAAAGTATTTCTGTTTATATACGATTTACAACTCAAATTTAATTATTTGAAGTGCGCTTTGGGAGAAATTATATTATGTTAATCTTTCACAAATCTCACACATTTTTGTTTAATTATCAGTCTCACACTAATTTTCTATTATAATTATTATTTTCTATACACGTTTTTATTCTTATGTGGGTTTATTTATGTATTAAAAATACAAGCTTTTTTAAAATATCTGCATGGGATTTCTTAGTACACATTTTCTTGATAATTTCATCTTCAACATTACAATATGTTTTAAATACCTAAAAAAATAATTTCTTATAGCTTTATACGGACAACATGAACCTGTTGTTAAATTAATTAATACTAACACTAATGTATATATAATAAAAATAAATACACACACATGTATTTATTTCTTATTTATGTACATATATTAGTACAATAAGCTTTGAAGGATTCCAAACTTCAGTTTTATGAATCTAACCTATGTTTCGGCAATTGTAAACTATAAATTAAAATTTCATTGCTAAAAGCATTAGTCAAATTTCATAACAGAATAAAAATATACATATGTACGTTGACTAAATTTTATACACATTGGATAATAATGGTACTTCTCATGCTCCTTTTATTGCCAATATGTATGCAAAATATTAGACTAAACCTTAACAAAAAGTATATATAAGCAAATGAATTTAGAGTAGGTTATTTGTTTTGAATATGGTATATACAGTATTAGTTACAATCAGTACTGTATATTCCGAATTCACGGATTTCCCGTATTATAGAATATGGAGAGAAATTGAATTTTGAGCATAGTCACGTGAATATATTGAAATATTTTTGAAGGTAAAAAAATTAATCTAATCAGTTGATTATGCACTTTTTACTCGATTATATATTACAAGTTTCTGAAATTCCTTTTTATTTTCGAAATGTAACTAATAGCTCAATTCCCTTTTTTGTTTTCTATGCTGATCCATTGCAGAATAATAAAGATTGAGATTTTGAACTAAGATGCTTCGAAATGTAACAACATTTGAACACAACGAAGTAGAAGTCGCGATTGCTCATATTATTTAGAAGGGCGCGCAAGAAGTAAGCAAACTCCTAGCTTCCTCGATTGACACCTCCCTCATGCTATAAACGAAAATCGAAACGTTATTTATTTAACGAATACTAAAACTCATTGTCAGACAGCCATTTTCAATAAATTTAGCCCGTTTAGATCATTCTAAAATAACTTAAAAAATTCCTGGAGTTTGGTATTCTGCTCGTGTTCACCAACGGTAAGTGGAATAGTTCTTCCCAATCCGTGGCCTATATTTCTGAATTCAAATCTTTTTCATGCATTTATCTATATCGTCGCCACCGTGAGCACTAAAACGATTCGAATGATAGGAAAATTCTGAACTAAATCCTGTAGTCCGAGCCATAGCCCTTGCATTATGTTCAAACGGGAGATCCGATTTTGAAATCAAAGAATATGTTGATTATCTTTAGAGAAGCAATGTATCACCTGCATGCACGCAGCAACTTTAATTTGCTTTAATAGCATGTAATGACTTCTTATGGGCGTCTTTCAAGAAACATCCAATATACGGTTTAAGTGCGTTGAAATTGACAGTGGCTGATGAAGAATTATGGGGTAATGTGTAACCTTTTAATTTGTGTTTCGAGCATGAGATGACCATCCACCATACTTGCCGCCTTGATAGTTGTATGTTGAAATGTATAATGCACTTCAGAGCACGTTAATTCCAAATCCTAGTGTATATTACTCCCCAACGAATCAGCGTAGATAATAAAACCGGAGCGTAATAAGCTACTACTTACATTTCGAAAATAAAAAGGAATTTTAGAATCTTGGTAAATAGCACTTAATCAACTGATTAGCATCAATTTCTGTACATATAAAAATAATATTCACGTTCTCTCAATATTAAATTTCTCTCCATATTTTCTAATACGGAAAATCTGTGTGATCTAATTGCTGAACTCATTGTAATGAATACTATACATACTATTTTCACAGAAAATAACTTATTGAGGTTACCATCTTCCGAATCAACGTGATGAATGGGCAATACTGTCGAGTCTAGTTCATAGATTACCTATCATTGAATTCTTGTCTACCCACGATCGCCATTAAAAGCGTTTCTGCTATTCACTCATAAAGCGAAGAAGGTAAATTTCTTTGAGGCATCGAAAGAATTATGCCTCTCGATTAGGACGAACTATTCGACATACCCATGGTGGATAAGCGCAGTATACCAAGCTAAAGGAATTACAACGAGGATCACGTGTTCGTAGTGGTTTATGTGAGTCAAGCCTTGTACGTCTACTTCTGTTCGTCTCGGCATTTTGCCAATATGCTTCCGATATCTTAGGCAGACTGCTTCGTTATTTAAGCTAGACCGACGAATAACATAATTCAATATATGGTGTATCTTTCAAAGTAATCTCTATTAAATTTGCATTGGCTGCATATTGGCAAAATGAACATGGACTGCCTGATACAATTTCGCATATTTGTGGAATTCAATATCATTCTCCTTTTCTTGATCATACTCAATTTGTCTCTGGAGTTGCAATGCGGCAATGTCTATTGCTAGTTTAAGAGAGAAAGCATTTTAAGTATAACCTAATGACTGAGTCAAGCTTCTAATTGTTCAGTTACACTTGGTGGTACAAATCATTATTTACTGGATTATTGTTTAATTCATTTCTTGTTACTCTATCTAGTGCTATTTTACCCATCCTTTATGATTCGCAAGTAATAAATTTGAGTAGCGATTCTTCCGTGTCAACAATTCATTATTGGCTCTACACCAAAGTAAAAAAAAAATACATGTTATAATATTATACACACCGGTCAAATCGAAATGCTTAGTAAGTTTTATAGCAATTCTTTACTATTAATATGAAGTCTTAACTTATTTTGTTTAAGAGACGATTTATAGAATAGGGTGCTTTGGTAGAGCATGTCAACCCGAATTGAGTCTGCCTGCCAACTATTTATAATTCCTTATAAAATTATATATTAACTTTGCCACCAGGCACACTCCACCTCTTGCTGTTTATAGTCTTCCTCTTCATTGAAGTATGAAGTAAAGAGTAAATGCTAGGCATCCCCCACCATTGCGGCTCCGTGCTGTTGATACTTAGCTGGGAAAATTACACCTGGCGGTAGCGACTCTTGTTGTTCACGCAGCTGACGGCGTCTTTTCTTGCTCCAAAGCTCATGGCAGTCCTGCCATGTAGGCAATTGTGGTGTTGGCATTCTGTAAGACGGATAAAACTAGTTATAAGAATTCATTTGTATTAATTATTTTTCTTTACTTACTCATCAGGGTTTATATTCTTTAGCCACGGTGATCTGAGTGCATCCTCTGCAGTAATGCGCTTATCTGGGTCTAAGTCCAGCATTTTATCAAGCAGGTCAAGCGCCGACGTTGGCATAAACTCGAAGTCTTCCCGCAAACGCCGTCGATGCATTTTCTTTTGTTTAAGTGTGTGGAAAAGTGGCAGCTTTATAACGTTTGGCCAAACAGCGGGAACCGGTGAACCGCATATTTTCGATATAGTTTCCAACTGAGCCATTTCTGCGTTTGCCTGAAATAGCGGGCGTTTCAGGAACAGTTCCCCCAATATACAGCCACAAGACCACACGTCAATAGCTGGTCCATAACGCTCCTCGCCAAGTAACAGCTCCGGTGGTCGATACCAAAGCGTAATCACTTTGTTTGTATACGGGCGTTCACGATCCTCCGCATTATATAGTCGGGCCAAGCCAAAGTCGGCCAGTTTTACTTTACCCCTAAAAAAAGCAAAAAAAGAAAAAAATGTATTACTCATTACAATTAATCAAATTAACAAATTAACTTACCGATTGTTCATCAAAATATTAGAACACTTTATGTCCCGATGTAGAAAATTCTTTTTGTGACAATAATTGAGACCATCCAATAGTTGTTTCATAATGCTCGCATTATTCTCTTCGTTGAAATTAACCATGCCGGACTCTAAAAGGCCCATGAGATCGTGGTCCATATACTCAAATACCAGATAGAAGGATCCCTTGTCCTTGCGGAACTCAACTGCATCCTGTTTATCCGTCACTATTTCGTGGAGGTTCACAATATTCCGATGATTAAGTTGTCTCAATATTTTGATTTCGCGCACAGCCGTTATGGGAAAACCTTCTTTTTCGTGCTCCAAGCGCACCTTCTTCAATGCTACCATATCATTGGTATGATGATCTCGAGCTTTGTACACCTATAATAGTTATAATTGTATTTAGTAATTGTATTTAAGGTAACACTTTCAATATCACTTTTACCTGGCCATATGTACCCTCTCCTATCTGCGCAATCACCTCGAATACATCAACACATCGTTCGCCCCAGTCCCGAACATTATTTCGCGAGTCGCGTCTATTGAGTATCACTGGACGTCGACGGGCTACAGCATTCGGAGCATTTGTATTGGCACTCGGCTTAAGGCTATTGCTGTTGCCACTGGGCGCATCAAAGTCCTCTGGACTGTCGATCAGATCGTCGTCGCCGCTCAATTCTTCACTGCCCGGTATAACTGGCGGCATTGGCAGATTCAAAAGGCTTTTATTGACGTTCACATTGACATTGGCGTGTAGATTCTTATCAACGGGGGAACATTTTTTTGTTAACTTCGGAGTTCTTTGCTTGGATAAATAGGGAGGCGACGGCGTTGGCGGATTTTCTAAATCGGCGACACTCATGCCCGGTGGCATGGGCAGTGCCGTAAGACTCTTCGGTTTTTGATTGGCGTTCACTTTGAGGGTCGTTACTACAGAACTGGCATCCGTAACATCTACACCAGTTGTCGAATTTATTTTCAGCGACTCCGTCACTTTGATTGGCATTGGAATGTTATTTACGTCCAAATCTGGCTTACCACCGCTAGCTACTCCATTTGGTGTCGCACCAGCAGAAGATTGGGCAGCCATAAACGATGCTGATCGTTGATCAGCAACATTGGGCGTATTGCCATCTATCGAGGAACTATTTTCGTTGATAGTCAAAGCACCGTTGCTGTTGCTGTTCTCCTCCTGACGTTCGATTATCTCCTTTAGTGCCTTTTGTCGCTTATGTCGATCCTTAACCAATTCCGCAAATAGGCTTGTTTCGCTTATCTTTTTGATATATTCCTCGCGCTTGTGCTTAAGATCCCGCGACGTTGGTGAACGAGAGCGCGATGCCGAGCTATGACTGCTGCCTGAACTAGGTGAGCGTTTTCGACTACTGTTCCGGTGATGTTGGTGTCCTCTGGGAGACCGACGATGGTGATGCGAGGTTGAGGCTGAAGCACCCGGTGATGGTGGAGATGACTCATAGTAACGCGAGCTCGGCCTGGGGGAACGTGAAGAGTAACGATCAGTGGAAATCCCCATGCCACTTCCTGATCCTCGTTTGGAAGACGGCCTTGTTGGCATTGGCGGAGAAGGCGAATGGGGTGCAGCGCCGTATTTGCCATGTTTATTTCTGCTACTACTTCTTTGCCGATACATATTACTGTTGGCGGATCCACTTCCACCTCCTCCAGGCGATACGCGATTCCGTGCCACGCGGTGAACACTAGGACTCCTATTGGTTTTTTATAAATATTAAAAATATGCTTAAAATTTATTTTTAAAACTACGTACCTAGATAATCGCCGAGAATATCTATCGCGGCTGTAGCGATCGTACTTAACAGCATGGTGCCTGCCGTGCTCATATGGGGCCACAGACACTGACAAAGACCCATCTCGACCATCTGCGTACTTTCGACGTTTGTGTGGGGGCGTGGCGGGTTGGTGGTGGTAGCGATCCAGCTCTGGAATAAAATATTGTTATTTCAAATGGCTCCGTTACGTGAGAAAGACGTTTATTACCAGGTGAAACACGTTTTAGTTTTCTCGTATCCAGACTGCTGCTTTGGCCACCCACCGACCCACCTGAATAGCGCGGCGCATATGCGTTTCCTGAACGGTGGTGAGCATTTAAATCCTCCTTTAAGGGACTCTGTCCATAACGGGAGCTGCGTGAGTCACGTGCAACACCACCTGCGGCACCACTGGCTGGATGAGTGTGTCCAAGGGATTGTGGAGGAGTACGTGGAGACGTTGCATAACGCTGACTACCACTAACAACGCCAACACGTGCCTGTGGCGAGCGATGACGAGCGTTCGATGACGTTTTGTTCGTTACAGTTACCTGCAAGCCACTGCCTAAAGGAGTGCCTGGTGCTACAGCCGCTTCAACATAATAGGCGTTATTACTATTGGGACGACGGGTAGGTGGCGTGCCTACTGATATAGGACTGCTTTGACTGTCTTTGTGAGGCGTATATGAAGGCAGCGCTGCGCTCACAGTGCGCTCGCTGCTCTTGGTTCTATTTGGTGCCGTTGGAGGCGTGTAGCGACTATGCCTGTCTAGCAATGTATTCAGGTTACTATCAGACAGTGAGTCTATGCTAGAGTAGGACTTCGCTCTCTTTTTCTTTCGTTTTTTGGACTTCTTCTTTGATTTATGCTTGTGCTTATCTTTCTTCAGTTTTTTGCGTTTTTGTCGTTTCATTTCTGCTTCCAGTTCATCAGTATCTATTGTATCGCTGGACATATACAGCTCACGATCCCACTGTTCCTCCTTTGAACTCTTTGCTGGCGTCAGACTTATTTCGTTACGATGATTTTGCTTTTCAGGGACAGATCCGATGCTAAGCCTACTACTGCTGCTGGCAACAACTGAAACTTGCCTCGCTCTTGACCCAACTGTAAGAATCGACGCCATTTCCTCGTTCTCACCAAGCCGTCTTTTCCTATAAAAAAAAAACAAACACGCACAGACCGACAAACAGAAAAATAGAAACAAGAAAATATTTAGATTCACGATTATTAATATGATTTAATAATTAATAATACCTTTTATAAACATATAGGTACAAACAATTACAGTTTTTAAACTTACCTAAAGTCATTGTTCTTCGTAATACGCAACACTCCGTCTGTGTTTTGTTTTCTTATTTGATTTTCTGGTTTTTTATTTGGTGCAGTTGATCCGACACCTCTATTAGCTAGCGCAGCATCCGAGTCGATTTCTCCAGTTTCCGGATCTGAGAAATCCTCTGAACTGACGTCAGAGTACTCCACGAGCGCGCTCGACGCCGCAGACGAGGAATGCATCTTTTCCACGAACTGTTTATTTATATTATTTATATATGTCGATCTGAACTCAACCTTACTTGTTACCAAAATTTCCGAATATTTGTTTATCTAACGTTTTACTCGTTAAAGTTGAGTTCTGTCCTCCGCGGCTCTGAATGCTCCGTGCAGAGTTTTATAACGAAACTCGCAAACTCAACCGATGTAGCTGACATTTGATTTGATACTCTACGTGATCTTTGCCTTTCGGAGTTATAATCAATGTATGTACAATAACTTACATACATATGTATGTGTGTATCAATGCGGTCGGTCTGTTGATTTGGAATTTTCACTTTTTGCTTCTAATATTTACATCGTTGCATATGTGAAAACAGATATGTCAGATCTGCTTTAATATATATCCATTTTGCAAATAAAAGCGGAAATCAGATAGAGTGTTTCAAAACGAGCCACTCTGGAAAGTGGTTTATATTATCGACGATAACGTTTTAGAAGCTTAAAATGAACAAAAAAGAAATTTGTCACTTGCCATTTTTTAAGGTTATACTTGATGTGTGACCAATCTCGCTAACGTTAAAAATGCCATAATTGCACATTTCAAAAAAACGCATATCATATTAACTAAATTATAGATCCTATTACTTTATTAAAACAAGTGTTATTAAAACCCTCCAAATAACATACTCATCAAATTTTAATCCTTAGAAATTAATGTTTCCGGGTACTTTAAAATTTGACTAATTTTCTGTTTAACTATAATAGAATAGAAAGATATATCATATGTATTGCATTTTATAGATACAAAAGTGTTGCAATACTAATGCATAAGCAACATTTTGTTTAAAGTTGTGCATGCCAATATTTATTTTACTAATCTGAAATACTTCTCATACATACAACCGGTCACATTGCAAATAGAAATGAGCCGTCATATACACGTATAGGACAAATAGAATTTAACGAGTACAACTTAAGGACTAAATGAAAATAAAATAATAAATACACGGTAAGAACAAGTGTAGAATACCCCTTTAGGACTCAACAAACACCATATATTGAACTCAGCAAAAACCTAGCCAATTTAAATATGTATGCCACATTTACAAACTCCATGTTAATGTAACTTGATGTATATGCGTAGGATCACTTTATTTGTTTTCCAGACTTACCTAAATTTTTAAGTTCTCGTCCCACTTTCACTTTTTACCTAGATCTATCGTTTTCATTACACAGTAATTTGCAAAACGCGTACGCACTTGTTGTGTTGCGTCTTAAATTATTAAATAACACGTTTGCATTCGTTTTAGACCATTAGAATAGATATTACGTGTTTTAAATCTAGGTGGATTCTAATTTACTTCGCGAAGATTTTTAATCATGTGGAAAATATGCATATGTTTTACAATAGTAATGATTTCGCCAATTTATTTTCAATTTTTCATTATGAAAATAAGCAAAATAAGCATTTAATTCCCATAAATTCCGCATGAGACATTGACAAACCTAGGCCGATAATTACGAATGCAGGGCTGTAAACGATAAAGAGAAATAAGAGAGACCAAACCAAATTTTTTATGCCACATATACTAAAAAATAACTTACGTTATTCGATACAAATATATATTAGATAATTTAAATTTATAACAGATTTTTCTTTATTTGACCAAAAATCACAGATTCTAGGTCAGATATTCTGTAAGTACTATTATTAGGATAAATATAATTCCATCTTAAATGCTGCTAAATATCTGACATACTCTTTAATAGAAAACGCAGCAATGACCAATATTACGGTCAACCAGCGCAAATGGCTGTTGCTGATGCCGACAACGTTATAGGCAATTACTAATGAGCAAAGATGGTGACCAGTAACAAGCGTATAGTGCAAGTTTTGTCCAAATTCAGTAGTGTTACTACGCCAGACCAATATTGGTAGAAGGAAAAACTTTGAGAAATTGGATATGGCCACCACTTTTAAGATTATTAATGTCACTGACGAAAGACCTACTTTTGTTAAATGTCGCGTATTGAGAATTGCAGTTATAAAAAGTAGAAGTAATGTTATCAGCAGGTATTCTGTATAAATAGAAAAAAGGAACCAAAATACAATTATGTGGCGTCTAGATTAAAAATAATGTATGTGAGTTACCTCCAATATTTTGAAGTGTACACATGTAAAACCCCTTTTCATATAGTGCAGTATTCGATCCATCTTCTCGTTTTTGTCTACATAGGGCAAATGATTCCAGTAGCAATACAACTAATGAAATCTTCCAATATAGCTAAAATTTAAATCGAATTTAGTGTATTTATTTGTTTCTTTTATTACAAGATTACCTTAAAGTTTCCATTACATATCATGTGTCGGAACGCGGCTGACACTAGAAGTAAGGCATCTATTAGAATAATGAACTCTTCCACTTCAATATATTTATCAGTTATCTGATTGCATTTGTCCTGTTTAAATCTTAGTTTGAATAATGTGTATTCTTAATGTATGAAACATATTTACACAGTTTGTGGGCTTGACAGTATTGCTGTATTTCTTTATCAGTTCTCGTACCGGATTTCCACAACCGACGCAAAAGTATTTTTTTCTATTTTCTCCAGACATTTCAATTTATATGGATATTATTATTTGGAGTAAAATATAAAATAAAAATCAGCTGTTGCAAAGAGTGAAACAGTAAAACACACTTATTGTCATCGATAGCTGCTTAGGCTAAGTTCGATAACTTTATTTTAGGTTTCACAAAACTTTTGGAAAAGCATTTAATGCAATAATAACTATGTAACGTAACGTAGACAATGTAACTTTGGCTCATATTTAAACTGACATATACTTTTCAAAAATTGTCAAGCTTCTAGCCTAAGTATCGCTAAAAAATCGAATTTAATTTATCAGATTGGTCGATATTCCATTAATCCCATCCTTAGTTAAAATTTTGTGAGCATCAATTTGCAACAGAAAAAAAAAAAAAAATAAAACGTAAGAAAATCAAGAGTTATTACTAAATCTACATAATAACAGTTGTAAGAAGTTTATCGTTTTGTTCACAAGTAACTAAAACTACAGACGCGCTTGACTACGAAGTAGAACAAAAGAGTTCGTGTGCATTAATATTCAAAAGTGG
>JABVZX010000330.1:8319719-8330443 GCA_020883565.1 Drosophila pachea
AAATGGGTAAAAGCAGTGAAAAGCATTTAAAGCTCGCACAATTAACGCGTTTTCTATACGCTCGAAGTTGGAAAGTGCGCGACGACGATGGCGACGACGACAAATGAAATGGCCAATAAAACGCGCAGAGCGGCCCATAGTTCAGTCCATAGGCCCATGGATATAGTCCGGGTTTTACTTAGGTCTCCGCTGTCGGAACGACTAAGCGCCGCAGCTGAACGTGATGAGCAGCTGATTTACGATATTACACGGCTGCGCATAGTGGGGCTAGACAGACAGCCCCACATATATTACACAACATTTCACCAAGCAATTTCACTAAAAAAAAAACAAACCAACGAAAACAAAAAATAATAATAAAAAAAAAAAAACAAAAACAAAATGCAACCAAAAAAGAAAACAGTTTTTGGTTACTGCAATTCAGCTCTTGTCACACTGTGCCACGGCGATCACGCGTCAACCGCGACGGTTGTCAGCCGTCTGAATGATGAATTTCTTTTTTACCACGCGTAATGGTATTGGCCGCCGTACGTAGCTCCGCAAAGATAGCTTGTCCAAATGTTTCGAGCAAACGCTAATGAAAGTTTTTTTTTTTGACAATCTTCTTTTGCTGTTGTTGTTGCAGTTTCTTTTTTTGGTAGTTTTTGTTGTTGGCTTGGTATGTGTTCTGAATAACTGAATGGGACGCAAAAATGCGAAAAATGTGTGTGCAGACAATGCAGAAGCAAAACAAAAGAAACAACAGCTAGAGCTCAGCTCTGAATACCGTACGAAATGCGCGAGCGATGCGAGAAGAGCATGCGCGAGCGCAAGAGAGAGAGAAGCATCGCAGAGAGCTGAAGCGCAGCTTGACTCTTGAAGAGAGCGGACAACGCAGTAACGAATATCGTAAATCTGAGAGCAGATCTGCTCTGCTATCTGCTTATGAACAAATTTTGCCACTTGCTGGCATATTTCAGAACTAAGCTCAGCTGTTATATACATTACTGTTTTTGCGTATACAAGCATACATACATATTAAGGCTTGTCTCCATATTTATATCTATAAAAAATTTGTCGCATTAAAAACCTGCTTTGTAAACTTCTCTCAGCTACGAACTAATACTGCCAATGGCCCGATCATTAGGGGCAATTCTTTTTGTCTTAAACAAGTCATCAGCAGCAGCTTTGATCGCCTCGCCAGCTAACTGACCCTTATGGAAACCGACTCGAAATACAAGAACCAGAAGAGCTCAGTTATGAGTTGATGTTATTGCTAAACACGAATATACATAACTACATATATTTATATATATATATATATGGGTAGCTATAAATTGCCATGCCGAGGCACTCATTCGTGAAACTAATTCATTAGCATTTCAAATTTGAACAAAACTTAAAACAAGCTTCTGCTGGCAATACGCGCCTCGCTCACTAATTCGGCCTCTCTTACGTTCGCGCGCTCTCGCTGTCGTGCTCTGTTATTTTATTTTATTTTTTGCCGCTGCAAGTGCTTATTGCAAAAAAAAAAAACACATACGTACACACAAACAAAAACAAGAAAAAAATGGAAAATTTAAGTGACGCGCACGCTTTTCGATGGTTTTACACCTACACTCAGCCCAAGCCGAACTCCATATGCGATGCACACACACATATGTGCAACTGCCTGTGTGTATGTGCATGAGTGTGTGAGGTTTTGCTTTTGTTGTTATTTTTATAATGTAAACGCATTTTACTGCTGTTATTATTTTCGGACAACAGCACTTGGCCTGGCCTTTAACGCTCCAGCAGAGCACGGCTTGACATGCTCATTCTCTCTCTCTCTCTCTCTCTCCCCCATCTGAGGCTCTCTCCATGGCTTACGCTCTCGCGCTCTTTCAATGAGATCATTGCTGCAGCTCTTCTACTTATTTACGATATCAATTCTGCTTTATTAGCCAAAAACCAAAACTCAAGAAGCAACAAAAAAACACAAACACAGTTAAATCTTTTATAATCACTCTATAAAATTTTTTTCTGCTTTTTTACTGTTTTTTTTTCTTTGAGATGAATTGTTGTCTCAACACGCGTTTCGGACGTGTTTATTTTGGCCAGAAGGTTCGCCAACAAAGCAGCTAAAATTAATCAGGAAATATTTTAACGCTCTTCCCTGTACTTCTATCTCGACTTCTATTTGAGATAACTTAAGAGCTTTGAGCTATACGAAACTATTGACTTTTTTAATATATTAAAATTTCTTTACATATATATTGGAGCAACGATCTTTGGGCGGTTTTTCATCATAATTATTCATATATACGTTTACTATTATTTTCATTTTTCTAAATCATCTCTTCTGGAAGCAAAAAAAAAACACGTTGCAATTGGCAACTGGTTTACAGCTATGCAACAGTCAACACATACACAGACACTCAGCCACACACACACATGCACACACAGACAGCTGCTCGAGTGCAGGTGAGTAAATGGCAATTGACCATATCTTTTAAGTATACAGTTTCTCATAATGTTGTTGTTGTTGTTGTTGTTGTTATTATTATTGTTTTCGCTACTGCTGCTGTTTGTTTTTTGCCTAAAGGAGTGCGCGCGCGCTCGTTGAAGTAATTTGCAATTAATTTTAATAATGTAATTAAAGTTGTTTTTGCAGTCTGCTCTCCTTCTCCTTTGCCAGCTACTTCTTCTTCTTCATATACCTTTTTTATATTTCTATTTTGCCATTTGCTGTGTTCGCTTGTTCGGCTACTTTTGTGCACTTTTCACACACAAACTCGAAACAGAAAATGCCATTAATGATACGTGTTTGTTGTTGTTGTAGTTGTTGTTATAGTTGCCGCTTTTGTTGTCTTGAAAATTTTCGTTACGCTTTGGCAGACATTACGAACCACTCTTCGCACTTTCGTGTCCCGCTTTCCGTTTGCCTCTCTTTCACGCCGTTGCCGAACCCGCCAACATTGGGCCTTTTCTTCTTTTTCTTTTTTTAATTTTAATTTTGAGACCGAAACGTAACCGCGCCACTGCAGCGCACCCGTCTGTCTTTGCTCGCACGCAGTTTGCGACTGAAAGCCAAACCCGAAATCGAACGCCGCAGAAGCTGAAGCTGAAGCAAGGCGCTTGGAGAGTGCGCACCCAACTCTCTTGGCAAAAGAGCGCCGAGCACGAGCTGTTGCGCGAGAGCTAAACGAAGCGCACCATCAGCAATATACGATCGGTCGCACGTTTGTTCGGCTGTCTACCTGCTTACCTGCTCCGAGCTCAGCCGCGGTCGCAGCCGCAGTCAGTGATTTTGTTCTTCTTGTAAATCTGATTCAAATTTTGCTGATTTTAATGGGGAGTGTGTATAAATGTTAACGGAATATTAAACAAATATATAAATTGGGTGTATTTCTCAAATAATTACATTAGTACGTTACAAAGCTTGAAAACTTTTAATCAGATTTTTTTTGAGAGCCTCGAACAATTCAATATTTTTTAAGACTTTATCTAAATTGTCGCAGTAGGGCAATGAATTGCCAGTTGCTTGAAAATTCTGCTTAATGCATTGCAAACGCTTTTTTATTTCAGGTGCACTGTGCATTTGGTTGGACGACAACTCCAAACTGTTGGACACAAAAGCCGAAAGGAGAGCACCAACATCTATACTTAGCTGGCGCTGCAGCCTCACGTCCTTTCCACTAAGTAGCACGGTCTGGGAAATTTCCCCGGTACGTGCGAGTGCATCTTTCCGGTGAATCGAGCGATTAGGTCGCGTGTGTTGAGCCGACTGTTATGAAAATAAGCATGTGGATAATAGGAAGTGACAAGTCGTTGAAACTTACCAGCAAAGTGGGCAGTTGTTCCGCCAAGCTAAAATCACATTTTGGCTGCAGAATATAGGATGCGCCGAGGCGAATTGGTGAATATTGATATCCATGTTGCGTTTTTTCGAAACACGGATGTAACTCCAAATATTTTAAACGGTTCTTCATTCTCGATGTCAAGTGGTATAAGTTCACATTTGGCAAAATTGTTTTTACCATAATTTCGCAAAGTTCTGCTGCCGAATATTCACTGAATGCATCATTATCGAAATGGAAGTCCAAGTAGACATTGGGATCCTGTATGAACAGCAACCGGGATGATATTGTTGCATATTCAAGAAGAGCCCTTTGGAATTGCGACAACGACCGTCGCAGTGGCGTGGATGTTTTAGCGGCGCCAAGATGTCTCCCAAATTCATTCAGATAACGTGTCGAGCTCATCGCGTCTTCGACTGCTTTCTTAGCTACAGTTACAAAATGCGATTTTCATAATCCGCTTTGCAATCGATAGAGTTGAGCGTGTTTCACATTATATCGATAGTTGCGTGACATTACCATATTTGCTTTCGCAGCGATAAATAATATGCTGTGCAGTCTAAGTTTGGTCACACTGCATTATTGAAAAAATGGACGAAGTGGCGGCGTTGAACGACGATTTGACTAAATTACTTAAAAACAGTAGTAAGAGTAGAAGAAGCGCTTTGCAGAAGCGCAAACTGAAGGTCGCCTTACTCATCCGCTTGCACATGCGCAATTTACTGCAGGCGGTTATCGTGAACCGGAGGCGTCGTCAACAGCGTACCCGGAGGCAGTTCCGAAATCTGCGCTCGTTCTTCATGCAACAAATGATCCAATTGCAATCCAATTATCTCCAAATGTACGTTATGCTCCGCATGAAGTATAACCATTTGCGCAGCATGGAGGATCAGGAGCCAATCAACGACTCTTACCATGTCACTCCCCTCATTCAGCAACCGGAACCAAATGGCCCAACCCTGTTTTGGGAACAGAAAGTACCGCAATACAGTAATAAGCAGTTTCTCGATAGTTTCCATGTGACACGCAGCACGTTCCATTCCCTCTGCAGTCAATTGGCACCGACTCTACGCTCTGTTCCAGAACTAACGACGCCATTGGACGTCATCTCACCAGACAAATGCGTCGGACTCGCACTTCTCTTTCTGGCAAGTGGAGAGCGTATATCGATTATATCCGAACTCTTTTCCCTACCCCGCACCCGCACCATCAAATGCCTTAAAGTATTCTGCAATGCCGTCATGACCAGTCTGGGCAAGGCACTGCGCCTCCTCCCGCAAACCGAGGCCGACTGTGCCAATGTAGTAGCTGGCTTCAAGCGGCAATGCAATATGCCCGCTGCTCTTGTTGGCGTGCTGGGCGTCTGCTGCATCCCTCTGCGAGGCAAGGGCAAACATTCCGAAGCCACACTACGCATGGAATTTCTACTGGACGACCGTATGCTCTTCCGTGAGCTGCGGCTAGGCAATGGCAGCAAACCACCGATGCCGCCCATGTTTGCCGACGCTCCGAATACGCTGACCCAACTCCCGCCATGCAGCATTAATCAACGTTTAGTACCTGCCTTTGTGCTCGCGCCCAGCAATCAAAACTATCCACTGCGTCCATGGCTGCTGCAGCGCTACGCTGAGCCTACGGCACCGCATGAATACGATTTCAACGAGGTGGCCGACCATTTGCACGAATTAAGCGACTGCGCCATGCACCGCCTAATGTCTCGCTGGCTCTTCCTCAGCCAACCACTTGACATAAGCTTCCAGACGGCCTCCTGTATAATCACGGCTGCCACCGTGCTACATAATCTGCTCGAGGAGCTGAGCGAGCCGCACATGCTTGAGTGGACCAATTTGGTAGATATTTCGCGCTTCAGCCCGCCACCTATAAAGTCGAAGGTGGATAATTCCAAGCAGGTGGAGTTGGCCCTAGACGTGCGCGACTTTCTGGCGCGTACTATCAGCTCCACGGAGATGTAATATATTATTGCAATATTATTTATAATAAGTAATTCAGGGTAATTGACGAGTATGTGTTCTACATTAAACAATGTATAAAATGTATTTGTTATTAAAAATTAATTTGCAGCAGAGTACAAAATAATTTAGTACAGACGCTGGGGTGGGCCCATGGAGGACTTTATGTGCAGGGATCGCACGTTCTGCCAGTTCTTCTTGAGCAGCGAGACCAAGAAATTGATCGATAAGCTGACATTTTGGGCGAGCTCGTCTTGCGTCATTGCCACGTGCCCAACGGCAACAGACAAACACAGAACTTTCTTCATCTGGAACTTGATCGTCGATTTGACCTCCTCGATTTTGGCCAACATAGATTCTTGATGCGACAACAAACCAGGGAACTTGCCAGCCTTATTCAGACCGGGACCCAAGAGACGAGGAATTTGCTTGATCAGCGACTCGGAGGCGAGGAACGCATCGTACGACTTCGCTAGCTTCTTCACCAGTTTCTTGTTCTTGTTTAGTTTTTTAAGAGCCTCAGCATCCATATGGTCGACACCGTTCGCCTTCGCCAAATCACAATGCTGCTGATCGCCCAATATGCAAACCTTCATCTTAGGACGTGGGACGTGCTTCAGCCTGCCAAATGCAAGCAAGAAATCGAAACGTTTAGTAACTAAGCTTGCGATTAAATCTTGATTGTAAAGCTGTGAATGGGTCAATAGTTATTGCATTATTCTTAATGAGAAGGACTTACGGAGCTCACACAGGAGCAGGAAATGGTGATTAAACTAGGTTCGGTACCACTATTGGTGCCTACTCAATTTGATTTTAAGACCCTGAGTGCAGGTCCGCCGTAATGTGACCATCACATATACGACTACCTAACACTTTAACCAGTCACCCGCATTGGGACCACATGGCTAACGGCGTAGGTAATTTATTTAAGCCAACGTACTTAACAGTGCCAGAGAAACGCTTGTCCTTTTGGGGATCATAGTTCTTCAGACCAATTTGGAGTTCCACCGTCTCGAGGAACCCACGCTTCTTCTTGAGCGAATGCTCCAGAATTCCATTAACGCCCTCTAAGAGCGTATCACGCGACACTTTCGAACTAGAAAAGAAAGTATTCTTTATAAGCCGATTGATATATATAAAATAAAACTAAAAAAAAAATAAATAAATAATAAAATGTTTAAGAATTGTGCAAATATTTGCAACTTTCATGAATAGTCACATATTAGACACAAAATTTATGTTTTATATTGCAATCAAATCCAAGCTGATATGGTCATTGATATCGGTCCAAAAAGCTGGTTTTCGATTGCGGAATTTAATAAATTTAATGCGCAACTAATAAAGCAGCATACAATTTATTAATAGACAGATTTATTTTCTTTTAAATATTCAAGATGCATCACATTTTTAATGATTTAGTTAACAATTTTACTCACGCCATGTCTACACTTGAGGACGCACGATTCACGAAAGAACGAGCAGAGTTGCAACGCCCATTGCTTTCAGTTTCGATTACGTCTTGCTAGAGTTGCTAGCAATTAATCGCAACAGCTACCCGATCTGCATGTCGAAACACATATTCTTAAAAACAACACGGTGGCAACGCTTGTCTTTTACATATGTGTTTATAGTCGTCGGTAAACAAGTTGTTCGCCAAGTTCAGCTGTTTTTAAAAATTGTGATAGTTTCTTAGTTTATATGTTATGTGGACGATACTTTATTTAAACATTAAATTTCTCAGCCATAATTTATACCTAAGTAATTTAATATAAATCATTTATAGTTTGTAATTATTGTTTCAGACTTGTAAAGAACGAGAGCAATGAAAGAGTGTGATACTTGTCTCAATCGGAGAAAAGAGAGAGAATAAGCATTTCGTGGTCAAACAAAACAATTGCTTTCACTATCTCCACGCTCGCGTTCGTGTTGGGCCTGCGTTCCGTTTTAAAATAAAACTTTTGTCCGTGTGCCAGTGAGTGATGTTCCATCGTTGCAATAGTTGAATTATATAATTTATCCACAACTGCACCCATTGATTTTCCAAAAACTGCAAAAACCCGGTAATCTCCCAGCTCCAGACCACAGTGCTCCAGCATTTGAATATGGCTCGCGTAATTGAGACCAATGTAAGTTACGAAACATTTATGCAGCAAAGCATTTGCATAATTCTAGAGAACGTACATTCTAATCACGTACGCACATCACATGTAGCTATTTCATAATTCTTATAAATATATATATATACATGTGCATGCCTGTGTGCCTGCTATTTGGCATATCCCATCAAAGAATATAGAGAATGTGCGGTTATTCCGCAAAGGTATTTATAACAACAACCACACAATCATCTTTGACTGTCGCTAATGGTAAAAATATGCTCAAATGACGTCATACATTTAATGATGTTTTTCATACGTGATATATTCAATATGTGTTTTGCACAGCAGCCCAGCTGCCATGAACCCACTTTAACTCAAGGAGATAGCACACCTTGCATTGTGCTTGACAACTTGCATGAGACACTGCTCCCTCAAGAGAAATCTTGACGCTTAATTTTTGTGTTGTTCTGAGTAGAGTTGCGCAATATTGACTAAGTAGTGATTGAATATCATACGCAACTGTTTTTATGGAAACAGAAGTGACTGTGACTCAACACTCTTATGGCTCATCGCTAGTCCACCAAATGGGCAAGTGGTAAAATGCACATACATACATACATGTACATTTGTATGCCACTACGTCACAGTCGGCAAATTCGCAGACGTATCAGCTGTGAAGCAAAATGCTCTTTGTACAATACAAAGCTCTCTCCAGTTATACTCTCTCACTCTGAAGTCAACTGTCGTTACGCTCTCTTACGCTCTGCTAATATTGTCTATCATCGTTACAACTGTTTAACGCGAGTACAATCCACAGTGTGCAAAGTATGTCTTTAGCTAAGCACAAAATTCAATATGCACATAAAAAAACATATTAAGAAAAGAAAAATACTACTTTAGTGTGTATAAATTTGCTGATATAGTCCTCTCAACCCGGCAGTAATTGCTCTATTATAGTTTGTGTTTTTTCTCTTATTTTAATTTCATGAAATATAAGCTGTGCGTGAATATGATTAACTAGACCGTACACTTTTTGAACGTACTGTGCACACACGCGTATTGACTGGGCGCTAAGCCCTCGTGTTGACTCCACCGATTCGACTTCATTTCAATTGGAAATTGTGCGCGGCAGCAGTCGGTTGATCAAACGTTTTATATTTTCAATAGTCAGCCAAGTTCAGCATTTGAATAATCTAAATTGCAAATAGCTTTAACAAAATATCAAGCATTCGTCAAGTGTGTGAGCAATGACAGATTTAGATGTAAGTTCATAAAAATCGGAGATGTGCAAAAGCTTGTACAAGTGTTGCGCATTAAAGTCTGTCGGTATTACACACATGCACACACAGTTTCTCTTTTTCTCTCCTAACGTGTTCCATGCTTGCCGACGAAAGGGCGCTCTCTGTTTATCTCTGCATAACCAGTGACGTCATCGTCATAATTATATATCGCCGTTATCACATGAAATGCACGCTGCGAGCGTTATGAGTTTGCTAGCATCCTAAATAGACTACGTGTTAAATGTCACGGTCGGTGGTTGGCAATAATTTAATGATCTCAATTCTGCATAGCTCTTAAGAGAAGCGCACTCTTTTGTGGCTTCGCCACGAAGAAAGAGGTCACCAAAGCCGCAATGAGATCGCGACCTCAAGTATTGTGTGATCACAAATAAAAATCAAAGAAAAAATAAATAAATATTTTTTTATTTTGTGGTGGAAAATTTTCAAAAAAAATTGATTTGACTTGTTTTAAATTTAATCAGCAAAGGCATTTGTCGGGCGAAATAAGCGAATGGATTAACACTTAGCGCTACCAAATGTCTGGCAATAATGCGTGCATGAGATCGCGTGCGTGTGCATGTGTGTGTGTGTGTGAGAGAGAGAACATGAGCGCTGTTAACTGTTGCCAGATGTAATTGAAATTGAATATATTGTGATTAATAAGTTTTCCATCGAATAGATGTATGAAAATATGTATAGGAAAGTCGAACTAAGCGTTTTTTGTTCTTCAAATCTTCTTTGTGTAGTTCGTTCCCATTGCTGTGGGCGTGGTGGCCATCGTCGCCGGCGCTCTGATACTCCACTATTTTATCAACAAGAAGTCCACGAAGCCGCGCCGGGAACCCAATCGAACAGCACGACTGCGCACACTTGTCGATCCGAACGATAAGTATCAACTGCCCCTGATTGAGAAGGAAGTGCTGAGTGCTGACACGAGACGCTTTCGCTTTGGTTTGCCCTCGAAGCAGCATATACTCGGCCTGCCCGTAGGCCAGCACATTCATCTGATCGCAACGATCGACAATGAGCTGGTCATACGACCATATACGCCCATCTCATCGGACGAGGATGTGGGCTATGTGGACTTGATTGTGAAGGTGTACTTTAAGGACACGCATCCCAAGTTCCCGGCGGGCGGTAAGATGACACAGCACTTGGAGCAAATGGAGGTGGGCGATAAGATTTCGTTCCGTGGTCCCTCCGGCCGTCTGCAATATCTGGGCAACGGCACCTTCTCCATTAAGAAACTGCGAAAAGATCCGCCCAAGCATGTGACAGCCAAACGTGTCAACATGATAGCTGGCGGCAGCGGAATCACGCCCATGTTGCAGCTAATCCGCGAAGTGCTCAAGCGCAGCGACAAGGACAAGACACAGCTGGCACTGCTGTTCGCCAACCAGGTGAGTCCAGGTCCAGCAAGACTCTCTGAATACCCTCTAAATGTTGTATTTTTTGTGCATGCAGAGTGAAAAGGATATTTTGCTGCGTGGCGAACTGGACGAACTGGCCAAAAAGTATCCCGAGCAGTTCAAGGTCTGGTACACCGTGGACAAAGCG
>JABVZX010000341.1:417092-427712 GCA_020883565.1 Drosophila pachea
GAATATCAATTGCTGCATGGGAATGTTTGTTTGTTGTGTAAAGCTTATGTGTCGCAAATGTGTCCAAGAAGAGTCATTTAGTAAATTGATTTATTTTTGCTAGTTATATTAGAGCGATAGTTTGATATGAAAGCTTTCAGGCGAAATTGGACGCGGCTTGTTGCGGTCTATTTAAGCAAAGATGTGTTGACATAGTAAATACGTATACTGAAAATGCCGCAGCTCCTAAACAATGAATTTAATAATTATCATTTTTCTTTATTTGTTTGTTTTGTTGTTATTTCGCATCAACACGATACTCAACTATGTCAAATATGTACGGTCCGATAACGATTATCGATAAATGCTAACCGACATTCGTTTCAAACATTCCAATGACCAATGATGATGTGTTCAGGTCGTGTCTTGTAGAGATCGTACCGTAAAGGCATGTACTACTCGAAAACGTAAAGATAACACGACAATAAGTACAACAACAACAACCAATACAACAACAACAACAACTTCGACAACACAAAATACCGATACCAGGTACAGCTGCCTACTACTACTACTACTTAAAAGACTATGTACTTAAGCAATTTTCCATTTTGCTCTCGTTACAAAAAATGAACTCAATCAATACAAGTCTCTATCTCTCTCTCTCTCTTCTGTCTTTTTATACATATATCTATATAACTATATAATTACATATAAATATATATATATATATAACAATTGTCTTATTCCTTCGCTCAACCTAACCTATAGTTTTATAAATTTTTTGTTTCATTGCCTCTCCAAAAACTGTCTAAATGTAATTGTACTCTCTACTTGTATGTACTACCTCGAAACTGTGTCACGCACATAGCCAACTCTCTCACCTGTCCATCCATATCGAACCACAAATTCTGATATTATCAACTTCTATTTACACACATATATTCAATCTATATGTTTCGTATGCCTATGTGTACATAGAAACATAATTTCTTACACATCCTTTACAACGACAACAAAACAGACAGCACAAATTAATATCCAAAAAAAAAAAAAAAAAAAAAAAGGTTTCAGTCACCCAAAGCTATCTCCCTCACACCTCTAAACGAAACTATGCCTAGAGCTTCAACATAGTCTCTCGCTCACTCGCTCGATCGCTCGCTCACTCTCGCACGCGCTCTCGCTCATTTGGTTCACAATTACACACTTCCTATTGTACATACATATGTAGCTGTTAATATCGTCTGTGTACGTAATTGTGATAATGTATGGATCTCTACTATACCTGCATACATACATACTACATATAATCGATAAACTCCACTTTGAATTGATCGAACGATAACATTTGCTTTCTCATTGTTATTATTGTGGCTACCAAACATTAACAGGTTGTAACGACAAGCGGACCACGCAAGCCCCAGCGTCAAACCTCAAATGCATTCTCTACCACATCCATGGACCAGGACCCGGAACGTCAGCTGGCAGGCCCCGTATATACGCAACAGGAGGTGGCGTCAACGTATGCCGAAATGCAGCATTGCAAGCGACCGGCAGACAGTTCCTATTCAAATTTGAGCAACTGCATCACGCTCACACCAACGGCACAGCACAAACTCTGCCTGGAGACGTCGTTCACCAATTTGCAGCAGCAGCTGGAGCAAAAAGCTGTCCAACCGCCTGGCAGCAAGGCATCGTCCATAGCAGGCAGCATCTTTGGGCGCAGCCAGCTCAGTTCCACAACAACGCCGTATGACATATCAAGCGTCCTGGACGACAGTATCACAACAGTTACAATGCGCAAAAGTCCCTGCTCTATGCTCAGCGAGACAACGACTGTGGTTGTGAACACCGACGCTAGCGAGGCGCCACGCCTACGCGCGGTAGCGTTCGATATGGCACCAACGCCTCCACCTCTGGTAGAGATACAGCCACTGGCACGACAGCATTCCGAGCGGAAGCCACGTTCGCTGCCCCTGACACAGGCCTTGCGACGTGCATCTGTGGCGGGACAGGGCGTGGATTTGCTGCACGATGACTGGTACGGTCTGGCTCCGTTGGCAAGCCCAGAGACGCTATCCGAAATCTCCAGTGTCTCTTCGCGCAGCAGTGTACCCATCAGCCTAGCCAACAGCATTGAACGCTACATGCAGAACATGGGCGTGGGTGCTGGAGTGCCGAAGGTGCCGCTGGAGGATATATTCGAATCGCAGCTGCACACGCCCAAAGTAATGAGACGGGCACCCAAGTTCACCGAAAATTTGTCAGGTTGTGCCGAGGACACTCGAAATTTGGACCAGTATAAGAGGCTAGGTCGCGTGTTCGTCACATTTCCACGCATTTTTCCCGAACCTGGTGGTCACCAGCAGCTGCAGTATAAGCATAGTCAGGGACTGGACTCCAACTCCAGTGATGATAGCTTTGAGTCGGCGCAGAGCTTGCACCGCCTGCAGCTGCCGTCGACGGTTGCGTGTGCGGCTAGCTCCAAGTCGGCGGATCAACTGGATGAAGACGCACTTGACACACGTTCGCCACCGGTCAAAAAACTGACTTTCAGCGATAGCGACATCCTGGCCGATGAGCATTGCCTGCGTCTATGTCCCCACTGTCCATGCCGCCGGGACGGGCGCGATTGCTGTACACGTTCAGAGCACGATCATCAACAGTGCGCAGCCGCTGAAGAGATGGCGACAACGGCAACTGCAACGGTGGGTTCAACGGACACTAACAGCAGCTTCTACAGTGCCAACTCGCAAGCATCGTTGGAACAGTTTGCCACTCCATGCCGACAACAGCAGTCGAAAGCCAATGGCGGTCATGCTCTCAATGAGATACTTATACGTCCAGGTCTGCTGGAGTCCCACTTTCCGGTGCTCGGCGGCGCCGCTCAGCCGGAGACGCCGGTCATTGTGGCGCCGGCATCGCCCACGCCACTTAGCAATGGAGGCAGCAAGAAGCCAGATGTGGTAGGTGGGCGCGTACGGAAGCGTCTGTCATCCGAGGAGTTTGTGCTCGCTCGCAATGATGATGTCCCCATGTTAGTACAAATCGGTGATAAGAGTAACAACGGCTCGCCATCGACACGAAAGCAGCGCCGCGGCTGCTGTGTATATCCCGTTGGCAACAACATCCGTGTTGCCGGTGCCGATGTGGATGCAGCTGCTGCAACCGCCTTACCTACGTCCATTAGCAAATACTCCCGTGCCCGCGTCGCTGCGGCAGCGACTGCAAAGAAAGGAGCAGCGGCATCTGTCGCTGGTATAAATAGCGAGAGCAATGTTTAATAAGTATAGACATAAGTGTAGTTGAATGCAGTACCTAAGCAAACGCAACCGAAACCTAAAATTAATTCCATTTTATTTGCGAAATCTGCACCAAGCGAAATTATGAAACAGAACAAAAATTCGGAATTAGAAGCAAACACAAGATGAAACTACCATTACAGAAGATATTTAGAGAGTAAACACAGCGATTAACATACAGTAAATGCAATATACATATATATTTTTGAGCAGCTAGCAAACGAACTGTGTGGCAGCCGCATCGCAAAAGAAACTTTTAATAAAATGTTTTAAATAAAAAATAAAAAAAACGTTACAAAAACCGTCATATGCATTTGAAAATTAATCGAACTACAATAATGATATCGATACATTAATTTTATTTAATATTATCGGCTCAGCCGATAGATCTTGTACTTAATCTATATCTAATCGATAAATCGATACTTTTGCATATGATGGCCATCAGAAGACAATAACAATAACAGCTGCGAATGCAGCTGATAATCCAAAGTTCATTTTTGTTTCCTTTTGTTTACATCACTTCTCCCCATTTTAGCTTTAAGCAAGACAGTTAATGATTCTTTCCGAAATATGTCTGTTAAAAACACCAGTGGCCAGCTTTTTGGCAAGGAGCCGACGGTTTCAACAGCTTATGTACACTTTAAATCGAAAGAAGAGCAATAATTCCAATGCTGTTCATTCAAAATCGCTAACAGTCGACGATTTTGCGTTTCTCCTCGGAGAGGAGCAGAGACAACGCTGTATGGCTCAGTTGCGCAAGTTACCCGACTTTCCACGTCCGAAAGCGCTATACCCTAACAGGCACGAGAAGAGCTCAGCATCTGTATTGATAGCTCTGTGCCAAGAGCGTGACACGTAAGTAGTGACTATCATCCGCCTAGCGAAAATAATTGAACTTGAATATTATAGGAAAGAAGTTTCTATACTCTATACGCGTCGATCTCGTCACCTACGTCGGCATAGCTTACAGATCTCATTTCCGGGCGGTAAGCGAGATGAAGGCGACGCCAGCTTTACAGATTGCGCATTACGAGAAACGGAGGAAGAGATTGGTCTACCACGAGAACGCGTACACATTTGGGGCGAGGCGAAACCTATTCATCTACCACGCACCGCTGCTATTGTACCAGTAGTGGGCGTCGTACCCGATTTTCATTTATCTGAGCTTAAACTCAACTGGGAAGAAGTCGAGGAGGCTTTCAGTATACCAATTAACTCACTTTTAAAGCCTTCTGCTGCTCGTCATACCCAATTTCGCAGCGGCTACAGCGGACCGGTCTTTGTGGTAGATAATCATCGGATATGGGGAATCACCGGCTACTTGTCGTACATGTTCCTTCGCTGCCTACTGCCAACTACCATGCTGCCCGAAACTCTGAAAACGAATATCAAATATATAAGGCCATATAAAATCCCGCCAAAACTACCCCACCATCATGTGGAGACAAAGGATGAGTAGATCCTGCTTAAGCGGAGAATATGCTCAATTGTGTTCTGTTATGTAATGTTGTTATAATGCTAAGTAGCAAAATAAATTAGAACATTTGACGTACATTTGAGTATCATTTGATTGAATTGCCGCAAATAAAATAGCATTTACCCATTCTTTATCTCCCTCTCTCATCTGCTTCCTCCTCCTGTTATATATTAGTGTCTAGCCGGCACGGGCAAGAAAAGGCCAGCTTTTAGCTTCGCTCGAATAATTTTGTTATAATTCTTTTAGTTTGGTATTTGAATTTACAATTGTATTCATATTAAATATATATGTATATATATTTATATATCCATATAGATTTCTAACAAAATTTGTATAGTTTCATGTGTGTTTCTACACGTACGCACGAATATTTTCATTTTCTTGTTCTCTTTGTTTCATTTTTGCTATAATAGTGTTAACATTGTTTTTTTTTTTTTTTTTTTTTTTTTTTTTTTTTATATATGCAATAAATATTTGAGTATATTATATTTACATATTGTTTCAACATCAAAAAAACCCTAAAGCTAATGGAAAACTACTCTTGAGAGCTCGCAGAAGGCTTCGCCACATCATTAGAAATCGTGTTAGAAGGAACGCCACATTCATGTACCTGCGCTGTAACGGATATATAACAAGAACCACAAAGTCTTACTGGATTAAAAAGCTTTTCAAACGGCAGAGGCGCCCAGAATTCAGAGCAGTCAGCACAGAAAATTTCGCCACATGATCTGCAATAGAAGATTGTAAAAGGATTTCAATTAATGCGATTAATGAGATTAATGAGACATATTTCTTAGTTTTTTTTTTTTTTTTTTGTGGAAAGAATGAAAGAATGAAAACAAAAGAGACAACCATATTGAGTGTTGAATACGATATGTTAAAATCGTTAATCTGGAGCCCGTACAAAATGAGAATATATTTAACACAGCCAATCTGGCATTAGTTCATTGCTTTCCAATTCGCTTTCGCTGGCCTCACGCATCGAAAAAAATGAGAGATAATACGGATAAGGAGGCAAATGCAAAATCGGGAAATTTGCGATACAAATAAATACAAACAAGAGAGAGAGAGAGAGAGAGAGAGAGAGAGAGAGAGTGAGTGAGAGAGATAAAATAAAACGTATTAGTTACGAACAGTTGCCAGATTGATTGGTAAGAAATGGCTATTGGCCGAAAGAGTGAGCATATGTATAAGTGTGTGGGCGTGGTAACGATATAGGTAACGGTAACTAGGGCATGTTATTAACAAAATAGATACAAGTAGGACAAATTAAAAGAATATGTTGAAATGCGCACCGACAATGATGTTTTCTTCGTCCAAGCCAGAACTCAATTTGACAATTAGAGCAACGCGAAACGGCATGATCTGGTACCCAGAGGACACTGGAAGCCTTTTTCTCTTGAATTGAGGACGTGGCATATGACGATGGACCACTACGTTCTTCAACAGCTTCCCATGAACACGTCGACGCATTTTCAACAATATCCGATCCGTTTTCCTAAAGAAATGTAAATAATTAGACCAACACAGAAAGCATTCGGCATAGTTTGAGTTGATTTTAAGCCCTATAATTAAACAAATTATAACTTTTATAGGCTCTCCAGCCGGATTGTCACTCAGAATTGGTCGATTAGCAAACGACAGAATCAATGAACGTGTAGATTTGGCTGCATATATACCATCTCATTTTGCGAGTGTGTGTACGTGTGCGTGTGTATGTGTATGCGTCTGTATATGTGCTTTGACTATTCATAAACTAATAAATATATTAACAAATGAGCACACATATCAGCTCAACTCATTTATTGTGTGCAAATTTGTTGCTCGTTAAATATTGAAATAATTACATGCTCCACATTTGTCGAGACGAGGCTGGTGCAGCTTGGGCAACCTTTTTGCAGCAACGCCAAGCGCATTCCATGAATTTCACGCAAAAGAATTTCCTCTCGTAGCTGCAATCAAATAGAGTTCCCTTTTGTTATAAACATATTGCTTATAACATGCTTATTGATAGAGTCTACCTTGTGCTCCTGAACAATTTGATGCAATCGAATATTTTGTTCACTCAAACCGTGTGACAAGCCATCGGGACAGGATATTGTGAACTGTGCGCGCTCTTGGGATCCCTGCGGTGTCGGCGGCATTGACAGTAATCCAGCAGCTGGATAATTTATTGCACTACAATGGATAAAGTTTCAGTTTATGCGCTTCAAATTAAGAATTAATAAATTATTGCAATTTACCTAACATTTTCTGGATACTTTGAATGAGAATGTTCGCGATAAAGATTCGGCCATAGCATGTTCCTTCGGAACGTATTGCTCGTAGCGGAGTCATCGAAATGCGCCAACGTATTATGTGTATGAGTGTTGCATCTGTGATGTTCAGGTGATAATGGTAGAGAATCGCTATTGTTGCTGCCATCAGTTAACGGCAGAGCGTTTCCATTTGTTATATGCTTAATTGCATTCACAGTTGATTCCTTGCAGCTGTCATCGTTAATTGAGTACTGGCGTTCTCTTTGAGGATCGAACAGCTTGCTCTTTTCCATAGCTGCACTGGCGTTGTGTTGAAAATATCTCAGATTGTTGGGCTTTAGATGGACCCGGGGCAAATTGTTGTAACTCTGACTAAGTTTATTGGTATGGGCAACGTTAGTTGCTTCGGTCTTTTTATCTTGAGGTATGACATCGGCATCTTGTTCTGAAGGCACGTCGCTGTCTTTAATTGCATCGGTTGACGCCATGTTTGTTTCTTGTTGTGTAGATTCTATAGGAATTAAGGTATCCGTACTAGTATCGATTTGGCCTTGACCCTGACTCAGAGTTTGGCTATTATCACTAAAGCTTTCACAAATGGAGGGAGCATAATCTAAACATCGTTGCGAGGGAGAAAGTTTCATTTAAGCCAAATACAAATATATGATCAACTTGTTCCACTTACCATTTGGTGAATCACAAGGGGTATGTAATGCTAAGTCAATGGGCTTCGAGTCCATGCGTTGAATAGTAATTTTGCCGTTTGTGGATGTCGAACCCTCACTCGGTATATCACATTGAACTGATAAAGTGCTTTGGTCGTTCTTTAATTCACTTAGCAGATTCGCCGTACCATTTTGTGCATGCTCCCCCTGCGTCGAACTGTCGCACTTATCTTCCGAATGGGATTTCTTTTTGCCATCGATCATGCACTCCTTCGTCTCTGAACGAATGTCAAACATGGAATTGCTGTTTACATTCAAATTCAATCCATCCGTTACACTATTTACAAATGCATAGTTATCATTTAACTCTATTTGGATATATAATAAAGCGTACGCACCTTGAGTCGACAGTCAGGTTTGGATCGCTCGATCTTCTCGATATCGTACTCTGCGACAATTCGTTTGTCGTTATATTCTCTGTCGATCGAGTTTTGGCTCCCGTACCTTAATCATGACACGATACAAGAAGATACACGAATTGATTAATACATATATACATATATAATATTTGATCACTTACCGTTAACATTATGGACATTCTGACGCTCAGTGCTCTGTAGGGGAAGATCTGTGTCATTTTTGTTACCAAAGTTTCCCAGGTACACATCCGACCAGAAATGTAAATATCGCACACTGTGCGCAGGCCAAAGTACCTGAGCATCAGATTCGGTTAGAATTAATCGAGATTTGTATGGGTAATAGGATTATATACCTTATCAGTCTCGTGTTTATAGAGTGGATTTCTATACATGGTCTCTGCTAAAAATGGCCATACCGAAAATGTCCGATCGAAAACGGAATTCTCAATTCGCTCTTTCAGTGAATTGCATAGGAACGTGCCAAAAAGACAGGACAGAGAATGTTGGGCGAGTTTTATCTGGAATTATCAAAGATTCTAGCTACATATTGAAATTTCCATCACACAAACACACTTACCAAATAACCTATGTTGAACTCGAAGCTGCACGGATACTGTTTGTGAATTTGATGAACAAGATCGAGCCATTGCAGAAACACTGGACAGCGTTCATTCACCTCATCCGAATTTGGTCCGTTGCCTGAGCGATCGGCGAACTTGTGGCCAAAATTCAGCCACTCTCGTTCAACTAAGACACGAAAACCCTGAAGAATGAATATATATATGGTGGTGATTAGCTGGAAACTGCTGTCAGCTGATTCTTAGCTAAACATACTTCGACCGTTCTATAAAATGGATCCAAACATAATTGAGCTGTTGCCACAATTTGAGGTGTGCGATCCCAGCCATCAGAGCAGTGCACCAAGACAGGCCGGCCATTTTTTTCGATCGTATGGACAACAGTCATTGTGGCGCCCAATAGGCCAGACAAATGCTGCATCCACATTGTTTTTTCCAGCTGGCCAAACCAACTGGTAATTATAAGTTTATTACTCGTGAAAAATATATATGTATATATATACATATATGTTATATAATTGCTTACTTTGGATCGTCGGGCGATGATGCACATAGCTGACGAACAGCATGAAAGCTTTTTCGTATAGCATGTATATTGCCCAAATTCATGAATTCTATTTCAGCACATGGATAATATTCGATACACTCACAGCCTCCGCCGCGTGCTCGATTTGTGACCGCTGATGTATAACTGCGTGCATCCACGATGAGAATTTTCTTAAAATAAAATCAATATATATTATACATATCCGTCCGCTGATCTGTTTTACTTAAGTAGTGTAAGAAAGAAGAAAGAACAGATAATGCTTAAAGCTGGTATTAATATAGGCATACCCTGATTTCATCAAGTGCAAGCTCTTCGTGCGATGAATCCTCCAACGATGGTGAACTATTTCCCGAGGAGCCTGCCTCTCCATTCGTATCTTTTGCGTGTCGCCGGGCATGCTCGCCTCTGTCGAAGACACAGGCGTCTGCCAGGGCCTTCAATAACTGTTCATCCTTGTAGTTTCGCCAGCCCAACCAGCCGACTTCCGGCTGACTACAACGGGCCAGAATCGCCCCCGACTTTTGATGCCGCCAAACAACAGCGGGTAATCGACGTGATCCCCGAAAGTTGGCAATGTTGTGAAGCATTTCATCGGTAATGCAGCACGGAACAAGTAGTTTTTGTGGATACGAAGGGCAAAGCTTAAAGTCTGTATTGGCCGTTGAGATCCGCCAAGATCCTTTCAAATCGAAACCCAACCGGGTTACTTCATTTTTAAAGTCACTCTCATAACGAACTGCTCGCTGCAAGCGATGCATATGATTGCCCGTCATCGGCTGGCTATTTAACATTGAACTATCAGGTGCTGACGTGCATTTGGGTAAATTGCCATTGGTGAGTGTAGCAGGCTCTTTGTTTCCGAATACATCACATGTCCACGAATAAAAGGGAAAGGCGAACAAAGTCTCAAGTGTTTCGGGAACACCGATTAGCATTTGAATGCGACGCTGCCATTCTAAGCACTGCTCGGCCGTTGGAAACGAACACCTCACCGTACTGGCATCTTTGCAATTAACAATTAACTGAAAAGGATCACGCACTTGCACCGATTCAATCAGACCCAGTGGGACATACGTTTCATTAGTTGACTTCTTTGATAGAAATAGACGATAATTGGACACAGCTAGAATACCATCATCGGTTCGGCCCAAGTATTTTGTTGATTCGCCGGCAACTGTGAACGAAACGTAAGGATTATTCATTATTTATTTATGCAATTATCGACGAAAATTTATGACCCTTACGTTCATTAAAGGGAATCGACAGCTGTGAGTCGTCCTTTTCCATTTGTGATTTTGGATAAGATTCCGCGGCTCGTATAAAACAAATCGATGGGGGCGGTGATCCATCTGACATCATGTGTTGCGACTGCAATAAAAGATTCAATTAGTG
>JABVZX010000341.1:445293-455528 GCA_020883565.1 Drosophila pachea
GGTGCATTAAAAAAAGATGACTAAATACATATGCGAATAATGTAATATTGAGATGAGCAAATATCTACACATTTACATCAATTACAATAACTGCGTGGAGTGCTAAAACGCATCTCGTATTATACATTTATATCTAAATACATATTTAATTTGATTTGAAATGATTTGATTTTGTCAGTTTCTCTGTTTAGCGTATTCTCCAATATGCGGAAACGCAAATACGAACTTTAAAGTTTGTGAATGCGTGCTTGTATGTGTTCAAGCTTACAAATGTGTGTATGGGTGTATGGCTATATGAGTGTGTATTTATGCGTGTGTACATTCATACATCTGTATATTTCAACAGATCTGTATGTACATAGATATGAATGTACCGTGTGTGTACAATTCATAAATAGTACGTGGTTTTTCCTTTCTATGGATGAGGAGGAGGGTGGAGGGAACTTAGGTATAGAGGCGATAAGCACTGCAAGGGAGGTGGGAAGACGGAGATGAAGTAGCTTTTAACGTGGTGTTAAAGGCCGAACTTTAAAGGATACTCAATTGTCGTGCTCACAATGTGTTGTTAATGCATGATTTATGAAACAAAAGACGAAAATAATGTAAAAATAATTAAATTGTGTACCAATATGTCAAGCGTCAACGAATGTAAACGCACACTGAGATGAATTGTTATTTTACTACACACGTTACCTTCGGGTATTGATTGTTTTTTTAAAGAAAACACAAAAAGCCGCGAAAACCACACAACTAAATTATTGATTTTAGTCTGATGGTGTTGCTTGGTGTGGAATGACAGGCAAGGGAATGAAAAGCGAAACAGTGCTCGCGTTTTTGTCGTATAGCAGCAGAAATGTTAATATTCTTGTTCTCGTTATTCGCTTTATACAATTTTATTGTGTTGTTTTAGTTTTGCTCAAGGTCTGTCTCCGACACAACTTCCGACTCCGGACAGTGGTAGTAGTAAACTAAGCGAAATTCTCATATGAATTTTGGCATGCAATTTCCAGCACTGTTGCTGCCAGTGTTTTAAAGCACTTCTTCGTTTTAGAGATGTGTTTATTAGCATCGTGTAATACTAACTTAGTAACAAGTTCTGTTATCGTTATCTGCAATTCATCTATCGGTACTGTCCAACTTAAATATACGTACAATTTTTGAATTGTTAACCAAATCAGAATTTGTATTATTAACACTTTATGTTGAACGGGAGTGAGAGCTGTCACGCATATCATTTTAATTGTAACATGTACAATTTAATGAAATCGATAAATATATTTCAAAAAAATATACATCGCTTACATATATGTTATTCTTGGACAACCTTTGCCCGCCTTTACTAAATTAAACTTGTAATGGGAAGGTTGAGATGTAGAGGTTGTTATGTAGACCATAACAGTGACGCGTAATTTATTTGCTTTTATTATGTTACTATACACCCATTAAACACTAGCCACATTTCATTAACTCTAAGGCTGCATTTTGTGTTTTGTAGACCATGTATTTGATACATCTCTTATAAATGTTGTTTCTCAACGTACAGCTTTTTAAATGTTACGAAAATATTACATTTAAAAAGAAGTTTTCTGTTAATAATAACGCAGTGCAATTACAAAATGCATTACATTCAAATTAGTATTACTTTTTCTGTTTTTTCTTTTCCAGTTCCTCTTCCTTCTCCTTTTCAATGATGTTAACATATTCCATTATTACATCCCGATCCAGCATTTTTAGTGGTTTGCCGTTTTCCATTATGGCCACCTCCAAGTTATTTTGACCTGATTGGGCCACTTCGAGAAGCGCTCTGATGGCCAACTTTACAGTACCACGTTCAGTGCTGACTTCCTCGTCACGATACTGCTTTTCAAAAAATTCGCGCACTGTTTTTGCAGACCGTCCTGTGGCATTAGCTTTGTACTCGTAGAAGATACCAGATGGTTCAGTTTGGAACAAATGGGGTGAGCCATCGGCGTCAAAGCCACCAATTAAACAAGAAATACCAAATGGGCGCCGTCCATTGCTTTGAGTGTACTTCTGTTTAAGTTGTGCTATGTACCTGAATACAATAAGACATATTATCACTTCTACGTAAACACTTTGCCGCGTTTCCAAATTTTTTACCTCGTTATATATTCCAGGGTAACTGGATCTTCAACATTGAGGCGGTGACTCTGACACTCAACCTGAGCACGGTTTATAAGGATGCGTGCGTCCGCAGTAAGACCCGCAAAAGCCATTACAACGTGTTGATCGAGAAGGCATATTTTACGAACTGTCCGATCCTCTTGCAGTTTTGCGACAGATTTTTTCTCAACACCGACAACTACACAGTTTGCGCCCCTCACTCCAACCTTAATTCGATTAAACAATGATAAATTTAAATGTGCATAAGCCTTAGCGATTTACTGTAAACATAACAAATATACTTACTGCTGTAGAACCTTTACGGACAGCTTCTTGAGCATATTCCACCTGAAGTAAATGACCATCTGGCGAAAAAATAGTAACAGCACGATCGTAACGTGAAGACATCTTTAATAAATTTCACTTTATCTCGCTGTGCAAATTTTATTTCTTATACTTCCACAGCTACTCAGTCGGCAAATTTTCGACGAGGCAATGATGATGCTTTTTTCAGGAATGCCTGATGAGACCGCAGAGTTGCCATAAATCGCGCAGTATTAATAGTAATCGATATATCGATAGATAGGAGAGTTGCCACATTTTAGAAAATTTGTATGAAGTGCCTGTGTGGCAACCTAATATGACTCAATGAATTGATTTGCCAGCCCTGGTCGTCTTCATATGTGTATATTACATATTTAAATGTATATATATATATGATGCGGATTTGTTTTGTCTATAAATTTCGTCTGATTTATCGTTATCTTATGTGACGGTTGTATAATAAAATTACGGTATTAATCATGTAAAACGGTTTAGTTACGTCTGTTCCAATGCGTTTATAATTTTTTGTGTTTCAACAAAGCTATCTTTAAAACTCACAAAAGAGATAGCGGACAGCTGATCCGTCTTAACTCAAACCCAAAATTATCACACCTGCGACAAAATAAAATAAAATATTTATTATATCGACACTTAAAATAATTAAGATCACCGCCAACATTAGCGTACACCTGTAACGGCAATTTTGTTGGAAATGGCGCTGCCAAGAAATCTTGTAGCAAAGATATGTAAGTAAAATAGAATTTTACCTCCATGAAAGTAGTTCTCATACTTATTGGCCGACACACATACAGAAGCGTGGATGTGTGTGTGTCTTGCCGCGAGTGTATGTGTCGGCCAATACATGCAAATAAGTGTTTGTGGGATGCAGCCCTTGTAAGGAGCTGTGGAATCACACATGTGTGCATGTATGTGTATATAAATATTTATATACATAAATTTAGAAGCTTAAGATGAGGTTAAGATGAGGTCACGACAACAACTACCATACAAAGAAAACATAAACATACCAGATTTGTGCATTAACATAAGCTACTTCCTAAATTTCCGTTCCATATATGCAGTCATATTACACCATGTTATACAGCCATATGTACACACATATGTCTGTATGTATGTTTATGTGTTTGCCAAAACTTCTAGTTCAAGAGGCCATAATTTCATAGCAGATGTCGTGCTGCAGCCTCTATAATAATACTTATTATTTATAATATTTTGTAGTTCTTAAAGTTCATTGAACCCATATGAATTGTCTAAACGTTAAATTCTCGTATGCGAACAGATGAAATCAAGGCACACGATGGCAAAGTCACTAACCTGGATTTGGGCGAAACGGGTAGAGTGCTGGTCACTGGTGGAGAGGATCGTAATGTCAATCTCTGGGCAATCGGCCAGGATGAGTGCTTTATGGTTAGTAAAAACATATTCAATATTCGTTAATCAATTTATCCTAACTCAAACATATATAATATTCTCAGTCATTGACCGGCCATAATCGTTCAATTGAATGTGTGCGTTTTGCATATAAGGACAATTTCGTCTATTCAGCTGATGATATTGGCATCATACGCCGATGGGATTTAAACGCCCAAAAAATCTATTCAACATTGAATGGACACATGAAGAGTGTCCGAACTCTAGATTTTAATCCATCTGGTGAATATGTGGTATCCGGAAGTAATGACACAACCGTTAGGTGAGTGGATACAATATGTTAGTAATATATACAACTGCTCCACAGTTATAGTGTATAACTCGACTCGTGTTTATATTAAGTAGGCAGGTGGTCAGGTGGATAGGGGCTCAGTGTAATGTAAACTCAATATGGGGCTCTAATTAACTGAAACTTGAGACAAAGAAATATCAAGTTATAGGCGTAAAAGTCAATTTCAATTCTAGTACCAGATTGGTATCGAAATTTTTTCACAGTAAACTGTAATTGCTTATTGCAATTAATATTGTAGCTGCTCTTTATATAGTTGTAGCTGTTCACATTATGGCTGCAAATAAGACAACAAATGTTGCCGTCTCACTCTCATACATTAAATGCGACAGTTAAGCGCCATTAATGCATCTGTTTCATGTATGCGTCATACCAGAGCTCTTAGATGTAATTTCTTGTCTTTGATAAACACAGATAAAAGTACTCAAAGAGCGTGAATTGCTGCTGCATATGGCAGATTAAGTGTTAGTCAGACATCTTAAACAAATTAATGTATGTTTATTGCATTTTACCACCGCCTGGTTATGTTAAAAATGTTTTACTTAATTCTGTGCTCTTTCAGAGCGTTTTACAAGACACATTAAGATTACAATTTAGCTTTGGAGTCCTTCAGGTCAACGTAGGCGCCCGAAATAACCTCCTTGCCAGTCTCAGCCACTAAAGTGCGGAAGTGAATGCGTGCACCTTCCTTCCACATATCAATCTTTAAAGTTTGTCCGGGCAGCACGGGACCCGAGAAGCGCACTTTAACTGCCTTGAAGAGGGCGCTATTGTTGTTGGCATACTTGCTCAGCACGGCCCGGACTGAAAATCCCAGTGAGCAAAGTCCATGTAGTATCGGTGTTTTGAAGCCGGATAGACGTGCAAAGTTGGGATCAATATGCAAGGGATTTAGATCACCAGATAGTCTATAGAGTGCGGCCTGATCTTCGCTAGTCTTGTACTGAATGGACGCATCGGGTGCACGTTTCGGGGTTGCAGCCAGGGGTATAACGCCTGCGATTGGCTCCTTTTTGCCGCCAAACTTGCCGGCGCCAACAACAAATACGGCACTTTGGTTCTTAACCAAGAGACGTCCGCTCTCATCGTATGAATCGCAGCTGGTCACGACCACTGCACCGGAGCCTTTGTCCATGACATCTAATATTTTGCCCTTAGTCTGCAATGTGCCAGTGGTGGGCAAATCATCGACAATTTCCAAATACTGTTCGCCATGCAGAATGTTGGACAAATCGGCATTGTTGTTGGGTAATGCGGAACTAACCAAAGAACTAGTCATGGTCAACAGTAGACCGGGCAACACAAAGAATGATGGAATGGGCGAAAAGTCGCCATCGTTCTCGTATAAGAACCGCATATCGTTCTCGTTTTTCGTTGTTGCCCCAATGCCAAGAGCATACAGGATCAGTTCTCTGTTGCCGAACGTAAAGATATCCTCGACGGCATCCTTATCACCGGATTTGAGGTTCTCGAGCACCTGTAGCAGGGAGCCGGATGCCTCGCTAATGGAATTGAGATGTGTTGCCTTCGACATGTCTGTCACCTTGTTCCATGTATTTTGCACATACTCAAGAGTTACTGGATCGTCAAGGGATGGACGAATCACGGCTCCCTTGCCACGCACTGTGTGCACCTTTGTTGCCCAGCCGGCGGCACTTTCGATGTAGGTCCCTGTTTGGTCACAAATAAGAAATTTTATATTAGCGAATTGTGAATATATTCGAAAATGGGTACCCACCATTCTCCTCGCAGGACTCGTGACACAAGTAAACAACAACGGGAGCAATAAGACTTGGTTTCAGCTCCTGGAATAGTATGTCGGGCAGAATGCCTTCAGTCATGCGGCTGGCTGCTGTCGGAATGATAACGTTGCAGTGAATGTTGTACTTTTGGCCTTCAATGGCAACAGTGTTGGCCAATCCAGCCAAGCCCATTTTAGCGGCCGAATAGTTGGCCTGTCCGAAATTGCCGTACATGCCCGAATTGGACGAGGTCATTATAATACGTCCATAATTCTGGGCTTTCATGTACGAAAAGGCAGCCTGTGTGCACTTGAAGCTACCCTTCAAATGTACATCATGCACCAAATCCCAGTCCTGATCGGATGTCTTTAGAATGCTACGATCACGCAATATGCCAGCATTGTTAATCAAAATATCCACACGTCCATATGCTTTAATTGCCGTATCGACAACCTTTGCACCGTCAATAACTGAATTGTAGTCGGCAACTGCTTGACCGCCATTCTTTCGGATCTCCTCGACAACCACATCGGCAGCCCGTTGGGAGGCGCCTTCGCCGGCATGGCTACCGCCCAGGTCATTGACAACCACTTTAGCACCGCGCGATGCCAGCAGAAGTGCATACTCCCGTCCAAGTCCAGCTCCAGCACCTGTCACAATGGCCACACGGCCGTCGAAACGCAAATTCGCAGACATTTTGTTTTCTATAAACGGTTTTTGTGTAGACTTGTTTTTTTGTAATCCGGTTCGTTCAACTGTCGATGGTGCTGTGAGGCTGCTGTGAATGGGTAAAGGTTAGTTAACTCTCTATTTTCGGAAAACTTTCAGCCTCAGAAGAGCAAAAAGTATTAATTTCTTCGTTGATATGATATCAGCAATAGATTATTGTGCACGTATTTATCTACACATACATATGCATATGCGTGTGTATTAAGTGCATTTAAAACTTTTGTTGTTGTGATTACGTATAAATATAACTAGCTTAATGTTTGGTCCAAGTCCAACGAGTAATACATTTGCACAATTAAACTATCTTTTCTGTTGCCGATAATTATGTCTGTATGCATGTTTGCATTTGTGTTTGTTTTATGTGTTTCTTGTTTTCTTGTGTTGGGAAAATTTTAACCAACTTACATTGGAAACTCTTAATCTGAGAATGATTTACCTTTACCACATGTGTTAGCTCTTTAAGCAAAAGATTATCTTTGCACTGCCGGTACAAAGGGCAGACGGAATTGTTGATAAGCAAATTGAAAACAAAATGAAAACAGAAACTGGATTATGGACAGAGGTTGCAATACATTCTTAGTGCTGGTATTTATACAGACGATACTATCGCATACATGAGCGCAGTGTTGCTTCTGACTACATATCGATTTCCGCAGAGCGCAAGTTCAAAGCTAATTTTGAAATCTAATTCAATATTATCGAGAATATTAAAGAAAATATATAAATATATTTCATTTTGTATTTAACATTTTTAGGCTTTGGGATGTACAGAACGAGAATAAGTGTATTAAAGTATGCAAAGGACATATATCACATGTAAATTCTGTGAAATTTTCTCCCGATGGACTTTGGATTGCTTCTGCTGGCGTGGAAGGATCAATATTGATTTGGGATATACGTAAAAGCAAGCAAATAATGGAATTTGCAGCAGTGCCACCTGTTACGGCCATAACTTGTATACAGTTCCATCCATTTGAGTTTTTACTGGCGGCAGGCCGAGTTGATGGCACAGTGTCCATTTATGACCTCGAGCATCAACAGCTTGTTTCCCAAACAAGTCATTTCTTTGGAAATGCTATTAGATGCATAACATTTAGGTAAGACAAACGTAAGGTAAAATATTATATTAATCTACTGACAATTCACCTCTATTAGTGAGAATGGAGAATGCCTGTTTGTGGGCAGTGCCGCGGGAATATCTGTGATTGGCTGGGAACCAGACCGAGAATTGGATCACATCATAAGTACTTGGGCCTCACTGGATGATATGAAAGTGATAAAGAATAAAATAGTAAGAGTTCTCGCTTATTAATATATTGAATGAATTGCTAATTAATATAAAATTTCGTGATAGATTTGCGGCTGCCATGAAATTGATACTGTGTCAATTAATACAGTAAGCCTTGATTGTGTGATACCGTTTTATCAACCGGCAAATGCAGAGCCGAATTTCAAGCATAACTCGACGAGTCGTAAGAGCTTTTCGCGTGGCACCCAAAAATTTCGAATTTCGTTAGGTGGCTCCAAGCCGGCTAAAGTTGAGGAAGAGCAGGAAGATAATAAGACCCACACATATGATGAGCTATCCTCGCCGAACCTAAGTCTGGAATTGGTTAATGAAGCGGCCCTGGACCATGTCGAAACACCGTCTATGTTATCAATACATAATCTGCCCTATAACTATGGCATAGATATGGGCCCCAGTCGATTGATGAACACTTACGGGCCTAGTTCATTACATGCCCCAGATGATTATAACATATATACAATTGAAAAGGGTCAGACTGTAAATGTTCAAGGTGTCGAATACAATCCAAATGATAGTAATCCGCCCATACTGAATAATTATGATAATTGTGAAATGGCTGAAGATTTCCCAGTGAATCAGAATTACACAGCGACCAACTATAAGACAGTACCTGCATCAACAATAAATGCCTCATCGAAATCAATTAAAAAGACAACAACAACACTGCACAAACGGAATACAGCAATAAGCAATACTAAACAGACATCGACGGCAATATTTGGTACTAATAAACTTGGCCAATCATCATCAGTTAGCTCTATGGAATTGCATAAGCTCGATGATAATATGGTACTCAAGAAATCTACTTCTTCAACGGTTGTCAATAAGAACAATAAGCGTACGATCGGAGCGCAAAGTCAGTTTTATAAGGAGAATGCACAGCAGAAAAATATCAGTGTGGAGATTATAACTAAACCTCCAATGAGATCGCGTACGACTCTTGACATGCGATTGGGCCAACAATCAAAGGTTCAGGAGAAGCAGACGCATGTAAGTATTAAGCAGATTTTCCACACATAAAAAGTTCATAGAAATATTGAAATGTTCCTAATCGCCTGTCGCAGCAGACAATGAACTATCGTCCGGACTTGATACCTACCTCAGGCAAGAATTTGAATCGCAATTTTATTGAGGAACAATACGATTTCGATATACTATCAAGATCGCACGAAGCCGTACTCCAGGAGTTGAGTAATCGTCAAGCTAGTCTCGATTTACTGCGCAATTCGACACGGTGAGTTCGACGCCTAGAAATATATTATTCGATATACAATAATTATGTAATACGATTTCAGGGCCAATGATGTTTTGAGTGCACTGAGGTTGGCAAAGTCAGCCGGTCGATCAATTTTTATAGATCTTCTAGGTGCAATACTTGAGAAGCCGTAAGTAATAAAAGCAAGTACTCGGCTGATAAGCTATAATACATGGCTTTACTTGTATTACAGATCTTCGTTGAATTTGGATTTTTGCACATTCGTTTTGCCGGAACTCTATGAGCTGTTGCAAAGCCAACACAAATTGTAAGCCAATATGCAGTTATTTGATTGTTTTCGACTGATTGCATTTATTGAAAAATTTTTTTTATAACTTTCAGTCATTTCACAAGAGCCTGCGATACGCTGCGTATTATCCTGTCACACTTCTTGCCAACCATCCAGGAGAACCTTGACTCTTGGGCTGCCAACGGACTGGGCGTGGATGTCACGCGCGAGGATCGCCAGAGGAAGTGCTTGGAATGCCAAAGATGGCTGTTGCAAATTAAAAACCTTCCCGAATCTATTCATTTTGGTTCAACGATGTCTCAGCTGCAGAACATGATTATTTTTTAAGCAATTATTTATGCGTATTTAGTTCGAAATTGTCCAGCATTACAAATGATTTAAATACGATATATTATTAATTTGTTATTGAAACTAATTTATACCACTTTTATATGTAAGACTTCAAAATTTGCATTAAAAAACATTAATATACATACATTACCTGCTGTCCATTCATAACACTGGGGCGTTCTGTGATTAATGAAGGGGAAACCCCTTCCATGGCCAACGCTGGCTGAGAGCTTTTGATCGTTTGCATTTCATTTCATATGCAAATCGGGAAAGTGCAACGTTCACCGTTCACCAATTGTGCACTTTAGTCAGCTCATGCGGTACAGGTCGCGGTCAACGGACCGTGGCATGGACAAGTTCGAGCTCGGATTGTTGGCAGATCTTCAAAGTTCTGAATGGAAATGCATTTTTTGCTCTGTATACTGGGTGTG
>JABVZX010000341.1:820041-835944 GCA_020883565.1 Drosophila pachea
AAAGAAGATTTGAAATGAATTGAGAGAGAGAGAGAGAGACTATTGGAGAGCTGCTTTATCGTAAGATTAATTAGCAATGACTACTTGATAATGATTTGTTTAATAGCTGTAAGTCTTGTACAATCATAATGACATTTAAGAAGCTTTCACTTCGCTCGTTCTCAGAGGGCATTCCCCGCATCTTCCACTCGCGTTACGACAAATCCCTCATCTTGATATATATGGATAGGTAGATAAACTTATATATGTCTAGTATCGTGTTGGCTTTGCTTTGCTTTTATCAGCTACCCCAGAATGTCGCGAATCCTCGCATCCAGCTCTTTCAACACATACACCGGGACGATCTTGAGCGCCTCCGGTATAATCTCGGCTTGGATGTCCTCATAGCTGACATTGTAGACGCCACGAGTCTCTAGCATCTGGCATACCATTCGACGTATTTTTCTGCGCCAGCCGCAAGCAGCCAGACGTTTAGATAACATATTCCGCAATGAGTCCTGGTCCTCGTCGCTCAGGGCATTCAGTTGGATCTCTTCGGCCATGTCCTGGTCATCGCTTTTCAAGCTTTTCGAGTCGTCCATAGTTAATAGTCAGTCAATATGAAATGTGAAGTCTGCTGTCTAGCCGGAATTCAAGTGAACCTCAAAAACTCAAAGCCAACTGCGCTTCAATTAACCCCGATTTGCAGAGTGTTCCCACGATAAAAGACAAGCAAAAAGGGACAAAAATGACAATCGATGACAATGACACGATATGTGGCACATGCAGCAGAAAAATAATTAGTAAATGGCCAATGGCCCATTGAATTGGGTCAATAAAGCAACAGTAAAGCAATTTTGGGTTTCCCGTGTTAATCTTTTCTTGTCTCAAGCATTCCCGTAGTTTACATTTCATATTTCAGAGGAAAACAATTTGCATTCAATCAGATCATGGATAGTAGGTCTTCTTGAAGCGCCCCTCGCGATTCTTGCGGCCACCTGGTCGCACCGCGCGCGGCACATACTCCTTGTCGTGCTGGTCGAGCGTGCGTTTCCAGGGATTGATATCCAGCTCGAAGAAGCGACGACGCGCCTCCATTGCGCGTGTCTTATTGTCGATCTTGTACAGCTTCTCCCACATATAGATCTCGGGTAACTCCAAGTGGCGCGGACGCTTTGAGGCTAGATGCTTGAATGTGCGTTCGAGAAATTCTCGTTGGTCGGCGTTCTCGTAGTCGGCGGCGCGTCGCAGCGTCGGCCCGCCCACATATGGCAACAGTTCGTCGGCCGTGCGCTTTATGCTCGGCTCATTGATGTACATTTGGAAGAGACGACGCAACGTGTCGTCGTTGAAGTCGACGCATTTGCCCTCGTTTGATATTTCTCCATACAGCGGCAGAGGTGCTGTGCCGCGGCAGAAGTTAACGCGAGCATTTTCATCCACTTGCTGGCCATGGATGAGCACCGTGTTCAGCTGATACTCGTAGAAGCTCCATTCCCGGCCGTTTGTGATCACAGTCTGCGTGTTTAGCGGGTAGGTAAGCTCATTGTAGGTGTTGAAGCCGTAGTAGTTAGCCTGCGCCAACAGCCAGGCGTAGGAGGATTGAATGGCGAGCGCATGCAAAGCCTCAAGCTGGTCGCGTTCACCATAGGTCTTGGGCCGCAACTGTAAATGAGCTCGCGACTGAAACGAAAGCATACCAAAATTGGGTGCATTGGCACTGGGCCAGTAGCCAGGTACGTTTACGGCGTGTTGATACTTAGTGCTGTAGCCTAGGGTGCGGGCGTCATATTTGTAACGCGGTAGCTGCTGGGCCAGCGTCAAGTTTTCGCTCTCCTCAGGCGTCTTCCACGTCGGTAGCTGATGATGATGGCGTAGCGCCAGGTACGGCTCGCCCGTATACTGAACATAACGGTCAACGCTGTCGTGTGCGGACTCCTTTTGCCATTCTTGGCCCTCCTTCGATTTCACAACATTCTTTGGCGGATCCACACCACCGACTGCCCAAAAGGCCTCGTGTCGCGGGTTATAATCGATTTCCACATCGTTCAGGTGGGTATAGTCGGCACTAAGCACTTGCAATACCGACCGATTTATCTGTTCCACAATAATCTGTGTTAGCTGCCGTTCGCGTGTCACGGCATCAGGCTGATCTTCCTGTAACGTCAATTGATGCCTGGAATGAGCTTGATTTAGTTACATTTTTTAGAGATATTTTTCCATATACTTGTAGAAATCGTTCGCATATTCCAATACTTCGATAATATCGTCACGCGCCGCTTTTACAGTAGCATCCAAGTCTGTCTTCTTGTCCTCAGACTGCGCTTTCTGGGTTGGCAGCTCCTCCAGAACTGTGCGCGTGTAATGTTGCGTCAGCGGCAAGGCATTATAAGGCACTTTGGTGTCAGTTAAATCGACCACCTTGTAGCCGTAGTAGCGCGGCATATTCACTTTAATCATCTTCTCTTCAACGGTCGCAACTTGACGGATTTCCTCGTGCCACTCCGCTGCTGTTTGTTGTTTGCGGGCTTTAAATGATGTATCCCTTATAATGGGATATTCCGGCTCTGCTGAGTATTCAGTATCAACCACTGCCACAGCCTTGGGCTCCGCTTTGATGGACAGGTAGCGGCGGCAGGCGGCATTTAGGCGCGCACGCAGCTGCTCCCCACGTCGCAGCGTCAACATTTTCACTGAGCTTTTAATTTAATACAAGACTATTCAATAAATAAAATTCCAGTAGTAGAGCCAACGAGGTTATGAAAGCGAGCCGAAGGTAGCCCGATAACATTCCGTTTCAAAGCGACCTATCGACTACAATCGTTGCAAGAACGAATACTATCGGCAATTGCAGCAATTACGCTGCTTCACTTTAATTGTTTTATGAAAACTGTTATTTTTTAATAAATTTGCAAAAGTAAATATATTCTCACATGTTGGTGATATCTAATCGAAATTATAATAATTAATACTATCGAAAGACCAATAGGCTGTATTGAATAACTTAACTAATTATAATTGAATTAACGATAACGATGAAACGAGCGCTAATATTTCGAAAAACCAAAATTAGAAATACATTGATATTTTTGCAAAAACCTTATCTTTGCTGATAAGGAAGTCGTAAAATATATAGATATTACATACACATATATGTGGAAAACAAAAATGTGAAAAATATCGCATAGGTTAGAATTTGGTCACTCATACTCTCACCATTAGCGATCAGCTTACCAATCCTAGATGACGATCAGTATTGTTTTGTTTTTGCGCAATATGTGAAATAGAAAATAAACAAGTATTTGCATGGTAAGTATTTAAGGTTATTCCCAAATGAACATATTTTCAAAATATTCTGTCGCGATTTACGAACGACGCCAATTATCGTTGACCAACCTAAATTAGACCATATCTTATCGGTGAGGAGCCCTTCTCTCTGGACTTATCAAAGAAGTACGTATGTGAATAAGTATACATATATTCAGTAAGCATATTATAATATTGCCACAATAACTTTATAGACGACGTCACATGCTCACTTAGCCAAAGTATTAAACATTTATACGCAGTAAAATGTCCAATTTGTCGACATTGTCAGCTGCACAGGAACGTACGCGTGAATGGCTGGCCTCGCAAGCCGATGATCTAGAATCATTGGCCGACTCTTCAGTGGTGGATAGTTTGGATGATTACAAGTATAGTGAACACTCGTTTACCGAGCAAGAGGATGACGATGATGATGATTGCGATTCGGGCGAAGAAATAAGCACCGTCGCGCTGGGCACACGCGGAGGTGAGTCAATGAATTTATTTATACAGAAATATCTTAAACATATATATATTTTATATGAGTGTATCAATGAAAATAAATATTTTGTGCAGGCAACAGCAAAGGCGACATCATAGGTAACACCCTGCGTGATCTGATCAACTCAATTAATAGTATTCAAACGGTGGGAAATGTCAACATTAGCAACTCCACCAATGTTCACATCGGAAATGTGACCAATATCAATGGAAACATACAGATCATTGCCGATGCTATCGCGCGACCGCGGAAGAAGCGACGAAAACCATCTCTAATCGAGGTGCCCGCTGAGACTGAAGAGAAGGTTGATATTCACGACGGCGAGCAGCTGGATGAATCCGAGGAGCGCGTCAACGCCGATGTATTCATTAATAAAATGAGTACGCAGTCTCAATTGATCCTATAACATTCCTATAACGATATCTTTTCCTTTTGTAGAATTTAAAATACCCCAAGAACTGTGTTGCATTGTGCCGCGTCACTCCTGGCTGGCCCAGAAGCCAATGGAACCGCCTGTGAAGCTGTCGCGACCCGTCAAATATGTGGTCATCTGTAAGTGGAACATAATAACTATTCTCAGATAAGTGATATATCTGTGCCGCTATCGGTTGCTTCTTATCCCCCACAGCGCACACTGCCACCGAGAGCTCTGAAAAGCGAGCGATCAATGTGCGATTGATTCGTGATATACAGGTAAGATTTATCTGATCAGGTTCTCTTTTTATAATTGATTGATAATTGATGATAATGATTTGATTTATATATGTTGATCAGTGCTTCCACATTGAGAGTCGCAACTGGAATGACATTGCCTACAATTTTCTTATTGGCTGCGACGGCAATATTTACGAGGGGCGTGGATGGGACACAGTGGGCGCCCACACCCTGGGATACAATAAGATTGCACTGGGCATCAGTTTCATCGGCTGCTTCATGCGTGAGTTGCCAACGCCAGTTGCCCTGACTATGTGCCGCAACCTGCTCGCACGAGGCGTCGAGGAGGGCCACATAGCCACCGACTATCGCCTCATCTGCCACTGCCAATGCAATTCAACGGAGAGCCCGGGTCGCCGCCTATTCGAGGAGATCCAAACATGGCCTCACTTCCACAACATGGCCACGGAGGGGCCATAGACCCGTGCAGGCTTATCACTTGACTATTCTAAATCCATTTCATTCTTTATTCAATTGGTGATTGTCTCGGACAAATATCTGTATTGCTTCCATGTGGTTTTTATCCATGTTTTTGTATGGATCCGATCTATTCGGATTTAAAATTTATGAAATATACTATTTATTAGTTTTAATTGCACCCAAAAAAAAATTGGCTTTTGAAACATTTAATGTGTGCACATTAATTAAGATTATTCGACAGACTTTTTGAGTTTTCAATATCTTTTAATTCGTATAATTTAATTATGGAAACAACTAAACATTCTGGCCTCGCATCGTAAAGGCCGCCAGTTGATTAGATCGCGTCTAGGCAGACTCCGATTGGCGCGCTGCGGAAACGAAAGAAATCAATTAATAATAGAACGGAGTGAATGACAATATATATATTGAACGAAAGTTAGTTAACAATAAAACACGCAGGTTAAGCGAAGGACAACAATTGGAAAGAAGGCGATTCACTTTGCTGCATCTTTCCAGGGATTTGAGACTGATTTAAGCTTTTCAAATTGATCACATTTACATGGGCAATTGAACGACGAAGTATTAATAGAGAAATTTTGATTGCTAATTAGTAGTCGGATGCATTAGAACTTGGGTTGCAGCAGCTCTCAAAAACTTACACCTTGCTACCTAACTGAGCTTCGTTGTTGCTGAAATTATGCCTTTTCATCTGTAAAGCACAGAGAAACGGGACAGTGTTTAGCCTAACTTATTCAACTGAAGCACTTTAAAGGCCGTTTGGCCAACAGCTGATGTTTGTGCATTAACGCACGGATTTACATAATGCATATGCAAATCCATTCTCATTGAATGGAACTTCGATGTTTATCAGATAGGCCGCATCTCTTTCGGCGATTGCACAACGATTACTTACGGGCTGGTCTGCCGTTGGCCCATGGTGTAAACTTCACGTGGGTTTCATTGCGCTTGGCGGCTTCGGCGCGTAGGTCCGCACGCAGTGCATCGCGCAAAACACGGGCAGCAATGTTGGAATATTGGATGTAGCTATAATTGTACAGATATTACACGTTTTCATAGGATGCCGATCCAAATGTGAGTTGCTTGAATTGCAGCAAACAACAATTACGTAATGCTCTCAGAGCGCTTACATCAATATGCCGATTTGATGCATTCAATGAATTCTGTTAGCAGTGTTTGCTTATTTTACTTACGTAAGTCCAGCAGCTCTCCAGGCGTTGGTCATGTTGCTATTTCTTTTTGCAAATTGTTCGCACGGATGAAAAGAATTACAGACCCTTTACTAGTGCAGGCGATTTCGGAGTTGGAGATGAGTTCCAGGGATGCTAAGGTTTAATCGATATTTGGTGGTTTGGCCGATAATTGAGCCAGGCAACACTGCCACCATTGCATGTATCGAATCCTATGTTTATGTTCCGGAGAACTATGTTACGGAACTATTTCAGTTCAATTCGACGATAGATCTATTTATCGATTCTAAGCAGCACACTTTGTACTCGATGGTTCAGCTTTGTTTGTGTTGTGTCTCTCTTACACTTTAGAAGAGTTTTTGTTTTACACCTATGCCTAATTGGCAAAAAGTTAGACCGTCTTATCGGAAACCGCATTAGTACCCTTAGGAAATGTTTAACAATCACTTTTCTTGTTGGCAAACGATGAGTATTCATTGAATATCAACAAAATGCTCAGTCAATCTTATACGCTAATGCGTCCAGTCGATTGCTTCGATAACATGTGCCGCTAACTTATCTTAAGATTAAGGTTAAAAGTGCATTGGGCGCATTGATTAATTCCTCCACTCTCAACCGTCGCTCAGGAAGAGGATGGCGGCCAAGCCACAGATATTAATAATTGAGCCGTTTTTTGGCGGCAGCCATAAACAGCTCATAGACACCTTAATCGAATGTGAGTTGAGCTAATATCAGGAAATGCAATCATAATATAAAACTGTTACCAATTCCCTTCCGCAGGCCTCAGCCTTTCAGACTACGAGTTATTTAGCCTTCCAGCAAAGAAGTGGCATTGGCGTGCACGAACATCAGCTCTCTACTTTTCACAGCTGATTCCGCCTGAACACGACTACAAAGTTCTCTTCACAAGTTCTGTTCTCAATTTGGCGGAGCTTATCGGAGTACGTCCCGATCTCGTGGCATGCCGGAAGATTGTGTACTTTCACGAGAATCAACTAGTTTATCCAGTGCGAGACGTTAAAGAACGGGACTGTCAGTATGGCCTAAATGAGATTCTCACTTGGTAAGTCGACAACTCTTATTTGAGTGTAATTTGATTCAAATTGGCATTTTCAGTCTCGCAGCAGATGTTGTCTTGTTCAATTCCAATTTCAATCGGATGTCCTTTCTGGACAATGTGCAGCCCTTTCTAAACATCCAACCAGATTTTAAGCTGAAACATATACGAGAACGGATTGAAAAGAAATGCGAGGTGTTGTATTTTCCCGTCAGGTTCCATACTTTTCCCAACAAACGTCACATTATGGACACTGAAATTAACAACGAGCGTGATTGCTTACATCTGATTTGGCCACATCGGTGGGAGCACGACAAGAATCCAAAATTGCTAGTGGAAGTGCTAATGGAGCTGAATAAGCGGCAAGTTGACTTCAAGGTGACCATTTGCGGCGAGAGCTATCAAGTGGTGCCGGAAGCATTTGATGGCATACAAGAGAAGCTGGGCGCTAAACTCATCAACTTTGGCAATCTGACACGGGAAGAGTATATTAAAACCCTGCTCACCGGTGACATTGTCATCTCGACGGCTGGCCACGAATTCTACGGTGTGGCAATGCTAGAGGCGACCTACTGTGGCTGTTATCCGATTGCACCCAATAAGCTGGTCTATCCGGAAATCTATCCCAAGGAGAACCTCTATAATACGTCCAATTCGCTGATTAAGATGCTCTACAACTGGTGCCGTAATCCGGAAATCTTTCGACGGCATCGTGAGAAATTCTTTGACTACTTCAACTTCGAACGCTATTCGGCGCAGCATCTGGTGCCCAAGTACATGGAGAAGATGCAGATTACGGTTTAGCCGCCGAAGCACAGGATGTTGGCCTTAAAGACACATCATACGTAATCCGTAGATTCACATAGCTCTTTTGTGCAATAAGCAGCGAAATTAGTTTGTAAGCATAACGAAAACGAAATTGAAAACAAAACAGACCAATTTATCGCCAGCCACGAGCAATTATAGGTTATATAATGTAAGTTCATAGCCTAATATAAGATCTGTTCAGAATAGTGCCCAAACGTTTTACTTATTGCCAGTGTTATTGTGGGCAGCATTTAGTTAAGATTATATCGCCTTTGTTATAATCCCTAGGAGTAAAATGAAATTACAATTACCAGCAATTGCCTTACGATATTCTCGTCTCTCTCTTTCCCGCTGGTTCATAGCGCATCTCGCTTTGAACCATGAGTGGAGATTTTGTATTTCGCATTAACATATAATTTATGTACTTTGATCCAGTCGTACTTCAACAAAGTAAATGAAAACAAAAACAAGCTTAAACAGCAAACAACTAAAATTAATATCACGCACAGCTAGCATTCGTCGCGTGAAATTGTGTTAGAAACGGTTATCCTTGAATTTGGGCGGCGCTGTGTATTTCTCCCTGGCGTGTTCACGAAATTCGTCGTCGAGGTGACACTCGCGGAAGCATTGAGCACAGAAGAGGTCTCCATCACAGTCGAGGCAACGATATACGGCGTCATCACTACAGATATTGCACCACGGCAGCTCCACGCTGTTGCTGGCCGTGGCAGAGGCATCCAGAGCATTGGCTGCACCTGGCAACTGAGCCTCGACAACGTACTGCAAGGAATTCAACGTGAGAAATCTCAATTGTTAAATGATAGACGAAAAAGCAAAGAAACCTTTTTCATAATGTTTTCTAAATGAAACGCGTCGGTCCCGTCTTCTTCGTTATCACTGGGAGTATTAGTTGTAGATGTGACCGTGTCATGCTCTGTGCCATAGTCATCGATGGGCGCATCGCGTAGAGCCTGTAAACGTCTCTCGATATCTGACATAGCATCATTGCGGTCATTCTCGACACGTTGATCCATTTGCGACTCGCGCACAAATTGGTGGAGAAGATCATTGATTTTCTCCTGGTCGGTTCTTTGGTCTGCGGACAGTAGCAAATCCTTCTTGTCGTAATTCTTTTGATGCGGCATACCGCTCAAATTTGATAGACGAGCGCGTATCTCATCATCGGTCGAACCAACAGATTTGAGGTTCTGCAAGCGCTTGTTGATGGCGGAGTCGAGATTCTCGTCAATGTCTTGGCTACCTGCACGATCTGCACCTGCACGATCTGGGCCTGATTCAGCTGGACATGTGGGTGAAAGCACAGCGGCCAGTTCCCCAGACGGAAGCACATTGCTGTCAATGGGTTCAAATAAAGATGGAGCTACGAAGGGATCATAGACTACCTACTCAAAAAGCGCATCAACTGCCCCCATTTGGGAGGACATTCTGTTCCTATTAGCCAAACTCTGCCTGGTCACCAGCTCTCCGGGTAGCGCATCACAGTCCACAACCTTCTGAGAATCGGCGAAGGCTTGTATCTTAGATAGCTTATCGTAGCATATAAGACAAACGTTCAGTATTCTGTTGCCATGACGCGGCACTTCAATTGGACGTTTCAAGCACTTGCCGCAATAAGAATATCCACAGTTGGGGCAACCGTACTGCAATTCAATTCAAAATGAGTTTGGTTTCAAACATTGGAGAAATTTAGAATTAGTTGCTATTACCTCTTTAGCAAAGATTCCATACTTGCGGTTGCAACCGTAGCAACTCATTGTTTTGGGCAGTGTTATGCACAAATTACAAAATAAGAATAATTTTAATAGTTGTGTTTGGAATGCTTGTGACCAGAATAAGTAAACAAAGACGTTCGGCTAGCTACAATGACTGGAATGTTGTCATACGAATGTTGACTGAAAAATCTAAGTTCAACGATGGTATCGATACTTTCGTTTAAAATCATGTGTCGTCACTAAGTAGGCGGTTTGATTTTTTTTAAATTGAAAGATGAATCGCGAGAAATGTGACAAGGTTATGAGTTTTCCAAATATGGAAAATGTTATGTTAAAAATGTTACTATGTTAAAATGTTATTTAATGTTAACACGATGTGTTTTCCACATTCATTAAAAATATATCTTTTTTTTATATATTACATGCCATTGTTTTGTGGCGAGGTATTTGAAAATCGCCCAGAACGGCGGGAGAGAAACTGACAAAAACAATCTTATTTGAGCATCGTGGTCACAAAATATTTTCTTTTATTTGTGCATACATATATACACTAAATGCATGCAAAATAGAAAGAAAAAAAGTAGTGTACGAGGTATTGCCGAGCTTCATTAAGCAGCTCAACTGAAGTAACTTTTAGCTGCCGCACTTTTTATTTCTTGCACAGTTTAATCACTTAATTTCGAGTGAGTTCCGCTCTTCAATCTAAAATTTGTGATGTTACAAAAATATTACATATGGTTGAATATTTTATACTTAAATACTTATTCATAGCGACAGGTTTCTGGGAATGCTAATTGTTGTCTCATTTCATTTTCTTCTGTTTGCTTGATCTGCATTCATTTTGGCCATGAGACTGATATTGGATATTAATTTATGTATGTAATCATAATTATATTTAGTATAAATGCAAAATACGAAATTTCATGCGGGTTTTTCTAAACCATCTCACGCATATTAAGCCATATGCATCAACATTTTTACCGTCTTTAAACCTACGAGTATGGAAATAAAATATATTTTCGAAGCTGTGTGTGTTATGGTTAAGGAAACTTGCGTTTTTGCTCTCTGTCTTAAAAATACATATATATATATATATTCCCGTTTAAAGCACGAGTAAATACTTTCATTGCTGTGTATCAAGCGGGGTCAAGTTGGGTAAGTTTTGGATTGCGATTGCGGCGGCTGCTGTTGTTGCTGTTGCATTACGTTCCTATCCTGTCTGTCTCGCGTCGCATGTTTGTTGAATAAACTATTCGGATGGGGTGAGATCGCGTTCCAGTTCGTTTTCGTTGAGTATTTGTGAGAGCAGATCGTGCAATGGTTCAAGTACTTTTTTGGCGCCGGTATTAGTTAGACTCTTATAGTCGAACATATCGTGATGACTAATGCTGCCGTCCGTCTGCACGAGTCCCTTATCAATTGAGACTGTCTGCACGCGATCCAGGCCCTTCGTCTGCTCCTTAACCAGCTCATTGATCTTAGCATTTTTGTCACGTAGCGCATTTGGCTGCTGACCACGAGGTAGCAATGACTGCAAATATATGGAAGACATTAAATACATTGAATCCATTATTATAGCATCTTGCGCTTTGTTTTCTACCGGCAACAGAATGTACGCGCCCGGCAGCTTTTCGCGTATTTTTGCAACGGTGACCAGCAATCCTTCGGCGACTTCAGCAGCACTGTTGCTTACATTGTTTGTGCCCACATGCAAGACGACTATTTTTGGATTAACATTGTCGAGGACGCCATTCTCGATGCGCCACAGCACGTGCTCGATGCGATCGTCACGTATGCTAAAGTTTAGACAGTGCAGCGGTGCGAAGTACTGGTTCCAGGTATCCGTGTCCTGCAGAGCTTCGAATATACAATCGCCAAGGAATATGACGTCTGGATCTTTCTCGCGACAATCCGATATAAACCGACGGTGTATGCTCATCCAGCGCTTGTCGCCGTCAATATCGGGAACGGCTGTGGGCACAGCGCAGGGATTCATGTTACTGTTGCTGTAGCTGTTGCAGTTGTTGTTTTTGTCGTTGGTGGTGGTGGTATTGGTTTGTACTTGTATTTAGCATGCGGTGTACACTGTTGCAGCCTTTAAACATACATTAATGTTATATTAATATTCTTGTCTACATACTGAATGTTTGCTCAATATTTACGCTTGGGAGTTCGTACACTGAATATCGGTGAAAATAATTATAACCAAGAGAATAATTGACAACACAAAATAGCGGCGACGTTAGTGATGTACATTTTCATGGGCCGCAAAACTTAATCATCGTAAAAACATCGAATGCACTAAGCAAAAACTTATCGGCGAATTATTCAGGTAAAGAAAATATCCTAGGTGTAAACTTTCTTGAAAGTTTTATTCTTAAGATATTTGAGTTTAAAAATATAAAAAATAACCATTTGAATAATATCGATTGAAAAAACAAATATAATTATTATCACATTAAAAAGTTTTTGGATACACGTATCGATAGTTTCCGATGCTTCTATCGATATGTTTTCAGTTGTGTAGCCCTGGCCGCCGCTTATTACTTTTCCCTGACATCAGGCAGCGACAAAGTTTCTAGGGAAGTTAGAGAAGTATTTTAGCATTTTTATTACATGGAAAACTATATTTTTTAAATTAACCACTGTAAAGCGCGCCGCGCGATTCAAGCACTATGGACGTGGATCTTAGCCTGGACGAAATAATTGAACGGAAACGCATTCACAACTCCCCACGATCCAACGATAAAAAACTGTAAGTATTTGAGCCAAAAGAAAATGGCGTTGATTTGCTAACTTTTTAGTTCTCGCTTTTAACACAGTCATGCCGTTCAAATGAAACTTCGAAAGTCGCCAAATAAGCCAGGCTTGAATACTCGAACGTATGATGCGCGCAATAAAATTATCCAGAAAACGCGCGCTAAAATCGTGGATGCACGCGATATACTAAATCAGAACATTCGTGAATCTGGCATAGATGCCCGCAATGTGCTGTTGGAGCGTAAAAAAGAACGTATGCCGATGCCACTGCCACTGCCGCCTCAGTCCCTTCGTTCGCGCGGTAGTAACATCTCTGTGACCGGCGGGCTGCACAAGGGTCGATTTGGTCAGCGTATTGTTACAATGAGTAATCGTCCGGGCGGTGTAATACAAACTTTGTGGGACCCCAAAGAGGATCGCACCTCACATGTCTATAAGTCTGGCGGCGATTCTGGAATATCCTATCAACCCAGTCGGCTTAACGTGTCCGCCAAGCCATTCGTGCCGCGCGGATATGTCGATTACGACAACATGCAGCAGCTGGAGGATGGTTAGTATATTCGGCAGGCATTCCACCGTCTCTCTCTTTTCACACATATTTGTTTTTATAGAAGAAATCGCGCGCACGCTGCATATGGGCAGCTATAATAGCCAGTCAGCGGGTGTACAACGAACACGGATGGCTCGTGGCTATGACAATTATGACTTAGATATGGACGGTGTGGAGATAACAACTCCTGGTTCAAATAGTATGTCTAATGATATATTTGGCGTATACGAAACATCGCGTAATCGTGTGGAGCGACCGAGTATGATTCCACCGCCGCCGCTTAGCTGTCATGTTGACAACACCGATAAGCGTTTCGAGCGACGTCAACAGCGCAATATGGTCGCAACATCCAATTTGCCGGAATCATTGCGTGCCCGTCTTTTTGGCGGCGAGCCGGATCGCCGTGTGTCTCACGGTATTTATGCGAATGAAAATGGTAGCGGTCAATCGAAGGGACATATGGACTCATCAGTTATGTCCTCGATGACAGTACATCAACGTCGCAGTCCACCAGACATGTCGATGCCGTTACCACTGAGCGTGGTAAACAATAAGCCCGGCTATCGCTTGCTGGTGAGCAATCTGCACGCCAATGTGACTACAGCGGACATAAGGGAGCTATTCAGTGACATTGGACCCATGTATGATGCCCATGTGGTGCGTCCCGGTACGGCCGAAGTCATTTACAAATCCCTGGAGCACGCTGAAATGGCCGTCGATGCCTATCATCAGCGTGAGTTCGACGGCCAGCCGATGCATTGTGTACTTGTCAATCCGCATTCGTCGAATCGGTCGGCTCACTCTGTTAGGTGGGTCTCACTTTCAATCAATTATCTGCTGCTTTCCAATATTTTCCTTCATAATTCTCATCTGTTTCCTTCATAAATGTAGCTCTCGCACTGTAACAACCAATTCATCTGGAGTGGAGGTGGACATTGATGCTCTGCACTCGGTGCTCTTCCGAGATCGTTAGGACCACATCCAAAAAAGAGAAAGAAAAAAAAAACGTGAAAATGCCACATGAACGCACTTAGAGAATTACTATGTGAACTAGACCCATATTCATGAGAATTTAAACAGTACATTAATGCATTAATACCGCACCTACTTTGATCATCAGACAATCGTCCTTTTAAACTCTTTTAAGTCTCCCATTTAGAGTTAGCTTCATTTTCTTACAAATACCTTGGCTTTAATTCACGAATTCAGTAAACAGTTCGTCAACGTAAGCCCAATTATGTTTTACTTTTACTCACGAAATTGACATCTTTTCTTCCAAATATAATTTAACAGCATGAAATTACGCCCAATACACATTCTTCTCATCTCACGACCCGCATAGACCTTATGGGTCACCGTGTGCTCGAAAGAGAAAGTGTAACTATTGTCCTGTTTGTCATTGGCTTTAGCTATGGAACTGTGTTGGCTTACTCGTGTGTGCGTGTATGTGAGCGAGGCACAAGTACTTAATCGATGAGATTATCTTTATGGATTGTGCTTCGATCGCATTTGTGTGACAACTCTCTTCCTAGACATATAGGATCCAATAAACTATATTGTAATAACTTCAAATATATGAGCATATATATACGTTTACTTGTTAGTGACGTCCTCAACTGCCGATAAAATCTTATATCTGGTATTTAAAAATATATTCAGACTGCGAAAATAAGAAGAAATAAACCTAATGCAAAAGTCTACAGAGAAGTCTGCCTTATTTCGATTGTTTTAATTCAAGCCGGTTAGCCTTGTGGCATAATCCAATCACAATTTATGACAGTAGTTATTTCGCTTTGTTTTGTTGTTGTTTCTTGTTTAATATTTATTACATATTACATAAAAATGTACAGTAAATATTTTAAGATCGCATAAAATTAATTCATAATAATTAAGTAAAAAAGCAGGATTAAGTCAGCAATTGAAGAAAAAAAGTATTAAACTCCTTCAGAGAGCCCGTTCTCGCCGCTCAGTTATCCCGGATGCCAGTGCCGTAGTTGGCGCCTCCAGCACGGTTCAATGCCTCGCGGAACAGCTCAATGTCCAGTTCGGTTTCGACGCCGGCCTGCAGTTCCACGGCAAAATTCTGTACAGTGAGAAATCGATTAGGATTTGGAGCATGCTGCAATTGTTTGCCACTTACGTTAAGCACATCCTTGATAAGCGCCTTGTCTGTTGACATCTTGGCCCGCTGAATGACGCCCACCTCCTGGCCGATCCATGTGAGAAATATGAACTTTTTGCGCTTGGACATCTCGTCGCCCATCTGTATGCGAATGTAGCCAAAGGCGCGTTCCGAGTCGCCAAACTGTTCGCGGAACTGCTCAAAGCATTGGCCGCGCGCATGAACAACGATCTGGGCGCCATCGAACTTGAAGACAGCCCATTCCGTCTCCGTCAAATCGGAACGGACATCTTCGTAGGCCTCCCGTATGGCGTCCTTGTCCAGCGACGTGGCCAGCGGCATCTGTAACAACAGAAATCGTTGATTCAGTTTATGCTTTCATCCAATACGGAAGAGCTGTCCCGCCCACAACACCCATCAACCCGCCCGCTAGCCATTTAGTTCCTCTTCAAGTTGAATACATTTTGTATCTCGTGTTGGATTAACGCCTCGTCTGTAATTCATGCGCATTGAGGCATTGACGCCGACGTATCCGTCAGATACTTTCGCTTTCGTTTCCGTGCCAAGAGCAGCAGCAACAGCAGTAGGCATCATAATAACAACACTTGCAATAATAATAACAATAGCAATAAAGTTATAAATCAATCACGCCAATGCATTTTGCACAACAAAATTTAACAATTTGTTCGGCTCGAAATGTTGCATAAATTAAGTGCACATTGCACGTGGATTGAATAACTAAGCC
>JABVZX010000341.1:1145456-1156054 GCA_020883565.1 Drosophila pachea
CTATAAATTGTTTCAGCACAAAATGGAACTGCTGTCGTCTATTCGGGATCTGGCCAAAATGGGCTACAAGCTGTACGCCTCGATGGGCACAGGAGACTTCTACGCGGAGCATGGCATCGATGTGAGTACAAAACAAAATCCTCAAAGCAGTCGCACTAGATGGGCCATGTCGAGCATGATTGATGGGGTTTCTAGGGGTCCGTTATCAGAATGTGGGGGGGGGGGGGCAAGCTAATCGGTCATTATTGAGTCTTATCTTATTGAAAATCGAATTGTGAGTGGGGCTGATCAATTAAAGGCGCTCTTAACCTTTTCTGTTTTCCGCTTGAACAACTCCCGTAATTCTTCGCGCTTCGTTTCCGTTGTCAATGTTTGCACAAATTGCTCCGTCTTGGTGCTGATTGTGTGCAGCGTACCGGAATCCACTTGGAGTCGCTGGAACAGTGTGCCGAGCATTACGCTAGTCTCGTTCGGAGCTGCCCCAGCTGCCCCAGCTGCCTCAACTGGCTCGGCTGGCCCGGCTGGCTCTACGCAGATGTTGTCCACATCGCAATTCGTAGGCTCCGGCAGCTGCCGCCGTTTGATTGGCGAAGATGTAGCTTCAGTTGGTGGCTGGAGTGGCGCCAGTTCGCCCGTATGCAGCTGCACAACATGCTCCACAAACTTGAGAGACTTGCGGCGCAGACAGCTGCTGGATGAGCCGCTGGTTCTGGGAGAGATCGGGCTGCTGCGATTACTGTGCGTCATCGTGGTCGCACGCTCGAGGTTGCTGGCCGCCTGGCACAGTGCGTCCGTATAGTGGTGGGCGTGCTGGGAGCAGCCTAGCTTCTGATAGAGCCGGCACAGGCGCTGGCCCTGCTCCAAGTAGAGCTGAGCATGCTGGGCGTTACGAAATTCCGTTGCCTTGGCCAGCATGGCCAGCATATGATCCAGCAGCAGCTCCAGCACATTTGTGCAGCGCAGTATCTCAATGCCGTCGTTGATCTGAAGCCCTGTAGTGGCTGTGGCGTTCAGAGCTGATCCCGAGGCGTTGCTGGATGCGCGCGACGCCTGCGATGGTCGGGGCATAAGCAATGGCATGTCCAGTGTCAAGGAGTCCACCGAGCTGCGTCGCTGTTCGGCCAGCTTCAGCTGCTGCTGGGCACGCAGCATTTGTGTCTTGCGGCGCAGCTTGCCGCGCGTGCGCTCCTGATGCTGATGCAGACTGAGCAATCCCTGGGCATATGTTGTCTCTTCCTGTTGCTGCTCCAGCCGCTCCTCCTCCGCCTGTTCCCAGACGGGCAACGAATTGCGCCGAAACTTGGTCCAGCTGCGCAGCTGCAAATAGTCGTGCGTGACTAGATTCTCGAGCAGGCGCCTGTAGTTGAGCTTGGGATAGAAGTCGTCCGCGTGCTGCAGATTGTGCAGCGCCTGGAGCACATGCATCAAGGGCTGCTCGGCTATGCCAGCCATGATGGCGCGCAGCTCCATGAGCGCATCCTCTGGCACATGCTCGAATAGATTCCGACGCTGGATGAAGTAGTCGCTCAATTGCTTCTTGGCTAGGCAATCGGCAAAGCTGCGCACGAAACGCACCAGCCTCTCGCCGAGAAACTCCTCTGGCCAGTCGTTGCTGTGACGCTCGCACATCCAGAACAGGTGCGTTCGCACCTGCTCCATGATGTGGCCCATGGCCTGGCAATTCTCGTTGACGAACGTGCGCACCAGCACCTTCATGAGCAGCAGCACCTTCAGCTGCATGCGCGTCAGCTGCCGCTCCAGAAACTGTTCAGCCTGCGGAAAGACAATGCGCCATTCCAGCTCGCGGAAGGGATTGCGAGCCCGTTTCGGTGTATAGCCCACGGGCACCACATGAAATCCAAAGGACTGTATACGCTTACGCATCGCCGTCGTCGGCCATTCGAAGCGATCTCCCGTATGCAGATTGGTCAGCTGTGGGCGAGCGCGCAAATTGAATTCGAAGGCGCAGTCGGGCCAGCTGTGCGGCACATGAATGGCGGGCACCAGCTCCTCCGTTGCCGTATATATGCTGCAGCCCCTATAGCTGCCAGCGGCCAGCTGCGCTTGGCTTATGCCCAGCTGCAGCGCCAGTTGCTGGCGCAACAGTTCGCCAAAGTAGTTCATGAACTGCTGCGAACTCAGGTAGCACTGTTGCAGCAGATCGCGGCGTCGCTGCTGCTCCATGCGGCACTGTCGCAGCACCTGCACTGTCTCGTAACCGGATCGAGAGCTGCCCGCTAGCGCTTCCGGCGTGTGCTCCTCGTCAGTGGCATTGTCTTCGGTATCGCTGGTCTCTAGCTCGTCGTCGCTCTGCTCCAGCCATGATGGCAGGCAACTTTCCAGCCGGCGAACGCAAGCCGCTGGCAGCACATTGGGCTGCAGCGTCTCGCGCAGCAGCCTCAGCTCGTCCATGGGTCGCTGCGTGTTCAGGCGCGCAATATAAACATGATCGTAGTCACCCTCGCGCCAGCTGCCTCGGCCAGAGTCACGAGCCAAGCTGGTCAGTCCAGCAGCCGTGCTGTAGCCAGAACTGCCGTCTGTGTAAACGCCATCGATGTCGTTGTCCTCAGCTTCGCCGTCTTCGCTGCTTAGGCTGGTCGGTCGGCAGCTCAAGCGGCGCTGCAATGGTGTGGGCTCGCGCAGCTTGAGCCGTACATAGCCCATCCAGCGGCTCTGCTCCAGCTGCTGCACATACTGCGAACGGCAGGGCGTTGTTATGTAGTAATCCGTCTCGAGCAGCACCTTACAGAGCGCTGCTATCGAATCGTAGTTGGCGTCATTCGCTCTGGCAATGTCCACATTCTCGAACACCACATAGGTCAAGTTGCGCTGCAGGGGCTGTGCCTTCGCCTGGCTTTTGCCGTTGCTCGGCTGTCGCTGGGGGCCATCTCTGTGCGGAACGAAAGTGTAGTCAGAGGGTTAATCGTAATTCTTTTCGAAGGAGTGAGAAAGAGGCTTACGTGGACTTGAATAGCAGCCTCTTGGCAACGGCCGCATCAATGGCACTTGCGTGTAGCAGACTATGGTCGGTCAGGGTCTGGGCGTAGGCGCGTTGCTTGGCCAGCAGCTGCTCATCAATGGCGGCCAGCTCGTTTTCGTAATGGCCGAAAAACTGAATGCCCAGCAGCAGCTGGTTGAGCAGGAACGTGTGAAGCTGCTGTTCCAGCTGATATTGCGTCTTCTGTTCGATGATGCGCTGGTGCTCCTCCCGCTGCTGTTCCAACGTGCGGGCATACAGGGCGCTCACGCATTCTGTGGCGGTGCTGCCGTTGCTGCCTCCAAGCAGTCGCAACTGTGGCGCCAAGTTTGGGCTGCCACGCAAGCTGCCGCTACCGCTGCCGCTGCCTCGGACACTGCGCCGCAAACTATTGCCGTTAGGCTTGCTAACGGTGCCGCCTCCATTCTGACGTCGACGTTTGCGTGCGTTACGTTTCTGCAGCTTGGCCAGCTGCTGTTGACGCTTCTCCTCCTGACGACGGCGATGTCGGACACGAATTGGCGCCTCGTCAGCCTGCAGTTGCTGCAGCGGACTTGGCAGCTCATCGCTGTCCAGCTTCTTGGACCAGTTGCAGCCCATATATCAATCCTTTGGTCTGTGCGGGAATACAAATGCAACGCAACGCAACGCAATTTCTATCTAACTGATATCGATCACAATGATCAAATTCCATTTGCCTGGCACTGCCATTGGCGTTGTCGTGGCTGTCGCATTTCATGATAAGATCGCCGAGACCAGACCAGATTCCTACAATCGAGCAGATCGGCGATAGCCGGTGGCAACACACCCGTTCCCCAGAGCCACACAAATATTCACAAGGGCTTGGGCCAGTGCAATGTCGAGAGAATATCTTTATCAATATATACATATGTACCTGTTCTATTCACATGCTTCGGCGAAAATCCGTAGAGCCAATATACTCGTTTTGCATTGTGAGCGAGCATTGCCGACAAGTGTTCATTCTTCCTACACTTCCGGCCACGCAAGTGGGCACATTGATATCAGGGTCTCTGTCATGTAAACACGATAGATACAAGAGCCGTAAGATCGTCAATAAGCACAGTGGAACGTAATTACCTAATTGTGGCTAAAAGCATTGCAGTTATGCAACTGTCATTATTGCTTTTTTTTTATTATTCCAATTGAATATTTGCGCGTGCCATCTGTTCTATATACATATACGTGTATTTGGAGTATTCCCTTGTATTGTATGACATAATTGAGTAATTCGTATCACAAGTCGAAATAGAATAATTGGAATATATTAATTAATCACTGCACACGCTTTTTCATTTACGACTAAAAATTTCGCATTTTTTGTAACTGCTCTTAACAGGTCGTCACACATAATATCGATATTTATTCGAAACGAAATAAAATATATCGAGAAACCGTTTTAAGCTTAATGTTAAATGTGGAACATGTTTTCCCGTAACTTACCGATAGATTCCACAGTGCCGTTGTAGTTCGAACTGGAATTATTGTCCCAATACGAGTGAAATATTATGTCGGCCTATAAAGAACAATATCTTTATATCTGTGACCCGCGCAAATATTTGCAAGTCAGTGTTGGTCGTGGCCTTGGGCCCTGGATTCAGCTCGATGTTCTTGCGCTCTGTTATATCCTTATCTGAAAGTTCTCGTTTGTTGCTGTTCGCAGGTGGAGTCTGTACAGTGGACATTCGACAAGACAACGCCAGATGACATCAACGGGGAGCTGCGGCACTTGGCAGAGTTTCTGGCCAACAAACAATTCGATCTGGTTATCAATCTGCCCATGCGCGGTGGTGGAATTCGTCGGTAAGTCATGAGAAATACAGTTATAGGTATATCGATTCCTTGGATATTTAATTTATTTGTTTTGAATGCAGGGTCTCATCGTTCATGACCCATGGCTATCGCACACGTCGCTTGGCGGTGGACTATTCCATTCCCCTAGTAACGGATGTCAAGTGCACAAAGTTGCTGGTGGAATCGATGCGTGTGACGGGCCGCAATCCTGTGATGAAGACGCACACAGACTGCATGACATCCCGTCATATCATTAAGCTACCTGGCTTCATTGATGTCCATGTGCATTTGCGTGAACCGGGCGCCACTCATAAGGAGGACTTTGCCAGCGGCACTGCAGCCGCTTTGGCTGGCGGCGTGACAATGATTTGCGCCATGCCCAACACGAATCCCCCAATTGTGGATCGAGACACATTCAATCAGTTCAGGGAGTTGGCACGTCTCGGCTCCCGCTGTGATTATGCGCTATATGTGGGTGCATCCGATAACAACTGGGAGAACGTCTCGGAGTTGGCTTTGCAAGCATGCGGCCTGAAGATGTATCTTAACGATACCTTTGGCACTCTTCGGCTCAGTGACATGGCATCCTGGCAACGACATCTATCTCGCTGGCCCAAGCGGGCGCCCATCGTTTGCCATGCCGAGCGCCAGAGCATGGCAGCCGTTATTCTGCTAGCCCATCTTCTGGACCGTCCAGTGCATATCTGTCATGTTGCGCGCAAAGAAGAGATTCAGCTGATCCGCGCCGCGAAGGAGAAGGGCATGCGTGTTACCTGCGAAGTGTGTCCACATCATCTGTTCCTTAGCACCCGTGATGTGGAGCGCCTTGGCGCTGGCATGGCAGAGGTGCGCCCAATGCTTTGCTCGCCCGAAGATCAGGAAGCGCTCTGGGAGAATATGGAGTATATCGATGTGTTTGCCACGGATCATGCGCCACATACGCTTGCCGAAAAACAATCGGAGCGTCCACCGCCCGGTTTCCCTGGCCTAGAGACCATATTGCCATTGCTGCTGCAGGCCGTTCACGAAGGTCGCCTGGATCTGGAGGACATTCAGCGTAAATTCCATCGCAATCCGCGCAATATATTCAATCTACCTGAGCAGCCGCAGACGTATGTGGAGATCGATTTGGACGAAGAGTGGACCATTAACAACAACGAGCTGATGACAAAAGCTCAATGGACACCGTTCAATGGCACCAAGGTCAAGGGACGCGTTCATCGTGTCGTGCTGCGAGGCGAAGTCGCCTACATTGACGGCCAAGTGCTCGTCCAGCCCGGCTATGGCCAGAATATACGCGCCAAGTTGTCGTTGCCACAAAAGTTTGATATCGAAGGCGATCTGCCCAGTGATACCGACGTCAATGACACATTTGCACGCCTGCTGACCGAGGGGCCCTTTACACGACCTCCGGCTGTACATTTCGTGGAAGAGACCAGCACAAGTACACCGCCTACGGCCGCCACTTTCTTGCGTCCAATGTCACCAGCGCCACGCTTACGCTTGGATTCCTCTAGCAATACGACACTGAAAGAGTATCTGCAAAAGAACTCGCTGCTGAACACACCGAATCCCGTGGCGCACTGTTTGGTGGGCAAACATGTGCTCTCTGTGGACATCTTTGACAAGGAGCGCCTGAATGATCTGTTCAATTTGGCGCAGCTGCTCAAATCGCGAGTGACCAAGGACCGTCCTGTGGATGATTTGTTGCGTGGCAAAGTTATGGCCAGCATCTTCTATGAGGTGAGCACGCGCACCCAGTGCAGCTTCAGCGCTGCGATGCAGCGTCTTGGTGGTTATGTCATCAACATGGATAAGGCTACCTCATCCGTGAAAAAGGGCGAAACGCTCGAGGACAGCATCAAGGTGATGGCCAGCTATGCCGACGTCTTGGTACTGCGACATCCCGAGCCAGGCGCCGTTGCAGTAAGTACAAAAAACAAAGGTTCTGAATGTGGCCAAAATTCAAAGCGACTCCTCATCTTCCTTCCTTTCCTCATAGCGCGCTGCAACATATTCGCGCAAGCCTCTGATTAATGCGGGCGATGGAGTCGGCGAGCATCCAACGCAGGCTCTGCTTGACGCATTTACTATACGTGAGGAAATCGGCACGGTGAATGGTCTGACAATCACCATGGTTGGTGACCTCAAGAATGGACGTACCGTGCACTCATTGGCACGCCTCTTGACACTCTACAATATCACTCTTCAATATGTGGCACCGGAAGGCCTGGGCATGCCAGAAGAAATTAAACGATATCTGCAGCAGCGAGGTGTTTCGCAATTGACCTTTGACAGCATCGAGGACGCCTTGCCGACCACTGATGTGCTCTATATGACACGCATACAACGTGAACGCTTCCAAAGCGAGGAGGAATACAAACGCGTAATGATCCAAGCCAAGTCAGTATGTGAAATCGCAATTAATGTTGTTTCCCTTGTCTGTTGCAGAGCTGCGGCCATTTTATTGTGACACCCAAAATGATGACACGGGCAAGCAAGCGCACAATAGTGTTGCATCCATTGCCGCGAGTAGAGGAGATCAGTCGCGATTTCGACACAGATCCCCGTGCCGCCTACTTCCGACAGGCCGAATACGGCATGTATATTCGCATGGCTTTGCTGGCCATGGTCGTCGGCTGCCGTAGCACTGCGCTTTGAATGCATTTATAACACATTATTCCTATTTTTATACTTTTTTATATACAATTTACATAAAAACAAGCGGAAAAACCAGCTTTAATTAGCACAAAAAAAAAAAAAAAATAAAGCATACAAAGCTTAACTTAATTTTAGTGTGGTTCGTTCGGTTGGTGTCTTAGCTAACTGCCGATACGTAAGCTATCGATAACCCTTTGGCATTGCTTAACACGAAAAATCCAAAGTGTAACAGCTTCGCTTTCAATTTAAATTATAATGGTTACGTGGTTTCTTAAAAAGATAAAATTCGCTTAAAATACTATTTGGCTGCAGCAGCTCCAATAGCCACCACGGCGTCAGTCTCTTATGTTCACAAACATCACTTGCTATATACCAGATAAGGCTATATAATTAATAGCGCTCGACATCAATTGCTGTACTCTCTCTATTCTTAGCCTTATGGTCGACGCTCAATGTCAATGTGCTCTCCATAAAGGCGGCATTCAGATTGCCGGCTAGTTGAGGCTGTGACTTGTCCACGCTGGTCATAGCGACGGCTATAGCACTGGCGCTTGCCAACGTCTGGTTCCGTTGCTGCATATTCTTCCTTTGGTGGCAGCATCTAAAAGACATTTCAGTTTACGGAAACAATAGGCTGGAGAAGAGGTTTGACTTACGTGTTCCGTTTGCGACATGCTACCATCGAAACGAGCACGGCTAGTATAATAATGGCTGCTAATAGGCCCGATAAACCTGCCACCATGGTCATCATGCCGTGCGGTTCGCCGTCTGAGGTCACCTTAGTGACTAGTGACAAAAAACGAAAAGAGAGCGCAAGCGAGAACGGGTCAGAGAGGGAGATGAGGAGAGAGTGTGAGAGGTTAGTGATCTAGTTTATCGCACGCCTGGCTGTCTGCCAACATTGGACCGGACCGGGTTAGGCCTGATTCATGATGCATTCGACTCGGAGACTGTGTCTCATGGCCAAGTCGTTGTTGACTCGCACTGAACTTCAACTTGTCGATAATCGGTGATTGGCTGAATGCCGGCATTTAAGCTGCTGTTAGTTTTAACAAACTATCCCAAATGGCAATGGAGCTGGTGGCGAGCCGAGGGCGTCAACGTTGCCTCTGGATACGCCAACACTAAACGCATTTCCGTCATAGACAGGCCACTTTCTAAACCGGAAGCGGACGTCATACTCACTTGAATCCTCGACGACAAACCGCTTGCTGTTGGGCAAAGCCGACGCGTGCACATAGCTATCGGACTCCATTTCAGATTACGGCCTGGGCGATCTGTGAAAAAAGAAGAAAAAAAAAACGGAAAGAAATACAATGGAAGGCCATGAAATGATTAGCTGCAACGATTATAATAACACTTCATTCGTCTAGCTATGTCTTGTGCATTGAGTGTTAACCCAGTTGCAGCAACCGCTGACGACGGCCACGCTCGACTTCATCCGAATGTTGGCCAATCTCTGGCCTAGCTCGCTCTCTCGCTCTCTCTCCCTGTCTCTCTCTCTCTCTCTTTCTCTGAAATGGTGGGCAGGTCTCGGCAGCGAAAGACAGCTTGAAGCCGCAACGCATTGTGCTAATTAAACGCCTCGCCTCGTGCTTTAATCTGGCCTTATCAACACGAAGTAGCAGCAGCCGCAGCAGCAAGACCAACAACAACGGCTTCAGTTTCGTTTGTCAATTATTTATTGCCGCTATTGTTGGAGCTATCAGTGATTTCGGCGACATTAATTAATAAGATTTAATTGTTATGTGTCTTGTTCGTAATTGTGCACAAAAGCTAATGAAAAGGCAGAGAATGTTGAACACTGCCTAACAGCATACGGGGCTCAAAGCCGAAAACCGTATTATCGAATGAGCTAACGGCAAATGGAAATGCGTTATACGAAATGCGCTCAGTGGAAACACGTTGTTTTTCTTGTTTTTGTTTTTGTTTTTGTTTTTGCTGTTCGTTGTTTGTTGTCTGCTGCGCACAGTGCTTGCCAAAAGTACGCACGAAGAACAATAAATTTTTGCATTGGCTATCAAAAGGCTTCACTTGTTTTTCAGCGTTGGTTAATTAAAACGATCTCGTGAGCATATTAAAGCACAGATTAGTCAATCAATTCCAATTATCATAGAAATGGACAACTTATGCTAATCGGAGCGCAATATGCAACGCTTTATATGAATGGCGATTTGTGTCTTGCTGCAGCTATAAATCAAATAGGTGATTTTTTTTTCACGTGACTCTTTCGATTTGGACACAGCCGCCGCTCGCACCCAACCCTTCCCTTTCCCCTCTACAGCCGCTAATAACAATTTGAGTTTTCCACCACGAGCCCCCACCAATTGATGGGGTGATGAATATTCTTCGGCTGAAACGTGAAATTCCTCAACGGACGGACAAGACCTACGATGCCTGTAGAATTTGCAAATGGGCGATATTGAATGCGGAAAGAGAAGTTTTGGTAGATCGCGCATGGAATGTTAACTGAGTGTAGGACTCATTTGCATTTAAATGAAAAAAAAAAAGAAAGAACTATCGAATGAAACATATATGAGGAAATAGGGTTTTTGTGTTCTGATATAACGGCAGGGGGATACTGTGCATGCATCTAGCATATATCCAACTTAATCGCAGATCGAAATGGAAATGAGTTTGGGAATCAGAATGGGAATGTGAAACGTTTTACTGCTGCCGCTGCTGCAGCGGGGAAACTGCGGAGTAGGAGGACGTGCAGCGGGGTGGACGGGCTTAGTTACATGTCGTTGCCTCCGGGCGAAATTGTTGGAGAAATGCGAGATCGAAATAATGAGATCGGTTTTTTTTTCATTTCCTTTTTTTATTTTTGTTTTTTGATATATTTTATAACGTGCATTCTTTTTATTATTTTATTCGTACTTATAGTTGAATTTATTTAATCAGTTGTGGATGCGGCGATTTGCAAGTTAATTGCACAAATTAATAGTTATAAATAACAGAACGGGATTGAGAGTGGAAGTAAAAGCATTGCCCAGTCACATGTTCAGACATACACACATATTTATATGAATATACTTCTATACATATAGGAAGAGGTATTAAATCGACCCACTTGCCGGCCCCACAAATTGCAGCTAATCCACCAAAGATGACAACCAAAACAAATGGCATAGACGCCAACACCTCG
>JABVZX010000341.1:1159705-1174661 GCA_020883565.1 Drosophila pachea
ATTGATTTTGATAACAGTCAAGTTAATTTCACTGTCAAACAATATGCCCCTCGACAGTCCGGCAACGCCTTCGAAAGCCGCAAAACTTTTGCGCACACCCACTAAATAGAAATTGCCGTTTGTTGCGGCTGATAAATTACACTAATCGCTGTATTTCGACGTCAGCGTCTATACACATATATGTTTGTACGAAAATATATACAATTTTTAACATACATACATATGTTTGCTTTGTTTGCGTGTCTCGCCAATTCTTCTTTTCAGACTCCCTCTCTCCCGTTCTGTCGCACGGCAAACACGACTTGAAATCTTACTAAACAGGAAACAACATAAAGCTTAAGTGCCGTTATATTGGGCATAAGCACGATAAAGTCATTTAAATTGATTCTGCGCCTGCAGAAGTTGATATACGACCTTGACAGTAATTTTCCAAACGACATTCGTCAAAAAAGAATTTGTGTCAAATTCAATATAACCATTGCATATATTCTCGCTGATAATAGTCCACTATATGTGGATGAAAGGGTCTATAGAGCTTGATCAGATGTGTAGATAACGTGAGCTATGCGTAAACGTTGTGTTATTCTTTATTATAACAATGCCTTGGGTTCAGTTTTTGCCAGCACTCCGAGAAGTATGCTATATTCTGCATGGAGTTTATCTCTGGAATGGCTATGGCTGAAGAATATTTTAACTAATATCAGGTCTGCTGGAAGTTTAACTACTTAATTTATCATTACTGTCACAGCGCTCTTCATGCCAGCATATAGACCTGTTTTCTACTAGAAATCAAAGTGTACGACCAAAACGGAGAAATCGATATCGATTGGTTTCGACTTCGGAAACAACTACAGCGAGTTGACGGTAGCCTTCTTCCTATTTATGCCAAGGTACTCCCACCAAGATGTTGGCTTCCGTGATCCAACAGATGGTGCAGACGGTGCAGACGATGCAGACGATGCCGATGGTGCCGCTGTTGCAGCCGACGCAGCCTGCGCTTCGTTACGCGGCTGACTGCTGGTTGCTTGAGGCACAACGGGACTGGAGTCTTCCTTTAGTGAAGATGACGCATCATATGACGCAGCAATCATTTTAGGTTTCACGGGCACGACAGTTTCATTCTTAGTGGCGTTCATGCTGGGGCCATTTGTGGTCTGAATCGTGACGTTCGATTGCTGCGGAGTAGGCGCAAGACTGGCTCTCGGGGTTCCAGCTCCACTGCTTCGCCGGCGTCGATCGCCACCCAACAGTTTACCCAGAAACGGCATGCACATGATGCTGGACGTAATTCGTTTTGCCTAGACCGAAATGTTAAATTTTGATTTGTGTTCGGTCCGATTTATTGTATTGTTGTCGATTTATTGTAACGGAAGGAGTTATAGACAACAACATATTTGAATCAAATCAGAGCGCTTACGCACTGCTTGCTGTGACAGACACTCTTACGGACGGACGCACGGACGGACAGGCGCGCACACGCAGGCAGACGCAGACACATGTGTAAACAAAGCGTAAGAATAGTTCGGCAGGATCGAGGCAGCGCACAGTGGTTCGACACATGCAGAATTTAAGCAATAATATCATGGACGACGATCTGGCAATTTCTCTACATGGAAATCTAATGACATTTTCTGAGTCGCATCAAGGCTTAAACAATAAGTATCAGTACTTATTATATTTATTCTTAGCCAAAATTCAAAGAAATTTTAGTGGGATGAATTCGATTTGTGCCACTGTGCAGCAATGCTGCTGCAGTCGTCACTTGGGGGTCAAGAAGTAGCTCTATTTATAGACTCGCTGCATCCGCAGCCTCCGCTGCAGATGTTAGCTAGCGAAGGAGAATACGTGGCTTAGTTCACAACAGAGCAGCGACCGGCATCGATGGCTTCCATTGGCGTGCGCCGCGTGAATCAGCCTCTGGGCATCAGGATCTGCTGTTGCCGTGTTTGCACTTGCATCAATTTTGGTTTTGTGATCTCGCCGGGCGGACTCTTGAAGCTAATGCAGCTGGGCCTGGCCATGCTCTGCGAGGGCCTGCTCATACGTTACGGCATACCATATGCGGACTCAATTGGCCAGGCGTTGACCAGCTTTCTGGCCACAACCGGACATTGCTTCACCACCAACGGCATATTACTGCTATGCTATTGCTTCTCGGATAAATCATACAATCTGATACGGCAATCGCCCTTCGTAAGTGAAGTTTTACACGTGTGACTGAGACTATATATTGCGTTTGCAGGAAACACTCTTCCATAGCCTGGCCAGCTGCATGTACTTCAGTTCGGCCAGCTATATGGGATTCGCTTGCGTCATCTGGCTGCATCCACAGTTCCTGGTGCGTCCCGGTTTCTGGGCCTATCCGGCTATGACAGCCGCCTACGTAAGTCCAAGTCTCACGCTAATAACTCTGATATATATTATTCTCACACATGGATCAATCGATTATAGTATATGGGTTACGCAGCGGGCTTGCTACATGCCATCGACGCGTTTCTCTCCTTCAAGCATTTCCGCAGAATGAGCTAAGAGCACACGAATTATGACAGGTAAATCTACACTGACGATTAACCAATTAGATTCATTTCAATTAACTTCAAAATCATACAATTCTTTACGTCGGATCTCTCCTCCTCCACTAGAACATTTAACACATTCAATGCCAAGACTTTTCGCCGGTTGATCTCCCCTTTTTCGACATCGAAGCGTAATTTATAATGCACCCAATTTATAAGCAGACATCAGATAGAAGAGCGAATTGCCTTTTATCCTTCAGCTATAACTGTTTATATGCATTTATGCAATTTTAGGTTTGGTAAATGTGTTAAGTACGATTATATATATAAGGCACCATTAGTTTGCGAGATTTACAATAAAAGCATTTAAGTTTAGGTACGTAATTTATCTACGCGTAATGGACTGGATCGTTTATATCGAAGTGCGACCGATGGCGGAACAGTCGTCTAGGCCATTTTGTTGGCCGCTTTGAATTTCCTATAAATAAATAAAAAAGTTCCAATGAAAAGTGTTTAACAAAGAGAAAACAAGAGACGCCTGCTTGGCCACGTACTTAAGCTGTTTCAGCGCCTGGCTGGTCTCGAAGTCAGCTTTCAGTAATGCGATGCGCACCCAGCGTGGTCGCTCGTGAATCACCTTGTGTATGAGAAATTTGAGACCCAGCAGCAGATGCTCAAAGATAACAAACGAGAGATCCGGTATGGAGGGCAGCCAGTGGGAAAAGAATTGCCTGTAGAATGCATTATATGTCGTTGAATTGCAATAATAATATCAGATATTAACTACTAAGCTACTCACTTGACATTCGGCTGAAGGAAGAGCAGTCCGCAGTTGCTCAACAGCGACATGACCGAGAGCAGCTCAAAGGCCAACTGCCAGGCGCCGATATTTTTTGCGCGACGGCCAAAGGGACGCTTGAAGATGTTGCACAGCTTGAAGATGTCAATGTGAACGGCGAACACGTTGTTGATGAACGCGCCGATGGCGGCGAATGGCGCGACGGCGGCAAAGAGCACCACGTAGCCAAACTGTATGCAAACCTGCAGATAGTCCTCATATGTGGAATGGTAGGCATCAAGACCAGACTCGTAAAACGTTTGCTCGTAGCGTGCCTTATTGGTGATTGCGCTCAGCTTCTCCGGTTCCACCTCCTTGTGTCGATATTTTGCATATTTCTGGCGCAGCACAGCCATCAATGGTATGCCAATTTCCTGGGCTATGCATACCAGCTGGAAAATGAGCAGCTGCATCATCAGCTGGTACTTCAATTGCTTCAGATCCTGCAGCACGAACGCAATGTAAAACTGAGAAAAGAAGTTGTTGACGATCTCGAAGAGCATCAGCTTATTGACCCGATGCCGGTCGTACTGTGAACGTGTGCGGTGATTCTCTAAATTGGTTAGGAATGTGGCAAGCTTCTCATAGGCCCACGAAAAGATTGATATTAACATGGACTGCACAATAACGGGTATATAAAGCAGCCAGGAATCTGCACCGAAATCGGCCAACACCTCTGCTTCAATTTGGAACTGATAGAGTGCAAACCAGGCGGCAGCCACAACGCATCCCAATACCACTGGATATGAGATGCAATACATTTGCAGATACGTATAGCGCATCGGATAATGTAGAGTCATTTTGCCCGTTATAGGATCCTGCTGCAGCTGGCCTTTATAGTCAGCGCGCGGCTTATCCAAGCTGCTCATTTCAATGGTGCCCCAGCGGTAGGATAGTCCGGCGCACCTACGCTTCCACAGCTCCAAGAATATCTGCGAAGAGTATACGCAAACACGTTCAATTAAAGGACTAATCTGTGAAATATGCGATTCCTGACACTGACCGTTGTCCAGATGACATAGAAGCTGCAGACCAACGACAAATTGAGATTCATCACCGTCTGCAGTATACCAAAAATAGCCGGGAAGATTAGGGCCTTCGTGTAGAACTCAATAAAGGCGAAGTAGAGGCCGATACTTGAGCCGAAGTAATTTCGTATCTCCTCAATGGGTAGCCTGGTTCGCGTGAGATTCAGCTTGAATCGTTCTAAATACAACTGCAATATAATATATGAGGCAAATTAGTTGAAACACAAATAACAATTTAAACTTTCGTCTTGTGCATACGATATCGTGCAATGGGAACATATCCTCGATGTAACCTTTCTGTATATAGGATCTAATTGCCGGCTCCACAACATCTTTGATCAGTACCGGAGTCTCACAGTAGTGAAGTATGTCTTCCTTGGTCATGCCCGGCAGCAGAAAGTCGGAGACGCAGCCATAGTTAAATTTCTGCATGCATCGTGTTGTTGTCATTTTCTCCAGTTCTGCTGCATCGGCCAGGCGAAGCAAGGTATCCAGGCTAGCAGACAGATACAAATACTTTTCGGTTTTGCTAATACAGAATGCAGAAGACACACCGGACATTATTGAGAGAAATTGAAGAAGAGAATTGATAAGCACTTACCTCACAATTTCGAGTGTGGTTTGAATGTCGAACTCCTGAATGATTTTCTCCACATCCTGGCAATGACGCAATTTAGCCTTCTCGGTGAACATGACAACTATGTAAGTCTGCCAATGATATAAGCCATAAATTTGTAAAATAATTTTTAGTTGATCTTGCAGTAGAATATACTAACCTTGCCAAAGGTTTCCGCTTCTTCTGCGTCATCTGTGACGTCGATGGTGCCATATTGCGAGCGCTGTCTTTGCAACGCCTCAAGCTTCAGACTGCGCTGACGACGGAATAGTTGGTTTTCAATAATGTTCCTGGTGCGAGGACCTGAAGAGCACAACAATTAGTTATACGCATGGATTTCTGTGATGGCAGGGCTGTCGCATTACTCACTTTTCGCATCTTCAGACATTATTTATTATGAGTCGTCGTCGCTGACTGCCGCTGCAAATGCGAATAACAATGCCAGAATTCTGCTAAAGCGTCGAATAAGTGTCTCAAGTAGATATGTATGCAATCGTATATCTATGTATGTGCATATGTATTTATATACACTTAGTTTTATGGTTGCGTGAGTCTACAGAATTATTAGGTTTGTCCCAATGCCAGCAAGAAAATTGTTTAATAACGCCAAAACATTTCAAAACGTGGCCAGTGGCCAGAGATCGTGGCTATTTTAACATTTCTCTGGTTATTGCCGGTTTCTCTTCTTCGTGCTTTCGCATTCGCACTTATACACGTATACACGTGAAAGCCTCTGTGTGTTTCTCGAGCACTCACGCATTGTGACGTCACAATGCCAAACAGCTGTTCAACTGATTGTTTCTTCTTGTTAATGAAGAGTATGCTGTTGGTCGCCGAATAACGTATCGTAAAAATAGCAACTAAATAAAATATGTGATTAGTTAATATATTTTAAAATAAACCCTTTGTTTACAATGTTCTTAACACGACGGCCTATTTATTGAATATTCAGCACTATGCAGATGGAGTTGGCATTTTTTCTTCTCACTATTTAACGAATATTTTGTAAAGAATTGAAACAGAATTGTTATAAATTACACATAAAAACGGTTCTGACAATTTACAGTAGAAACATATAGACGAGGAATTTAACTACTTCCAAATCACAGTCACATTCGTATCCTTTTCAATATCCTTTTCGATGGTGAATGGCGAGAGACCTGTTTTGCAACAAATCTCATCAAAACTAATCAGTCCGGTGTACATCTTCTGGCGACCAGATGGCACCGAACCAGTGAAAACCGGATATTTCTGTATACAGCGTATAAACTTATGCTGCAATCCGAAGATTACCATTTTACGCTCATCGATGTTATGGTGCTGCGGGCACAGCCGCTGACAGATGGCACGCAGCGTGACGCCATGCGTCATGGATGCATAGAACTGGAAGATTCTCTGTACGCTAGGTAACACTTTATCTGGCTGGAGAGCCACATACTTGCGACAGGCGTTACTCAATGCTGTGTTCTGTATGAGTTGCTTAAGGTTCTGTGTCATGTAGACATTACTGTATTTCAGAATGGGCAGCAACTGCACTACACCGTAGTAGACCAAGTTCTGTATACAAGATTTCACCAAATCAGTTTCCACGTCGGCTTCGGCAGCTATACGAGCCACATGATTGATGCCATTGATATAGGGCAATATCTGCAATGGGGAAACATATTTAACAATATATATATAATTGAAAAGAAAATTTTATGTAAAGCATGAGGACATCGCACCTGTTGCGTTGTTAAGTCCCAGTTCTCTAACGGTGTGTCTCGCAAATTGGCCAGTAATAATGGCACCATATGATCCTTAACAGGTGGTGGGTCCGGCTTATGCATGACAATTTTCAAATAAATGGTATTGTCACCTTCAACGATTGTGGCTACTTTACGCTCGTTTAGATCGCGGAGCACGGTCTCGAAGATGTTTTGTAGCCGGAGTTTATCATCTTCACGTGATAAAAAACATGACTCTTCTTCCATCATAATCAGATATTCAGACAGCTTTTTTACCACCGGCTCATATTGCACAGAGCGAGCACGAGAGTCGCATACAAAGCATAGATTAAAAAGAAACGCATTGCGAGCATATTTCTGCTGGTCCTGTATGCCTACCGGGTACCCAACGATTTTCACGTCCATCGTATTTACTGTGAGAATACAGCGTTGAAGGTGCTGCTTGGGTATGATATACACGTTGATTGCATCGAATACCTCTTTGGAGATGTAATTCTCAGGTACCTGTAAGCGAAACCGCTCCTATTGTTTTTATTTTGTTTCCTCCACAACGACATCCACAGACAGCGTACCTGACAGCTGATTTTGCAACCAGCAGTGGCATGAAATTCGCTCAGGAAAATGCAGCGGATTTTACCTTCAGTGCTGCCACCGGTGCTGGCGGGCCCAGCTTCATTTGTGTTTGAGTGCATGTTCATTTTTGGCACCTGTAGGACTCATCGCATTTTACTGATCTACGCAAGACTTTCGTACGAGTGAACTTATTTGGACGAACCACAATATGGTTGCGCTTGCAATACAATTAATCAAAGGTACGCAGCTTATATGCGCCGAAATTTTACACTCTCTGCGCAACACGTCACAAAATCAACAATTCACGATTGAGCAAATTACTTGCTACAAACGTTAACTTATCTTGTATTTTTATGAATGACATATTATTGTTCTATTATTTATTAAGACTATGGACTTGGTCTGCACCACTTCGAAACTAAAATCTAACATAAAACTGACGTAGTTTCTTTTCTGCTAACTTGGCGATCAATTTTACTAGATCATTACCAGATCGATCAACAGTTATTCAAAAAATTGAATTTGCATACATTCCTTTATGGAATTCGATTTATCGACCTTGGTAATAGGAATCGAAAGATAACCATTATATTTTCGCCTTAAGAAAGAGAAACATTCCTAAAAATCGATTTAATAATTTAATTAAATATCACGCATTCCAATTGAATTCATTCGTCGTTGGTAAAATTGGCATAACAGTCCGGCAACATTGCTATTCAAGTGGTAAGTGTTGCAAAAGATTGCAAGCGATTACCCGCTCTTCGTGTCGACACATCGATTTCTTCGATACTCGTGTTGTCGTCTCCTCCTCCTGTAGAATCATTTTCTTATACAGCTTATATAGTTGTAAATAATTGAACAAATGACGAATGAAAGCACAAATGTTGCTGACCGGCTTAAAGTGGGTCCACGTGAAAATGTTACTTATCCCATAGCTATGAAATACTGTGGGCACTGCACGATGCCAATAGAGGTGATTGAACTTAGCCTATTTTCAAATGAAGCAATGTTTTAATAATGATCCATTCCAGTACTGTGAATATTATCCAGAGTACGACAAATGCAAAGATTGGTTGGAACGCAATTTACCAGACGACTTTGAACGTCTTAAAATTGAGGAAGAGCAAGCTGCGGCAGACGGCACAGATGATGACAAGAAACGTCAGAAGCGGGGCGGAAAGGGTTTGTTGCGAGTTAAAAAGAAGGAAGATGTCCCCAAACGAATTTGTGTTTCACGTGCTGCCCGCGGCAAAAAGAAGTCTGTCACAGTAGTCACAGGACTTAGCACCTTTGGTAGGTGTTATACCCACAAATTTAAATGAGTACTCTTAACTAATTTGCTTATCCGTCGCAGATATTGATTTGAAAGTGGCTGCCAAGTTTTTTGGAACGAAATTTGCTTGCGGATCATCAGTTACTGGTGATGATGAGATCGTGATACAAGGAGATGTGAAGGACGAACTATTTGATGTCATTCCCGAAAAATGGGCTGAGATTGATGAAGACGTCATTGAAGACCTCGGCGATCTGAAGCGTTAATATACACCAATGTAACAATTAGCCATTTTTGACCTGCTTAAGAAGTGTGCTTATTTTATACGCAAGTTACAACAATTAAAAATTATCTAATCACTAGCTATCACTGTGCCGGCTTGGGTTGTGGCTGTTCTGTGCCACTATTCGAGAAATGTTTATGCGTTAATTTAATGATGGCCTCGTTTTGTTCATCAGTCAGCGGCGATTTACTGTCATCAATGAGCTGCAATAACATAATTGAAAGTAGAATTTACAATAAAAATATTTAAATTTGCTTACCAGCTGTGTATGAAGAGCACTAGTGGGTGGATCATTAACCATTTGAAGAACTTCGTGAGACATCAGTTTATAAGAGGCCAAATCGCGTAGGTAACTTATTATGGATTCGCGTGTTTGCGTCTTACAAGGGGATTCCTCCAGGTACTGTAGAGCCTATTTCAATAATATTTATTTCAATACCGATTACAGTTAGGACAATTGCAATTTGAACAGCAATACCTCATAAGTAACTGTAGCTAGATTGTGCATTCCCCATTTTTTCTTTGTGCCTTTAATTTGCTGCAGAAGCTGCATTACCTCGAAATTGGTCATATACGAATAAGTGGCATTTACACTATCAATATTAAAGCAAGTTAAAAAATGTCTTTCAATTATTCTTACGATTTACTTACGTTTCCATCCTGACGAATGCTTTAACACAGACCAATTTGTAAACACCAGAGGCACGCTGCTGGAGCACTGATAAAGAAAGACATCGATTACTGAGTACTGATAATTGGTACAAAAAATGGAATTTCGATTTGTATCGAGTAAAAATAACTCAGTATAAATATTGGCGCGAATTATCAACTTTTTCGTTTTTTTGTTATACTAGGAATAATATTTCACATAGGAATAACATTGCAATTACATATTCAAAAATCTTAAATCCAAGTAACTTACTAGTAATTGTCAAATTCAACTCATGTTATTCAGTTCATAAAACATCGATAGATCGATATAACCAGCAATTTTACATTACAACTTAAAATTAAAATAGCATTTCCCAGTTCTCCTTTAACTTACATCTAAATTAAAAGAAAGACAAAGAAAATGGGGATTGCAGAGACAGACAAAAAATCAGTGAAAGAATTATCTGAAGCTAAAGCTCAAAAGGGCAGAAACCGATCGTTTTTGAAACGACGTGCAGTTCAAGTCAGCAACGCTTGCTCGCAAAGCAACTGGAATTTATGCACACATCTGCAGCGGCAGTGGCGTCGTCGTCGTTTGCGTCGTCTATTTGCCACAGAGAAGACAGTATGCAAGGATACTACACAGCGTTTTAATTTGAAGAAGCAAAGCTGGTCATTCTTCTTGTACACATTGGTGCCAATGTTCTTGGTGTGCTGCTTCAGCTGTGCCATCACATTATACCAAAACACAGATGCCGTCACAAAGTTTATTCAACGATATTCTTTGCAGTACCAGGCTATAGTCCACAACAAGTTAAACTACTGTGATAGGAATATGCCGTTGGACGATATGTTCCAGCAAATACGCTTAACTGTGATAAACCAGGATGCAGCACTTAAACAACTGGAGCAAGCATTGACAAATCAAAGCTCATTTCAGTCGATTGCGCTTGTTGGCAAATCTGGTCTGGGTAAAAGCCTAACAATGCGCACTCTACAGGAGCAGTTTCCATGGACCGAGAATATTCAATTTATGGCATGGAACGACTTTGAGCTGATCGACAACGAAGTACGCTATCGGGCTGTAACTAAATTACTCGGCAATCTAGCACATTGCGGACGAAATTTAATCATTATTGACAATATGGCTATGTGTGATGTAGAATATGTTTCATCCATAAATGCAATGGTGCATTCTAACACGGACGTTGCCAGCGGTAACTATCTCGACGAGAAGATGCTCACCATTATCTATGTATTTAATCTGAATGGCATGCTGCCCGAGGAGCAGTCCAATCAGCAGCTAAAAATGCTACAAAGTCTGCCAACAACGACTGTGATAAACTATCGAATGTTTGGCGTCGAGGATTTGGAAAGGTGTGTACTCCACGAGGCGCAGCAGGTGGGCGTCGATTTGGAAAAACGCTATGTCGACATGTTGATCAATGCAACAAATGTCAATGTCTCCGGATGCAAGACAGTACGTGCAAAGGTCTTAATGTATGGCCAGCCGCAGTCAATGGATGATTCGATGAAACCCAACGAAAAGGATGTTCCTCAAGTTGAGATATACTAAAGACACTGAAGACTTACTAGAAACCGTTCTTTATATTTAAATTATTATTTTTCCCCCTTTCGGCATTTTAGTTTGTTAAGACAAAAACAATATTGTATCACTTTTTTAAAGGGGAAAGAATGGGGGACAAATGGAACTCTGAGTCCAAATTCAAGTGTTACGAACAATGTAAGACGATACACTTGTGTATTAAAATCATTGAATTACCCATTGTCTTTTCCACATTCCAATGTTGTTTTCAATTCTTTTTGTTATAATCTATTATAGTATTTTATATTGATAAAGGTACGACGCATTCAGCCGACGGTCTAGATTATCTCTGCTTAGCCTAAGGAAATAGTATATGGCCTTAGTATATAAAATCAATTATAATTCTAATCTAATCTAAATCAAAGAACTGAAAGAAAATTGTCCATCTAAAGTTAAAATTGAATATGTATGTATGTAGAATTTCTGCATGGAAAATTCTAAGAAACCCCTAATATCACCAATATATTAATCGAAGGAAATGCCTACTGCCATAAAATTATTAACAAAGGAGCAATACTAGTAGCTCTTGGCATTAATATCAATTTCGGGTTGCCGTACAGAATGCTGTAACTTATTTGAGAGAATAATTGTAAACTTTTTTACCACCAAAATTTCATTTCGTGCATATTCCGACTCAGCTTTTTCAGAAATTTGAAAAATTTTATGTTTTACCATTAGACCGTAAAATTCTTTTACATACGCGTGGGAAAGCGTGAAAGAGACGAGATCCAAACGAAACCCGATCTCATATTGGTCAACAGCGATTAGGATATATTGGATTTTTAAGATATAGCCATATTGCATACCGCTTTCAATTTGAAATTATGGCCCGACGCGAGGAAATTGGAAAGGTGAACATCTGGTGGTTTCCGAAATACTTTTGCCAATGCTGCTTTGGCGATTACCGACACAGCGGCACCAATTCCTGCACTCTGATCGCGTTGATCATCGCCGATAAGGTCTCAAAGATGTCGATCCTGAGCCGCAGTGTATCGGAGCTACCGGAAGTTGTCTGGACTTTAGTTGGCGATGCAATCAATGGCGGCAATAGTGTGTACCGTGACTGCATGTCGGAGAATCATAACATAAATATACCGGATGCCTTGGGTGTGCTGCGAGCTCAACAGAATATCAACCTGCGTCTCGAGGAATGGTTCTTTACGCAGGTTGTCTCTAATCCGCTCTGTCCACTTGTTGTCGCCGTTGAGCTGTCTCGTATCATCTCCCTTACTTTGGAGGCCTTCAAGAAGGATGATAACTGGGATTTGCCGCCATATCTCTTTGCCGTCATTGTGGCTGACTGTCGCACAGTCCTGTTGGCCATGGATCTGCGTACCTCGATCGCAGCCATCATTGATACCCATCAGCACGGCAACGATGTTGGTGCCGTGTTTGCCCAGAGTTCCGTAGAATATATGAGTGACCTGATGTTCTGGTTCGTTAGCATGTTGGATTATATCTATTCTAGCCATCCGGCACTCTTCGAAATCTCATTCCTCTGCTTCATGCAAGATGTGGCCATACGAATACCGGCCGCCATCGAGCAGAACACGAATAATAAGTACACAATCAGAAGGGCGTCGATCAGGGTGTCAAATCCGTAGACGCATTATTACTTGCACCAACTCCAACAACCAGATCCGATGAGAAACGCGAACAGTTCATATGGATATCATTTACTTTAGTTATCGTTCACGCTCATGTTCTTCTTGTCGTCTTGAAAGCTGGCCAATGCCTGATATTTAACAATAAACCATGTATGCGTCTTATATGACAGAGAGATCCGTTCGGTCCGGCCAGGTCCGACAGCTCTCTTCCCACGAATCGCAATCGAGTTGTATCAAAAGAATTGCGTGCCTACGTTTATGTATGTGTGTCTGTCTGTCTGTCTGTGTGTGGTTTTTTTTTTATTTTTATAAGGTAGTAGTAGGTAGCATATAAATTTATATAACATACGATGTACATAGATATATGTAAAAAAAAAAGCTTAAATACTTTCACTTGCACATTCGATTTCGCCTCCACTTCTCGCATTATCCTTCGCAACTAATCTCACTTGACGATACGCTAGTGTGTGTGTGTGTGTGTGTGTGTATGAGTGAGGGCGTGTCTAGAAGCCAACGACGGCTCCACGCTTGCGCCAATCGGCATTCGCATAAATCGCCGTCGCATTGCGGGCAATGGCACAGACCACGCTTGAGATATCCTTGGGCAGCAGCTTCGTGTTGTGCCCCCGTTTTCGGAGAAGCGGCATCAGTTTCTCAATGGAACTGTCCGCCTCGAAGCTGAGAACATCGGGCAGCAGTTGATGGTAGACCCGAGGCGCATCTACTGCCGCCTTAAGGTCCTGGCCGAGCCACAGATACCGAGCGATTACCTCGACAATGGCTGGCACGATCTTGGTGCCGCCGGCAGCGGAAATAGCCAGCCGTATGTCGCCATCCTGGTCAACCAGCAGCATCGGCGACTTCGATGACATGGGACGCTTGTGCATGTCAATCATGTTCGCCGGCGATTCGGGCAAATCAAACAAACTGTGGCCGGTGGAGAAGTCGTTCATGCAATCATTCAATATGATGCCTGTGCGTGGTCCAATCAGACCGGAACCGAAGCTGCAAAGTAAAAAGCAAAAAGGTTGTCAAACGAAAGCGGCCTGGGAGTATCTGGCTAGCGGCACTCACTAGAAATTGATGGAGCTGGTCACTGAAACGGCATCGCCATTCGGCGCCAGCACGGTCAGCGGCGAGGTGCCGTACGCATCCTCAGTGCCGCTGTACTTGGCGCCATATTCGTGCGGGCCGCTCAACACATGGCTGTCGTTGATCTTGGCGTACTCCTGGGCCGCGAACTCTGGATCGTTGAGCAGGCTGACCAGTTCGCGCAAATCGGTGTTGCGCGGATCGCCAAGGTCCAACCGGTGGGCGAAGCCGAATTTCAGCGCCTCGGCAATACGATGTAGAGTGCGGGCGTAGGACTCATCGTCGGCCAAATCCGCACTCGTCAAATTAAAGGAAGCCAGTATGCCAAGGACGTGCGAGACCACAGATCCACTGCTCACTGGCGGCACGGCGTAGAGCGTGTCCTTGCCCAGCGGCATTGTCACCGAAAGTCGCATCTCGGCCGTGTATCCTTCCAGATCACCTTGCGTTATAATGCTGCCCAATTCCTCAAGATCCTCGGCCAGCAATTTCGCCACAGTGCCATTGTAGAAGTCCATTGGGCCATTGTCGGCCAGGAGCTGATATGTTTTGCACAGATTTTCCGGTGGCTTCACTATGGCGCCCTCCTTGTGATGCTCCCCCGTTTCCGGATTGAGGAAAACGGATCTGCGATGAGAAGTGGATTCTGTTTAAATATCTATGCTATTTGGATTGGAGTCGCATCGATTACTAACTGGAACTGCGGCTTATCCTTGATCATGTTCCATGTTTGCCGAAGACTGTTCTCCTGGTGCATGGACAATCGGTATCCGTTTTCGCAAATCTTCAGTGAGGGCTCGACCAGCGTCCGCCACGGTAGCTTGCCAAAGTTCTTGTGCGCCAAATGGTATCCCATCACCTCGCCGGGCACCGCTATGCTGAGTGGCCCGAACAATGAAGCATTCACGTCGTGCTCGAACATCTTCGGTTCGGCGGCATAGGGTGCCACGACTTCCGCATCGATCTGGTAGCCCTGGCGATTTTCACGATCATAGATATTTATGAACATTCCGCCGCCGATGCCCATGCTCTGTGACACAACCAGGCCGTTGCACAGCGATATGGCGATTGCGGCATCCACAGCGCTGCCATTTTGTTTCAATATGTCGCTGCGGCAGAAAAGGTGTGGTTAATTCAAGCCATGAC
>JABVZX010000341.1:1224494-1244463 GCA_020883565.1 Drosophila pachea
TATCAACTGTTTATGGATGTATTTGTAATTTTTTGTTGTACATATGTACACGAGCGCAGAGCAATAATAAAAACAGAGAGAAAGAATAATGGGCTATATATTGTTGACGGGGGAGCCGCATCTGAGTGGCAAGATTACGTAAAGCGAATCGCTATTTTCTTGTTGTTATTGACTGCTGTTTAAATGTTGTTGTTGCGATTTTCAGGTGGGCCAATACAATGGGCCGGCTTTTTAGCTACCCACACATACGCACACTTATGCTTACACTTTTGTTATCACACTTACCGCGATGGCAAATTGTTGATAATCTTTTCGGTTAAAAAGCCGGCACGATTACAACGTTCTACGAAACGATCGAGTATTATATAAGCCAATGGCACGTCGAGCACGATGTCCGCCATATCATCGTAGACGCGCATGAAGCCCTGCAATCAAAATAAGTAAAAAATGTAAACAATTATATTTAAGCATATTTTTGCGCACACACACACACACATACACTTGATCCATGTTTATATCAGTTAAAGTGAAAGTTTATTTTGAATTGTAATACTACACACTCTTCTGTTCTATATATACACATATATATCTTCTATTCTATATATATATATATTCTATTCCACTTCAACCAATACGCCTTTACATATGTAACTCAAGCAGTCCGGCATCCCTCAATCTCTTGGTTTGCCATGAAGTTGGCTGCGCTTTTTGAATGTGGCCCCCCCCATAAATTGTTTTCCTTATAAAATGTTATACTCTTAGCATTTCAAAAATTAGTTGACATCAGTGTGCCTTATGCATTCACTACGTTCACTCTTTTAGCTAAATCTATATAAATATATCTAAATATATCTTTGATATATTTCCAAATAGGTCACCCGTCAACGATTCACGAGCAGATCATTTGTAGCGAACTTAATCAATCTGGTGCCTAAATGTTTCTCTCTAACAATTACTTTTGGGATAATTAATTCTTGAGTAATAATTGAGTGAAACGAGAATTGGATCTTCGGATCTATGTGTAACTACTGACCTGCTCCATGCCGGCTGGTAAAACCAGACACGTTAGATCCAGAGATTTTAGCAGTTCGCACATGGCCTCTTCGGTGGTCTGGCTCAAGGATTCCAGAGTCATGACGATGGCTTCATAGACAAGTTCATGATGGTAATGGGGAACCTCGAGGGCGCGTAGGCATCGTTGCGCTTCGGCAATGTCGCGGGATGACAGATACTCTTTTAGTAGAAGCGTCATCTGTTTTGTGATGGTCTTTACTGGGCGCAGGGGGCCACCCATTCCCCAAACATTGTCCAGATGGGCCCACACCTGCTTGTGGAGCAGTGCGTCAGCACGGCGTAGCGCCTGCTCGGCATACTCGTTCAAGTGCTCGTGTTCCTCGGGTCGGCTGACAAACTTGGGCGGCATACAATCATCGGCAATGGCCCGAGCCATAAAATTACCGAGCATGACTGGCGCCTCGGGTGTGTCCAATATTAGATCTGGCAGATTGGCAAGCACCATATTAAAGCCCTTCTCAATGTCCTTGCCGGTGATAACACGACCATATAGATCCGAAATCAACACCGAGGTCATCTCGCGCTGCGAGTCCTTATGGTCCATTGCAATCTCAACCAGAATGCTGGTAATATGCTCCCGCAACGGACTCTGCAGAATCTCGTCAAAGCTGACCGCTACCTCGTGTGTATCTCCGTGCTCATAGTACTCGAGTATAATGGGCTCGGCAAGCTTATAAAACTCATCTGGCGTGAGTTCGGTAATGACCTCGCGCAGCTCCACATTCCGATCGTTGCATTCGCTGTCATAATTTGGATCATTCTCGTCCTCATAAACTTCAGCCAACGCCTCTGATCCGGGCAATCCCCAAACACCTTTGCCTCCGCCGCCACCCTTTTTGGGCAGACCACGACCACGTGCCAAGTTTCGGGATCTTCGGCTATTCTTCCAGCGTCGATGTGGCACCACATATCCGGTGCTTGCTGGTATTATACCGTTGGCCAGCGATGATAGCGTGGCATTGGTGGTACTTGGTGTTGCACCGCCACCAGATGTAACAACGCCATTGGTCAGCTGTGCTACAGATGAGCCGGTGCCGCTGCCGCTGCCGTTGCCGGTGCCACTACCACTGTTCTGTCTTTGGATCAGGCGCTTGGCCTTTCGCTTAATACGACCGTCGTGACCATCGCCCACGGGTAATGGTTTCTTTATAAGGTCGCAATTGTTATGGCCATTGGCGGAGCCACCGTTAAGTTCCACCGCCTCAATATCGCCATTAAGTTCGCGTTCCACAGAATTTTCCTTCGAATTTGAGCCACCGTTTTTGCCGACGTCCCCGTTGACTTTCTTATTGATGTTCGACTCTAGCTCCATAATGTTGTTGTTCTCTTCGATCACCCTTTTACTCTAATTGATATAGATATTCCTTTAAATAAGTCTCTCTTGTTTCCGCTCTATTGATTGTTCTTTAGCCTCTTTGCTGCTGCCTTTTGGAATGATCAAAACAACAGTTAGAGTAAGAAACAGAGTTTCTTCCCAACGATTCTCTATATATCTATATATATATTTTATCCCTTTGTATTCTTAACGTTCTTTTGATTGTACTGTGAGACCAGGTGCTACACTTTTTCAATTTTCTTGTTGTGTCTGTCTCCTCTCGATTTAATCGGCTGTTGTAAATATATATTGAGAATGAAGTTACAGATGAATATAAATATATTAATACAAATTTATTAATCAAGAGGATAAACATACGTAGCTACATAATTACATGTGTACACACACCCCTTTCATTGCATTAGTCACAATTCCGATTTAAACTTAGTAACTGGCCAATGGCTGTTAAGAGCCTCAGTCTTGCGCCATCTATACACACATATATATAAATATATATATATCATTTACACACCTACCCACTGACAGACACACACACCCGTCTCCACTCCCCCCCCCCCCCCCCTCCGCCCACATATCGCACATAATCAAATTTGTTGATTTTTTCTGCGCAAAGCACATCAGACGACTGACTAGACTAGAAAGAGAAGGCAATAGCATTATGATAGTCGGTTAAGACTATAAATAAACTATATACACGTACCCATATCTGCATGCCTACATACATAGATATTTGTTTTTGTTCCGTTTCTTTTTGCTTTTGCATTCGCCTTGCAATTACTGCCTGATATTGCAAAGGTGCCTGATGAAATATATAGCCTTAAAATATTAAAATCTAATTTATGAACTTATGTATACGTACAACAAACTCATAATAGTGCATATATATATATGTACGTAAGTACTGAAATACGTATTTTTAAAGGCGTTTGGGAACGCTAAAAGCATTCTTACATACGAAACGGATACATAAGCCTATGTAACCCTCCTGGCTCCCTGGTCAATTTCAAGGTCACACATACAATAAACATAACTGCCGGCACAAGCTTTGCAACCCTCACAAATGACTAACATTATGGCCATCCCGCTCCCACTTAGTTAGCTAACTTAAAACGGAGTTGTCACATATGGATGTACATACATACATATGTATTTATCAATGTGCCGCTGCGCTTGGAAAATAAGTTCACTCATGCCCAATTTGTCTGTACATACGAAAGACAGCACACCCGTTGCATTTCATTTTATCTAATAATTTCGTTTGCATGTGTACACTATTCCTGTACGCAAATACATAATACATCAGAACACATCTTTGGTGAACATATTCACACACATACAAAAATACAATGTTATTGCGACGCATATTCTTTATTTCATTCAATACACTTCATACATACTTCTGTATACATACATATATTTTGAAACACCCATGTATACAAATGCATGTATGTTCATGGATTTGTATGCTGTAACCGGTTTTATGTTTGTTTTGCCCGGTTTAACCTTGAAAAGTATTCCCCTCTTACAAACTTTCTATGCTCTTCTTGCCGTATTGCATTGTTGTTATTACCTCTGTTTCGCACTTGTTGTGCCTCTCTTTTGAACAGAAACAACCACCAAACCAAGCAGCCGTCCACACATTTTTGGCACTTTTTGTTTATAAAAAATGCGTATATGTATATAATATATACATACACATAAATTTAAACATGTATATGTAGGCTGTTGTTGTCTTGATGCGTGCTTGTAATTGTTTTCAAAATTCCCTGCAGAGAACTTAAAACGATGCTTTGTCGAAATTGCGTCGCGAAAAAACAACGGGTGCAGAAGCAAATAACAGCATCAAGAACAAGAGCATAAAACTATGTTATGCTGCGAGTCACAGAGCGGTAACTTATAATGTTTGTACATTATTTAAACACTGAATATATCAATAACTATATATATATATTTATTTATACGTATATATATTTTTTATTAGCCGCATTTAAATTCGTTTTAAAGTAAGTTTGTATAATATCCCCTTATGTAACAACATTCATTTATGTCCGCGTGTATTTACGTATGCATACATAAACAACATAAACACATAAATTCAATTCAAAACAGTGGCAACGCCAAAAAAAAAACAACGAAATGTGCACGGGGAGATGGAAAGAACTGGAACTTTCTGAATACAAATCCAGCCAGCATAAGAGACGGACGAAAACAAGTTGGCGCGCATGTTTGTATTTTCTGGCCGCCCTCTCCACCCTACATGTGAAGCTGTTCGCTTGTATGTGTGTATGCCGGTCGAATTTATCACGTACACCATATACTACATATACTACTATAAATCTTGCGACCCTTTGCAGTTTAAAATCTAATTTTAATGATACAATTGAATGCTGATACACTGTTGTTCAGCGACATAGGTTAGTGAGAAACATGTACGCCACATGTAATTTGCTCTGCATACGATCTCCTACTTATGTATGAATGCAGATACTAAAGAATATTACGCATGCTTGTTTAGAGATCGTGTTGAGATCAAGCCGTTGCCCTATTTATTTCGAGACAGCTTGTTTTTTCTAATGACATTTGCCGGTAAATGCCGGTTTTATTTTTTCAATTGTTATATACGTGGAGTATATTAATATAAATTATTCCTTTATTTAATCACAATTCTTCGTATATTCACTTACCTCAGCTTGTGTATTTTTTGATCGCCTTAAACGTTTTCCGTTTTTGGCCTTACACTCGCGGCGACAGCAACAATAACATCGACGCTGGGCTTATTGCAGCGATGCGACGGCGATGTTGGCGCGCTGCAATAGCTGGAGCCTGTTTTGTTTTTGTTGGCAACTTGCTTTTGGCGTTGAAATTTGTATGTATGCAGGAGATTTTTAGCTGTATACGTGTGTGGTTGGTCTTTCTGCAACGCGTTGGTTTGCTTGCAATGAATGCACACAAGATGAAATTGGATTTTTTATGCTTACGTCAATTTAAAATAAGAATCACACGCGATTCATGTAACTTCGAAAAAATAAAAAACGATTCCCGATCCGACGAATTTTTAGCAAACGGTACCTATCCAACACCCTCGCAATTAAGAACTTGGGCCCTGCAATGCGCTTATACACACATACGTATGTATGTATGAAATGAGGGCTGGTTGGTGCGCTGCAGATTGAAATTAAAATTGATTTCAATGAATGGAAATTTTCTTCTTAATTCTGATTTGTTAAATATTAACTTTAAAAAGGTAGTAGCAAAAATTTTTGTATTTAAAAAGTGATTGGGAAACAAGATTTCAAATATCCGTATCGAAGCGAACACGACAACTATTCCACTGAGAGTAACATATGTTGACCAACCAAACTGTTAACATTGAAAATAAAGCAATGACTGTTAGATTCAGACATAAAAATACCAAATACTGTTAAATATTTTTAGAAAGTTTTGGTCACATTGCTTTTGGCGTTGCCAGATCAAAAATATATACACATATTTCAATTAGCTTAGATTTTTTATCGATAGTGTAGTTATCGGAGACAGGTCATTGTTTACAAATTGGGCGCACGTGCGAATAAAAAATTTAATATTTGTTCTGTTTTGAGAGTAAACGCATAATTAAGAAGCATGCCTCCAATTGCACAAGAATCCAATTGCCTTATATTTCGAGGCAGTAATTTTCTGAAACAGCGGCTTGTGCTGTCCTGCCTGAGTGGCAAATCGGTAAAAATTACACAAATCCGTGCTGATGACGAGCAGGCGCCCGGTTTGCGTGAATATGAAATCAGTTTGATACGTTTACTGGATAAAATGACGAATGGTACAAAAATTGAGCTAAATCCCGCTGGCACCACCATTATGTTCAGTCCTGGTCTATTGCACGGTGGATCCTTACAACATGATTGCTGTGTTCAGCGCGGCATTGGTTATTATTTGGACGCTCTAATTGCATTGGCTCCATTCTGTAAATTTCCCTTGAAGTGTTCACTTCGTGGCGTGACAAATAGTAAGGACTCGCCGTCGGTGGACCACATGAAGGGTGCTGCACTGCCACTACTCAAACGTTTTATTTTGATTGACGAAGGATTGGAGTTACGCGTTGTGCGCCGTGGCGTTCCACCTCTTGGCGGCGGCGAGATAACATTTAGTTGCCCCGTGCGAAAGAGTCTACGAGCCACACAATTCCAGCAGCAGGGCATGGTTAAGCGGATACGTGGTACTGTCTATGCATCCAAGGTATCTCCAGCGTTAGCCAACCGCACCGTAGAGTCAGCAAAGGGTTGCATGCTCAAATTCCTGCCCGATGTTTACATATATACGGACCAAAACCGTGGCAAAATATCTGGTAACTCGCCGGGATTTGGTATCTGTCTACTGGCTGAGACAACTGATGGTGTTTGTTTCGGTGCCGACTGTATATCCAATACCAAGGAAGAGTCTGTAAGATCATATGTATGAACACTTTCAACTTACGATTAATTAATAAAAATTTCATTTACTAAACAGGAGACACCATCCATACCAGAAGACATGGGAAAAGAAGCAGCAATGCGTCTTTTGGATGAAATCTATCGGGGTGGTTGTTGTGATTCCGCTTACCAATGGTTGGCTGCTCTTTATATGGCCCTGGGTCAGAAGCATGTTTCAAAATTTCTCACAGGTAAAGTTCTAAACTGACAAACATAATAGAAATATTATTTCTACCATTGAGCATTATCCGCATTTTAGGTCCACTCTCTACATACACCGTGCACTTTTTGCAGCACCTTCGTGACTTTTTCTCAGTAACATTTAAGTTGGAGAATCCCGATAGCGATGAGGACGAAGAGACTGAGGGGCGCGGTGCCCAAAAAGTGTTGATGACATGCGTGGGCATTGGCTATACGAATCTTAGTAAGCGTGTCCTGTAGATTTGTTATAATAAAAGTCCATGTGATGCAACGGTATGTTGTTGTTTTTTTTTTTCTATTCAAATGAAAAACAAGTTTTAGCAAGTTGGTTAGCAATTTTCTTGGGGTGTATTGAAATATGGTTATAGATAAGGTGCACAAAACTATTTAACTTTAGTAAATTTGCTTTTTTTTTAACTTCAGTAAAGTTGCTATTTATCTTCTATGAATTTTACGCGCTATATTTTTTAATGAATAAATTATATTAAGATTTATTAAATACATAGGTGTGAAATACATGACGGTGTAATTTACGGTAATTTTCGGTCAAAACGCATTTTTACACAGGCTTAGCATATCCGATCGATACGTTGGCAACGATAATAGGATCATCAAATATCGATTGAAAGGCAATCGATATGTAGTACCCATTGCACCATTAAACCATAGGTTTAAAACACAACATTGTTGCTGGATACGTTGCAAATTTTAATCAGTGACGATTGTAAGCGATTGTCGGGTTCAAAAACCTAAATATGGGTTTCCAAGGGCACTGCGATAAGAACGTCGTCGACGGTTTTGTTGGTGTTGCTGCTGTTAGTGTTATTGGTGTTGTGGCTGCACTTTTAAACAGTTTTTGGTCTAGGTGAGCTTAGCAGCACACGCTTGCCAAGATCAGCAAAAATGCAAAAACGGCAGCAACAAATTGACACCGGCAACGACGACTTCCTGCATTGTAAGCGCTGTGCAATCGTCTTACGAAGCTTCGCCAACTATAAAAGCCCAACGTTCAATGAGAGCAATTATCAATCAATTATCGCCGGTTAAAGTTTGGACACCATTCATTTGAAGCTGCTGAGAAATTCCTGAATTATGAGCCTTAGACTGTGCCTGTTGGCCTGCCTTGTTGCGGCCGCTTGTGCCTCCAAAGTTGAGCTCAAGCCGACAAAGTGGTTGAGTGTCAACGAGTTGCAAAATTTACCGTCCTTGAACGACATTTCGTTTGAGCGTTTGGAAAATATGCCCTTGGAAAAGGGTGCTCAGCTTATGGAGAAACTTTGTAAGTTCTAGAAGGGTCCAGAAGTATAGTTGTATAATTGAGTGACATCGTCCCTTCTAGATCACATCGCTCACATTAATCGGTATCTGACGCCCAACTTTGTGCCCAGCGCCAGCAACATTCCAGTGAAAATTTTCAAGTCCAACGGAGTCCATGTGGACGCTAAGCTGAACAACTATGTTGATAAAGCCACAGGGCCTGGATTTGGTCAGGATGAGGTTACAATTGTTTTGACTGGCTTGCCCCAGACAACGCCCACCATTAAAAAAGCTATGCAGAAACTGGAGCAGGCTTATCTGCAACGCTACAATTTACAAGATCTACAGAAGAACAACCAGAAGACTTGGGAACAGAAGAACGAGGAATACGAAGCCACTTCGAGCGAGGAAACATCCGATGAATGGAAGAATGCTCCAACCACAAGCGGCAATTTGATCGTAAGCTTATCAAAGAAATAATGTTTAAATGTGGTATATTGAACGTTCCATTTTTTTTGTTAGATCATTGACTTGGGCTCCTCGTTAACCAACTTCAAGCGTTATGCTACGCTCGATGTAGCCAGAACCGGCGCCATGATCGCCCACACTCTGATTGAGCTGACCAATAAGGGTATACCCCATGAGATTATTCATCTCATTGGTCAGGGTATTGGCGCTCAAGTTGCTGGCTATGTTGGCCAAGAGTTCACCGGCCACACTGGCCACAAGTTGCGTCGAATCACTGGTCTGGATCCCGCCAAGCTTTTGGCCAAGCCCAGCGATGAACTTGTTGGCTTGTCCCGCGGCGATGCTGATTTTGTTGACGTCATCCACACCTCTTGCTTTGGCATGGGCACTCCGATGCGCAGCGGTGATGTTGATTTCTATCCCAATGGACCCAGCCAAGGTGTACCTGGCTCTCAGAATGTCATTGAAGCCGTTGTGCGTGCCACCCGCTTCTTTGCCGAGACCGTCCGTCCAGGCTGTGGTCGCAATTTCCCCGCAGTTGCAGCCAACTCTCTGAAGCAATACAAGCAGAACGATGGCTTCGGTAAGCGTGCTTACATGGGCATTGAAACCGATTACGACCTTAAGGGCGATTACATTCTGGAGGTCAACGCAAAGAGTCCATTCGGCAAGCGAGCGCCCGCCCAGAAACAAGTCTCCTACCACGGCGACCGTCACGAGTTCTAAGTTCTTCCGAACGAAGAACAAAAGCTCATCAGAATTGCCTTCGATAACAGGAAACCCATGAAAATCCCCGAAAAAGTTTATCATATAAGCATTAATTAATAAATCATAATAAGCATCAAGTATAATTGCGTTCAAATAGCTCAGACGAAGGTCTATAACAATTTGATTAAGATCCGTTACTATAAGTTTAGTGCCCCAATTATGAAGCTGGATAATAAGTATAGTTGTTTTACATAAAGTTGTATTCAGTCAAAACTTTGCCAGACGAAGCCATGCTCCAGTTGACGTAGCCGATGTTGAGGTCATGTGATTCAATCTTCTTGCATGCCGGCTTTTTGTCGAACAAGGATAATATGTTCTCGGCGGCCAGCACATTTTTTTTTTTTTCAGTATGGCCACTTTGCTTGATTGGAGCAACAATGCCAAAAGATTGAGTGAAACCGCGCGAGCGGCCACGTCCTTGTCGACGTTTGGTCTTCAAATTTGGCGACATTGCAACCGAAAAGTTTTGACCATCAGCTACAATCTTTGGATTGACCTTCTGCTCGGGCAGGCCATTAAAAATCTTGTCTGGGGCAAACAGATCCTCGTTTTGGGCACGATTAGCAGTGCCAGCGTCTTGACTTGTATATTTGTCGCGAAGCCAATTACAGATATCTTGTGGATATGAAATAAGCTCCTTATTAGAATTATCCCGGTTTGGCTTGCGATTTTTCATCGAGCGTGGCGGTATGGCCCCCTCGGGTCCATAATTTGGATTGTAGAAACGTATGCCATATATCAACGGTAAGTCCTGAAAAATACATTCATAACTATCACCTCATTGTGCGGTTGAATACTTACATCATCCATTGGATCATAGCCTTCGTCTTCGAAGAAATCTTCATCCGATGATAGACTTTGTGAAAATGGCTTGGAATCATCCATTCGTGAATAGAAAAGTTCGGTGTTATAAAGGGTCCCATTGACATAGATATGTTTATTATTGTATACGTTGTTTTTTAGGTCAATATTTGGAGGTGCAACATTAATTGGTGCTTCAGGATAATACGGATTCTGCATTCCTACTTGATGCATGTAGCTCATATCTGAAGGAGAATATCCATAAAATGGGGGCTGCATCGGTCCGCACGAATACATTTCATGTGGAGAGTAGTGAATCGGCTTTGACTGTGCCATCAAGGTAAGGACTGGTTGGTGTCCGGTGGTATTTCCCTGTTGCATGTTGGCGCCCAGCTGAGCTGCATTTTTCTTGGCACTTTGAGCGTGATTGTAAAGTTTTTTGAAAGCGAAATCTGGAAAGCCAATAGGCATATACGGATGCAGTGGTTGGAATGTGCTTCCGTTCGGCGATGTCATAAAATAGTTCATATTCGGTTGTGGAGAGTTCAATATTGGCGCTCCGGTATCGTAATTGAGACGGCCTGGCAAATTCAGTAGATTTTGCTGTGCTTGCCTATACATCCATTGCAGTTGCAATAAGTTGAGCATTGATTGCTGTAGTTTGCATCCCGCTTCAATTTGGTGTTTTGCATTCATTATTCCAATTACTTATTGAAGTAAATAAGATAGCTTGCACCTGAATTAAATATTAGAGGTTAGGTGAGATTGAAAAAAATTAAAAATTAACCTGATCTTGCTCCAAAAATAAAGCAGAATTTCTTTTCAAATATCTGCTTTATTTTATGAAATTTTTAATTATTTGATGTTACAAGGTATTTAAGGACACAAATAAAATGAAAACTTCAAAAATAAGAAAAAATAATTTTTTTTCCAACGACCTTCTTAGTTCACAGTTTCATTCAAACAGAAAGAATTCTGCTCGCGGCACTTTATTCATTCAGATTATATCGATTACATAGCTATTACTCTGCAACTTAACAGTTCTGTCAAATTCGAGGCGATTACAATTACAAGCTTGCAACTTCCTGAAATTTTTTGTTAAAGTAAAAACAATTTTTACACACGATTTATATTTCCAGCAAAAACCCCTGATAACTTGGTAATTAACATAAAATTAACATGTAAAACATTTAAATTAATTAAATCTGTTAAATTTCTTGAATTCCCATCGAAATATTTGGAAGCTGGAAACGATGCTTACCGTCCGACTTTTGCAATACTTACAAATGCATGTATATTTAAATTCGATTCTTCTGATAATTGGAATGAAACAAATATATACAAATATATCGATTTATCGAACTTTACAGGTATCGATACTTTCGATATGAATAACTGAAACGAAAAAAAGAAGGAAACAAATTGCATTGCAATAGCGAATTGTTTGTTTATTGCAAGCTCCAAGGAGGAAATTCATTTGCAAGTCCAAGGAACGCAGCCAAAGGTAGACCACACACGTCCGTGTTGTGACACTGCTAACAGCAATTGGCTGTTGAAGTAAAATCAATACAGATCAGAGCTGCAGCCCAATGGGTGCCGAGCACTCGCAACAGCGCGTTGAGGCTGACGGCCATGAGATCTTTGAAAGGCGCGATCCGACATTAGTCATCACCATGGGTCAGTCGGTAAATACTGCGTCCGCGGTACGAATGAGTGATGGCAGTGCAATGGCATTGACCGCAGCTGCCACGGCTGCTACAAACAAACGCAGAGCTAACACTGTTCATCAGAGGCAGCAGCAGCAACAGCAACAGCAAACATTGCCGCATGGGGCTAGCAATGGACCAGCTAGCATTGTCATTGCGAGTAAGCAAATAATTTCCGAAACTGCCTCACCCACTAGCTCCGAACTGAGCCGCCCGCCTTCTCCGCCGCTGAGCGTGTGCTCGGATCTGCCATATGTCTCCTATACGGATCGTCCTATCGGGGATTCGCCCAAAATACGCAACAGGCCCGCCCACATGCTGCAACAAAGTAGTTCTAGTCGTGCCCATGCACGAAAATCACATCCAGGCAGCATCACCACTTCCATTAAGCCAAAACGGCCCCAATCAACGGCCTCCAGTCACAATATTGTAATTGTGAAGCCGGGAACCCGTGACATCAATGACGATATAGATCCGGACTTGCTACGGTTACGTAATATACCACAGTTCTTGCCCGTGCTGCGTGAGTCTATTAGTTCAGCAACCTATACGCGTGATGCGGAAATCTTGGAACGTTTGCATTCACAGCATTTGCTTAACATATGTAATCGGATGCAAACGCATTTAAATCTATGCGCCAATCATGTGGCCAGCGAACAGAATCATTTGGTCGAGCGTACCAAAGTAGTTAGTAATTCAATAACGACTCTCTTCGCCAGCTTCGTGGACATGCAAAAGACGTACGCCTCATATGCCGAACAGTTTGCCAAAATTCGCAGCGTTTCGCAACAACTGAGCCGCTGCAATTCGCTGCTACACGAGAATATTGCGTGTCTGGAGGCAATAAATAATTTTTTGGATGACGATGATCGCTTGGAGCCGTTCGTCTGGCGTACCGACGACAATAAGCTGCGCGGCGAGGCTGAGGGCGCTGCTGGTGGCAATAGCAACCGGTTGTGGCGTCTCTAGATACCGCTCTGGAAGCTATTCCGTACTTCCAAAGATACATAGTGTTTGTTAGTTTGTTAGTGTAACTTATTTGTATGTGTATTTATTGTGTATATTATTAACTTTTAAGACATACGCATATGATAAATTGTGCACATTAAATTTGTTTATAAGATTTATTCCGATTTGTTGCATCATCAGCCGATTAATAGGCATAGATATATGTTCCCTTGGGAACAAAAATATGAAATTATATATATATAAATATAATTTTACACGTTATCGATGTGCGTTCTACTAAAAGCAATCCTCTATAATTAATAATCAAATGCAATTAATTTTGGGATATGGGATACTTAGTGTAATCACTCTTTTACTTGTTGCAACTAAACGAAACGAAACGTCGACTAGCAATGAATAAATATGAGGTTTATTTATTTGAATTGTATACTATTTAAATATTGATTCGTTCAACAAATCAGGTTGATTCAATTAAATCAATTAATTGAGAGAGGGCACTCAAATTTACAACTACGGTGGAGAGTTGTTTCCTTAACATTACAGTGCTGGACTAATAGAGTTACAAGCAAACATTAAATAGCACCCAATACAGGGAATATCTAATTAAATATGGTTACTTGAGTAAGCTCGTCTTAAGAAAACAATTAGGCATATTTATTTCACATGCAAACAATTAGTAAGTCCGTATAGAGATAGTAGACATAACAAATATATTACAGCACGCATACTAAGTGGTTGCGTAATCTCGATTTCTTTCAACAATAGTTACAATTTTACGGCCGCAAAACGTGCCACTCTTATAATATACTCTAAAAATACACATAAATTTACATACGACATATACATTCGTTTAAGTGTGTGTGGGGTGATCAATGGCGTATTTATGGCTTGTAGAAACCTTATTCACATGAAAGCTCCAAATGTCTAGATGACAAAATGTAAATATCATTCTGAGAGCGAGTACAGGATAGAGAAAGACAGATTGAGTAATAGAAAGTGAGTAAGGAAATAGAAACGCAGTGTGTAAGCGATTGATTTCATTAGCGCCATCTCTTCCGCGCACTTGCTCGAAGTCGTTCCCGTCCTTGTCGACGCTGACGTTTTTGATGGGCCACGTGGAGGGTCTTGTATAGGGTCCAGCAGCAGAGCAGTTGATTGAATAACAGACAAAGCATTACGAACCCTTTGGAGCAGTGCATAGCCACAGAGTAGATAAAACTACTCTTTAGCCAAAAGAGAAAGGCATTGGCTAACTGTTAACGCTGCGCATAGTTGCTCCAATAAACGAGGAGCATGAGCAGTACGTTAGCGCAACTTATATTCTAGAATAGCTTCTGCATATGGATGCGGTCCTGCACGTTGCGTTCATGTTGCTGCTCCTCAATAGCCTTCAGTTCACGGGCAACAGTTGACTTCAGCGTTGAATCTAGTCCAAGCGCATCGATAAAATCACGGCGTGCTTGTGCTGGATTCCAGGCACCAGCATGCGCCTTGGCGCGACGAAACAGTGCCTTTACATTGCGCGGATCAAGTGTGAGCACCTCGTTACAGTGCTCGATAACAGCATAATAATCGCCAGCAATCAAACGGCATTGTGCATAGTTCAACAACAGAGGTATCTTAATACTGGCTAGATGCTGCCACTCGGCATCGTGGGGTTTCTCCTTAAGCATTAACTGTTCGATCATGCCAACAGCCTCTCGATAACATATTTCAGCTTCAGCATAATCTTGTTCCTTGTAGTGTCGATTGCCGCGCTCACGAAGCGTGTGGGTTGCCAGCATTTTTTCGTCATCGGACATTTGCCAGCGCTCTTTCTCATACTGTTCAGGTAGCTCTATGGATATTAACTCAATGATAAACTCCAAATCCACTGGCCTTTGTAATAGCTCATCCAGATCCTCATAGCCTATGCCTTCATTTTGTAATGTCATGCCACAGCAATGACGTCGTTCGTCCGGCTTCTTGCCAATATCACGCAACGTTTTTGATATGAACGGATACTGGGAACAAAGCTGAATGAAAATAATGAATAGTTATTGTTTTTATCTCAGTAAGAAATTACGAAATACTCGTGGTAAAACACTTACCGATTTGTGTACCGTAAATTTAGCCACTTCGTTGAGAGACATTTTCTGTACAATTACTTCCCAGACTTCCAATTTGAATTTCTTTCCTAGAACCAACTCCATTGGCCTGTTAATTTTCTTGCTATCGTCAATAACTCGCACATCGTTGGCCCGACGTGTTTGGAAGTGAAATTTTACCTGTAAGAGTATAGTTTTAGTTAAGGCCTCGGATCCAACTGACCTTGGCCTTATTATGACCTGGATATTTTTTGCAACACAACTGTTGCCTCTTTTCCTTGTCTTACCCTGGTGCCAGGTTTCAGTTCGATGTATTTGTTGCCAGGGTTAAGAATTTCCTTCCGTATGAGCATGGCATTGTTCTGTTGCTTTAATTGTGTCTCCATTTCAATTGTAATTATATTTTTTTTGACCTTCAAATAGTTTCCTTCTGAGATCTGGCAACAGCTTCCGATTTCGATTCCTGTCCAACAAAGGACAACAAATTCCACGAAGAACAAAATTCAAGTATTCTAAAACTCGTTAGGGGTGAGCAGTTGTATAGATATTTACTGTATGTTCACACTGCTATCGATTATTATTTTGATATCGATTAAACTTTCGAACTTTCTTAATCCAAAAAATATATTTATGGTAAAATCCGTTCGTTATTCGTAAAGCAGTTTTTTGTAGGTGACAAGGTTAACTTTTTGCGTAATCCTGGTGTCACTTTTAATTATTATAATTATTAGTGTCTCATAATTATAAACGGGAACAATTTTTTGCAAGAAAGCGTAACTGTGAATTAGTCGCCTTCTAAGCAGTCTTAGCACGATTGTCAGGAATACAGGAATACGACAACTGTTGAGAGATGAGCAAATAACAGCTGTGTGGAATCGATAGATGTTTAAACCATTCTCACTTTGACGTAATAATAAACAAAAAGCTTGCAATTTGTACTTATGAAGAGCAATTTAAACATATAATTCAGTAACGTAATTTAATTAAAAACAGATGCAAAAAAAAAAAAAAAACAACTAATAATATTTAAAACAAAGTAAGGGCCATGTGTTGATTTTATCGCGCCTTCTGACCAGATATATGACTTAATAAACGCAAATATTAACAAGGGCGAATAGAGGACCGACCGGTAATTCCAAAGGCCTTCTCAAAAGTTTCATATATTTCATCGTCACTGTCATCGACTTCATCATTGGACGGAGGATGAACACAAATAGTGGGCGTAGGCAAATTAGGTGGATTCATGCTGCGTCTTGTCAATCCATGACTTCGACGGTTAAAATTTTCCAGAACATGAACTTTCCTTACATGCGGTGTGAGTTGCTGTTCTTTAGCCGGCATCGGATTGGACCGGGGGACATTTGCTTGCGCTGACGGTGGTAATTCTATGCGATTTAAAGTGTGAATTACATTACGCTTGGCGTTTACATTTTCCGTATTACTCGAAAAGTCCAGCTTTCTCTTGGTAGATTTGGGCTTCGAATTTATCTTGAAATTCGTTGCCGGCTTTCGTGATGAATTTGGCGTTTTAGAAGTTACAGATATATTCCGAGTTATCGTGCCATCGATCGGGGCATTTGCACAACCCTTCTTGCGTGCACTCCGCAGTAATTTGGCCTGGCGAAGGCTGTTCCAATCGTTAGCCATAAGCTCCAATATATTTTCGCCATAAACCAGGAACGGTGTTCTATTACGCTGTTCATAAGCTTTTGCTAAATTAAAAATTTGTTGCTCAACTTTTGGTAACTTGTCGTGAACAGCATTGCGCTCCCGTTCTTCTTTAAGTAGCCAACCGCCACGATTATTGTAGCGGTTGGGCTCGGTAGATTTCGCCTCGATGGCCTCCAGTCGGGCCCAAATGTCGCGACGATTGGAAAAGAGCTCGAATATCACTTTATTGCTATTGTAGAAGCGCTTCAGATCATCCAGTTCGATCTCATGCATCTCCAATAAATCCTCATTGAACGACATGCTGTAATAATGAGTAAAGCGCTTTCTCTCCTTTTCTGATTTCAGTGTCAAATCCCACAAATCCTTGATTTCGGCACGTAACTGCATGGTAATGGTTTTCAGATTTTGACGACGACGGGCTTGGCAACTTTGCAGTTCACCCGTGAGCACATCGTACGTCGCTTGTGTGTATTCCTGTGCTTCACGCACTCGGCGCTTAGCAAACTCATCGGTTCCTGGCAGACGTTTCCAAAGTCTGTGAATTTTATCGCGCATTTCGTCGATCTTTGTGCACAATTCTTGAACCTGCTTATTAAATTCATTTCGCATCAATGTGAGTTTCTCAATGGTATCCGGAGTCAAATCCTGGTTATCTGTGCTAAGCAAGTGCTCGGTTGCGGCTGTATTTGATGAAATTCCGAGTCGCTGCATGTTCTCCTTGATCTTAGCGCGTAGCAAGTGGACCCGTTCCATACGGTTTGCGCGCTCTGCAACCAGATGGTCCAAATGTTCACGAAAGGCCGATATATCTTCCGGCTTAGGTAGTGGATCGGTCAGAAGTGATTGTGGCAACTCACCAAGCTCTTCGCAAAGCTCATCCTGCTGGGAGAGCATTTCACATATCTCAGACCGGCGTTGGTGCAACTCTTTGCGCAAATCATCAACATTATCGTCTAACAGCTCCATCCACATTTCGAGAGGTATGTTATTTGGCCTTTCTATAATTACCAGACTTTCGTGGAGCAGACGTTTTATATTAGCCGCTTCATCACTTAATGTTTTGATTTTATCTTTGAATAATTGTTCCTTCTCGTTCGATTCAACAATTAAGTCATTGAAGAATTGCTTTACGCGGACGCCCAATTTTTTCTTTAGTTCATTGCAGTACGGTTCATCAAACATATTCGTCCACTTCTTGAATAATTTGTCAACATTTTTATTGGTAATTGACAGAATTTCAGATTTTGCCGAATTTAACCCAATCATTGTTATTTTTTAAATAATATGACATAAATCCAAACGTAGTGCGCTCCACACTCAAAATAGGTAGAAACTAACTAGATCGGTAAATTTAAATATAAATATACAAATGTTGTCACCCTAGTAAAATACTATACAATATATAAGGTCTACCTCAGTTAATATTGGTTGCAACTTATGTGTTAAATCAAATTAGTCTTCCATTAAGTAGTTAAAAAGGTATTTGTACATTTACGCTACTTTTAAATAACTTTTTATACAGTATATTCATGGGTCAAAAGGGTTGCCACCTCGCGAATCTGTCATAGCTTAAAAAATGGTATTTTCCAAAAGTGGCATCCCCAAGCTAAGCTTAAACATTATAAATGCATAACGTGACCAACACCATTCATTTGAATGGAATCAAACCGCCTTAATCCACTTTTTGCATTAGCATTTTACTTATACCAAAGACGATATAAGCAAATTTCTAAAATAAAATACACACCATATAAAAATGATCAAAAATAATTTATTTAAAAGCATTGGTCCTGCCCATAGAGCCCCTTATAGAATTCTGAGGCAGATGACGTCGGTTGTTTTCCAGTCTTAGACCTCGATGTTGCGAGATCATTAGTTTTAAGGTTGAACAGACATAGAAACAAATGAGAGTCAACATCAACGCCAAGAGACAAGCCAATGCGAAGACCTTACAGATATTTTCATAGCTTAAGTCGAGCCGGAAGATGGATTGTCGGCACTTGTACAGCAAAATCGAGTACATGAACGAGAAAATCGTGACGTAGACATACACCTTGCGGTACAACGTCGTAAAATTGTACCACATTAGCTTGATCTGGGTACCACAGGTGGAGGCCCATTTGGTCACTTTCCGTATGAGCCTGATCAGCGACGGTCTCCATTGCTCGAATACGAAGTCCATCTCGATGTTGAAAAATGTTATATATAACTTGTATATAAGTACTTATATATATAGTATGTGATTATGATAACTAACCGATTTTGTGATATCACTTTAAAGGTGTTGCCTACTTTGGTGTTTCGCCTTCTTATTTATTAATACATAAGTTGTTTGGCTTCCAAATAAACTTGCCCACACATTTCTGCGTGCAGGCATAAAAAAAAACATTTTGTACCAACAAATTGAGGCAACACAACTCTGCGTTCACGCTGATTATTCTCCCATAAAAGATAGCCAACTTATTTGTGAGTTAAAAATTCCTTAAGGACTGAATCAAATCATTTTCGCATGTCTTTTGTGCGCTATTTTGCCCCGTTTTTTCACTTTTATATCCTTATGGATATCCTTCATTATAGGGCTTATGGTAGTATGGGTAATACGGGGATCAATATCAATATCATATAACCTCAAATATCGGAAGTATTTTTCTTGCCAATTCCCTTTTGGATCCCTTTTGGGTTGAAGCCCGAATGTATGGCCTCCCACCTGCAACACGCCCTTTAAATCCCTTCTTTTTTTTCAATATAACTATATTACTCCTAAATATTCATAAATAATAGACATCAACTATGAACTATGTGGATACCCCATTTACTTTGAAAGTGGTTCGTACTCAAACAAAAAAAAAAGATGATTTTGTATGCCTGTAGGCATATATATATATATATTGGACTAATTTACACAAGGTTAAGTTTTATACATAGTTAAGTTCGATCCCTGAAGGTGGTCATGCGGCTGCCATTAGGCTTGGGTTTTGCGCCTCTTATTCTGATTTGCCATTTGACGCTGGCTGGAATTCGAATTGGAGTTGTGATCGGTATCGCCAGATGGCGCATCTGTCGTGGGCTTGCAGCGCCTTTTGCTGACCAGCCTACTGCTGGCCGCGACACCTTTCACAGGGACGACACAAGGTGTTGACACAACAGAGGGCACAATCGATCCTGGTC
>JABVZX010000341.1:1344923-1360116 GCA_020883565.1 Drosophila pachea
TTTTATATAGTCCTTATATACGGTTATTAGTCAGCCAACATCCAAGAGAACATCACAGTAAAGCAATTTTTATACGATAGTTTAGACGCGACTTTATCATAGCTGAAAGACATATACAATATATGTATAGTATATATAACATATACATATATACTTATCTATTATGATATTTATACATCGAAATATCAGATGGCAAGTTCGCTAAAGGTTAAAGGTAATATGAGTTCTACCTGTCTCTATATCTCATTTTAGTATCAGATCCATGATAGCATCTGTTTACAGTCCTAATTTCGTCCAATCGACATTCCATTTAAAGGATTCCTGTTTCGAAAACAAATTTGGTTAATTTTAAGTTGTTCTTTTTTTTTTTTTTGCAATATTGTTAACTGCAATAACTGATATTTATAGAACTCTTACGTATACAACTATGTAGTACTTAATAAGCGCGTAGAGCGCATCAGAAATAAAGGACACTTTTGTACTGATAACCCAACGATATGGCACAACCCGATTTTTTATAGTTAAATCAAAAACTATTTTGGTCTGCTTTTCGTTTCGCATTTAATTTGTACACTTTATTATTTTGTTGATCTCTATCTCTCTCTGTGCAAGATTATGCCACATGCCAACTGCCCGCAGCTGCAACGGCAACAACTTCCAAATGGGCTGCATGATGTTCCTGGATTAGCTCAATGGTGACTCCTTCCTCGCCCAGCAGCTCCTCAGTGTTAATGGCCGCAGCCGGCTCGACCGACTCAACACTTGGATCAGTGGCAATTGTTTTCACTTTGGCCTTTGCCCTGGCTCGGGCCGACTCATGTGTTCGCATGTGTGCATTGAGACCGCCAGATTGGGCAAAGGTTTTGTTGCACAACTTACACGAATACTTGCGCTGCTCAGAGTGCAGGAGTTTATGCACGCGCAGCGCTTTCTTTCGCTGAAACGTCGAGCCGCATACGTCACAGACGAAGGGTCGCAGATTCGTGTGCGATACGGCATGCACGTTGAGATCGTGAAAACTGTAGAACGCTTTGCCGCACACCTCGCATTTGGCTGGCCGTTCGCCAGTGTGCCGTCGCATATGGGCTGTGAGGACGCCGCGATCTCGGCAAGGACGACCACATACTTCACATATGCAGGGCATTCGTCCTGTATGGCAAATATTGTGAGATGTTAACTCTTTTTGGGTATAGAACGTCGCTTCACACTCGGGCTCCTGGCATTTGTAAGGCTTGATACCACTGTGTCGCTGCCGATGGCGCATCATATTGCCGGATTGAGTGAAAGGCTTGCCACAGATATCGCAGAAAATGCCCGTATGCTTCCAACGATGACCCCGCAAATCACGTTCCGTACGGAACGTCTGATTGCATTCGATTTCATCGCATTTGTAGATTTTGGCGGGACCTTTACGTTGTTTCTGTCGCACACTTCCAACTGTTGCTGTCATTATTGGAGTATCTGTCTGTATCCTGTGCGACTTTGTCGGCTTTCGAAAATTGTGTTTGCTACGCTTGTGGCTTTGCAGGCTTCGCTTAGTGTTATAGGCGCGATCGCATTGATCACACTGGAAGAGCATGTCTCTTGTGTCTATCTCTTCATCGTTACTGTCCCTGGTTGAGTCTTCGTTCACCTCAATGCAGGTATCGTCATTGTTGCCATTTTCAGCTATCTGTTCATCTTGCTTAGATACAGTTGTTTCGCTCTCAGAGATCTGAGTTTCTTGCACAAGGATATTCTTTAGAGCCGCTTCTCGTCTCTGACGTCTAGTGGCAATGGTACTAGTGACCTCCAAGTCTTCGCTTGCAGCAACAATATCTGTCTCTTTGTCAGTCTCATTCTCCCGGTCAAGCAGCGCTATTTGCGCTAGATCTACGTTCAAACGCTCATCGGACACTTGTGTCTCATCATGTGCAATAGGATCATCCTCGGATTTAATAGTTAGCGGTGCAATCTCCACCTCCACCGGTGCATCCAGGTGTTGTTCCTGCGCATTTGAATCGAATAGTTTACAATCTTCAGTCTCTGTTTCTGTAAGGTGTTTTAACTGAAAATGTCGAGGAAATCCTTCATATGGCACTTGCTGGCCGCATACAGTACAGCTTACATCGTAGCTGGTTGGTCCGACGCAAAGCACTTCACCACAACGAAAATTAAAATATGAACGGTCGAAATCAGGCTGCAATTTAATCATCCTTTTGAGCACGGATTATTACGGAATTCCTCTAAAATTGGGCCCATTTAGCTTTGGCGTCGCATCAGGCTCCAAATCAAAGCCGCCGTCGCAACAAACACTACAGCTGTAAATCGATGACACACTCGATAAATGGACTTAAATCAATCAAACAATCGATTTTAGTAAATATTGTTAAACCTTCATAACAAACTATTAGTAGATAGATTTTTTTTTACCTGCAGAAAGTTGAAGTTTGTTATTCAAATTCAAATCTTTTACAGATGAGTATTTTCGAATAACTGATTGGGTCTAAGTATCGATATCAACGTAACTTGCGATTTGTCACTTTATGACTTTCAGTGTTGAACACAATTTTCAAATCGCAATGCATTTTACACACTGGCAACAGCCGCCCGTTGTGTATTCGTGTATACACTTTTTCTAACTGCAATCAGTATATTGATTTTTCGCCCCCGCTTTTACATTGAACTCTGCGGCACAGGCAGGACATAAACATAAAAAATCTATTGCCAAAATGTCGGAGATTGCCGCTTCAGCTAGTAATGCCAATGCCAATGAAAAGATGGCAAGCTTGCTGAAGGAGGCGGAAAATTTGAAAGCAAAGCTGGAAGAGGAGCGCCAAAAGCTAAACGACGTCAGCCTATCCAGCATCGCTGAGAGGCTAGAGCAAATTGCTTATGTGAATATAAAACCTCGCAAGGTACTCAAAGGTCATCAGGCAAAAGTGTTGTGCACCGATTGGAGTCCAGATAAACGACACATTATCTCATCATCTCAGGATGGTCGTCTAATAATATGGGATGCGTTTACAACAAACAAAGAGCATGCCGTAACAATGCCCACCACTTGGATTATGGCATGTGCTTATGCGCCATCTGGAAATTATGTGGCCTGTGGTGGATTGGACAATAAGGTGACCGTATATCCGATTACATCGGATGAGGAAATGGCCGCCAAGAAACGTACCGTTGGCACGCACACCAGCTACATGTCATGTTGCATCTATCCCAATTCGGATCAACAAATACTTACCGGTAGTGGCGATTCCACTTGTGCGCTATGGGATGTTGAATCCGGACAATTGCTGCAGAGCTTCCATGGTCACTCTGGCGATGTTATGGCCATCGACTTGGCTCCCAACGAGACAGGCAATACCTTTGTCTCCGGCAGCTGTGATCGCATGGCATTCATTTGGGACATGCGTTCCGGTCATGTGGTGCAATCCTTTGAAGGCCATCAATCGGATGTGAATAGTGTTAAGTTTCATCCATGCGGTGATGCCATCGCAACCGGCTCCGACGACAGCAGTTGTCGCCTATACGATATGCGCGCAGATCGTGAAGTCGCTGTCTTTGCCAAAGAGAGCATCATTTTTGGTGTAAACTCCGTCGACTTCTCAGTCAGTGGACGGTTGCTCTTTGCTGGCTACAATGATTACACTGTCAACCTATGGGACACGCTTAAATCAGAGCGTGTTTGCTTGCTGTATGGCCATGAGAACAAGGTCTCCTGTGTACAGGTCTCACCCGATGGCACGGCACTTTCCACCGGTAGCTGGGACTACACCATCCGCGTGTGGGCCTAAAGGCTCCCGAAATGTATAGTAGACATGAACTTCTTTTTTTTTGTGTTTTGTATATATGGGTGCGAGTGAGTGTGCATTTGTTGAATCTCACGAGTGTTACACTAAATACTAAATACTTTAAGTATTCGAAAAGGCAAATGCACGCAACCAAACCAAAGAACAAGCCCGTGTATATCTATGTAAACATATTATGCGCCTAGTTCTAAGTTCCTGTTCCAAATAAATGTTAAAGCTAATCCCAGTTGTTGACAATTTTCAATAGAATCATAAAAGAGATGAGTCGTTCGCCACGAGCTGCCTATAGATTCCGCCTCGAAAATGTACTATTGCCTAGCAAAATTTTAAAGTTCAAATAAATTAGTATTAAAGCGAGAGACGAATTTAACTCAGAAGCTTTAAAGTTTGTAACACCAATTCCAGTTCAATCCGAAGGAGATAAACTACAAACTCAACTTCTTCGAATTAATTCTCATGCTTTTCTTTAAGAAGAATTTATGTTATGGATAAAACGACTAATAAAACTAACTAATAGCGAAAACTTAAGATTAGTCAAATTTTTACACATGTACATGCATGACGCACCACCCACCAGCATCATTTAGGTGTCTGATGAAGGGCCCAATCCACCATCGACAATGCCATTAAGCACCTGGGCTTTGTGACCGCGCATGTGTGCCGAGAGACCAGCCGCCTGAGCGTACGCATTGCCGCAGATCTTGCACTTGAACTTTTTAACGCCTAAATGTAAATGCTTGTGGTGGTATAGTGCCTTAGGACGTGAGAACGCTGCATCGCATTTGTCGCACTTATATGGACGTTCCGTTGAGTGCATTGCCTGGTGTTCGTTAAGAAGTGATTTAGATGCAAAGCAACGTTCGCATGTCTTGCACTGGAATGGCTTTTCACCGGTATGGGTGCGTCGATGGACGATGAGCGCGTCACGATAGCGTGACCGATAGCCACACAGCTCACAGACATAGTTCCGTTCTGTGCTGTGGACACGCCGATGTGACGTCAGATTGTGCTGGCTAACAAAGGATTTGCCGCAGCTCTCATGTTCGCATTTGTATTGCCGTAGGCCCGAATGTCCCTGAACGTGGCGCAATAGAGTACGTGAACTTTTGTAGACCTTGTCGCACAGATTGCACGTGAATTCTGTGTGGACTTTGCGATGATGCGTTAACAAAGCGCGCTCCACATCAAAGGTGGCATCACAATCATTGCACTTGAAAGCGTTCGGGTGAGGGTGGCTCATTTTCAGGTGCAAATTTAGATACTTTAACGTTGTGTATGTTCCTTCACAATATTTACATTTATACTCTCTGGGCTGGCGTTGCTTCTGTAAATATGTATTTAAAATGATATATATGTGCGACTGATACTAATTCGATAGCGATTACCTTAAAGACAGATTGAATTTCCCCTTCGCTCTCAGTACTGTCTTCGATGTCACTGAAGTCTTGAGCATCTGCTATGATGGCCGACTCCAATTCGTTAACACTGAGGGAGCTATCGGTTATGTTCAAGTCGGAATCGTGTTTTGCATCATTGATTGCGCAGACCCGCAAGGGCTTACTGACCACTATATCAGAACTGTCGTCATTTTTCTCTGATCCATCTGTTGAATGATGCCCGCAGAATTCATCGCTGTCAGATATAGTCTTAAACGTTGTTGTAGCATTTGTAAGGGACAACTGCTGTTGTGACATTGTGCTAGCCGGTTCTGTTTTCGCGGTGGTCACATGGGTGTGAGTCTTACCAGATTTGTCGAAATGCACATTGCGTATATGCATGGAAAAATCTTCGAAAGCAAAATGCTTCATCTCGCAGAGGCAACAAACCAGCTGGAAGCTGCAGAATTCGTTGTCACTTTCGTAAAATATTTCGCCACATTTTGGTCGCAGCTGTTGATTGGCATGCAACCGAGAGAAGTCCACATTGATTAGGCATTGCTTTAACATGCTGCGTATAGGTTTATTTCAACAGTTTCCATAAAAAAAGAAAAACAAACAAATATAACCAGTTGACCGTCGCGAATCCCAAAACAATGCTTCGATAACGCGATTTGAAACAAGAACAATAAAGTTATCGAAATACAGCAGTGTTGGCAAACATGTTGGCGCGCTAATTTAAATTAGTCTCGATCGCGACTGGTACTTTCCAATTGGTTGTGGCAGTTGCTCGCTCATTACGCTGGCGATGCCAGCGCTTGTGCTGCGAATATCCAGCTGCTTGAGCATAGGATTTGTTACACATTGAGCACTTATATTGCTTCTCTGCAGAATGGAGCGCCTTATGGTGATAAAGAGCGCGCGCACTTAAAAATCCCACATTACATTCTTCACACATATGACGATCGCGCCGTTGTAGTGTATCCATATGCAATTCGTTATGTATATTTAGTTGGTATCGGGCCACAAAGGAGGCGCCGCATATGTTGCAACGGAAGGGCTTCTCGCCAGTGTGACGGCGCTTATGCACCCTCAAGTTTCCAGGTATTCGAGTCCTATAACCGCATTGTTCACACATAAGACGTAATACGTCCTTTTCATTGCTAATATTTTCAGTTTGGTCCTGCCGTTTCTTACGTGTTTTTGCCGATTTGAAATTTTGCTTTTGGCTTAAGCTTGCTTTGGGATCTTTCTTTAAAAAGAAAAAAAAATTAAAATATAAAATCTAAAAATTGCATCTTCTCGCTGCACTTACCAAAGCCTCGCCGGCCATTCTCTCATGTATTCAGTGTATGCTAAATTTAATCGTTGGCATTATTTTAAACGCACGAATTGACATTTGTGGCTCGATTAATTGTTGTCAAAAGCAGCTAAAATTAAATTACAAGACACACGACTACTCTCTGCCCTTAACATGCCAGTACATTGCACATACAATAATAAACTATTAAAAATCGACTCTAATTTGAATTGCATTGTATAAAACCAACAAATAAGGAATTTTCAAACGCAATGATTCTTATACGTAATATTATATTTCGCCTAATTTATGCTTGCGCGCTTAAATCGACATAAAACATAACACATTAATAGTAAGAAGAACAAACAGTGTATAATGGAAGATATGACTCAGACTATCAGACGTGAAGCTCGTCATTACGATGTTTGCGCATATGCCCTGCCAGCCCCGCGGCCTGTGCATAGGCATGGCCACATAACTTACATACAAATTGCTTGGTAGCAGTGTGCAGGAACTTATGATGATACAGTCCTTTCTGGCGGGAGAAAGTTGCCCCGCATATCGTACACACGTGTGGCCGTTCTGTCGAATGCATGGCCATGTGCTCACGCAAACCAGAATGAGATGGGAATCGCTTATCACACACCTTGCAGCCAAACGGACGTTCTCCGGTATGACTGCGCAAGTGGACGCGCAATGTCTCCTTGTTGCGGCAACTGTAGCCACAGCTTTCACATACGAAATTCTTTTGTTCCGAATGCACTTTACTGTGGTTGCGCATATGGCGTGTAGTGAAGAAGCGCTTATCGCAGCCAGGATGGCTGCATGGCACGTTGCGCTCGTTTGTATGTTTTAGCTGATGGCGTTTTAGTTCGTGACGCGTCTTATAGCGCTTATCGCAGATAACACAAGGCGCTCCACCATGTACCTTCACCACGTGCTCATCCAACAGCCGCAGCCGCGGTAGCTGGGCGTCGCACTCCAGACACACAAACGCCTCCGTTAAATTTATGTCGTGATCACGCTTAACGTGCTGGCGCAACGTATATTTTCCGTTGTAGACCTTATCGCAGTGCTCGCATTTGTACTTAGTGGAAGGTTTTGGCGGTTCATACATGGGTTCAACATTTACATCTATATCAGCATCTGCATCTTTGGCGGCATCTGAGACGACAGTATCTGAATCCACGTTCTTATGCTGTCGATCCATATGGCGCTCTAAAGTCTTTTTGCTTCGATACATTTTGTTGCAGTGTGTGCAGACCAGCGGACCCTCTGCAACTATACTTGGCTGTTCCACATGTTGGCTAATGGCATTCGAATGTTCAGAATCCGTTCCCGGATCCTCATGATAATCTCCTTTGACTACGCGCAATTGCCGCACCTGATTTGAAACACTCTGTGTGTTTCGATCCCATTTCATGATGCTTCGAGCTATGCTTACGGGATCCTCCACGTTGTCAGCTTCCTCCCCATCGGTGTCGGTGTCAATGTCTAGTTGCTGTTTAGCCTCGTCCAGAAACTCTCTTCTTCCTATTCCAGTCGTATGCTTATCGTTGGACATCTCGTACCAGGAAAACCAATTTGTCTGCGAGCAGTTATTGAGATCTTCCTGCTTAGGCAGCAGTACCTCCGTTTTAAGCAATCCATTCTCAAAATGCTCATTTTGTATATGCAGTAGAAAGTCAGCAAACACAAAGCTTTTCATGTTACAAAAGGCACAATCAATGCGATAGCTATTCAGACTTTGGAAATACACCTCACCGCACTTAGCATTTGCTATTCCGGCAAATGTGTCCGGCTTGAGTGCCTTCAGCATTTTTATGTTGTTGGTTTTGCTAACTAATATGCATTTGTAAGTCCTAAAATCCTAATTGGATTACAAAAAGCTGCGCAATGCAACGCAAACAAGCTGTGTTTTCGTAATTAAGATTTACTTGTATATCAGCTGCTTTAGTCTGTCACTTTACAACACTGTGTTTTTAAAAGATGCACTTGAAGATATAAAAAATCCAATTGTGCTGCCCGATTCGAATTCGAATTGTTCCCAATACCACGAATTCAAATTGGCAATAAAATATATTAACACATTCATTCCGCAGCAAATATCGATAAGTATTGCAGTTATTCAATTATAGGGCTGCACCAACATATACTAATATTAAAAGTTTAACAATTGAGGCGGTAACAGATTTTACTAAATAACAATATTATATAACGTATATGTATATCGTATGCATATTATATCATTTTATAGGAACTTCCGGCTTAACATGTATTAATTGGTGCTGCTGTAGTTGAGTCGCATTCACAAACTTTTTGTCACACCGCTCGCAGATGTATTCGGCCGACCTATAATGCTTCTTAAGCTTGTGTGTGCTCAACGTGGATGCACTACGGTACCTGTTGCCACATATCTCACAGGCAAAGGGTAGCTGAGACAGGCTGTAATCATTTTGATCTGTGACTCCGAACCGTTGCTCATTAACCGTAGCATGCATCTTACGTCTATGAGTATCCATTTGATTGCGAGTATAAAAACGTTTATCGCAACGGCTGCATGCCCAATGACGGACTTGCGTGTGCCGCAACTCATGGCTAAGCAGTGCACTGCGATGTGTAAACAACTTTTCGCAGTGCTGACATTTCATCTCCTGGCGCTGTTCATGGGTGCGCAAATGGCGTGTTAGTGTGGACACGGCACGAAATTGTTTACCACACATCTCGCACTGATGTGGTTTAATTCCTGTGTGTATGTTAAGATGTGTATCGAGCAGATAGCGTCGACGAAATATGCGTCCACAATATAGGCATTTGTTCGTTTTACGTCTTGACTTATATGCCCGATCAGCCTGGCTTGGTAAAGATTCCGACTCGAGGACATTCGTGTTGTTATGTGCTTGGGAAAATGCGTCATATTCACTTTCAAAGATCATTGGCGAAGACGTTTTTGATAGCTCCAACTCAAGGAGAGGCTCGTCTAGCCCATCGTTTGAAGTCGCTTTAAGTTGAAGTACCTCGGTCTTCAAATGATCACTGGAAAAGTGTCGCATAAATGTATCGTAGTCCAGTAAAGAAATGCCGCAAATGCATTTTATAAGAAATTTTGCATCTACTGATAAATTGCAATGTATTTCGGCGCATTTTGTGTTTTTGTTTATAACTTCTACCATTTTTTTATTGTAATTACCAACACTTAATTTACACTTGCAATATATCGAAACTAAATTTCCATCAGTTTTCCGATTCTTTTGCGTAATTATCGACTACTACAACACGTTATTTGTAATTGTTCGATTGCATTTGCAAATCGTATACGTTTCTATTGTCACTAAAATAAATTTAACTAAGTGACAAGCTTGCGTTGCTTTAACAATATGCATCCAGATCTCACCGAGCGTATTCTACAGCATTTGGAAACCGTGGACAAAGTTGATACACTTGATCTTGCCACGCAATTCAATGTTGACCATCAAAAAGTAGTCGGTGCATTAAAAAGCATACAGGCACATGGCGATCTAGTTAATGCAGAGACGGCTACTCAAAAAACTCTTGAATTAACCGACGAAGGTCAGTCTGTGGTCGAGAATGGCAGCCATGAGGCTATCGTTTATTCTCTGGTACCAGAGGAAGGCATCGCTCAGGCAGCGTTGATGACCGCTGGAGGAGCGAATGCTAAAGTGGGATTCAGTAAAGCCATGTCGCAGGGCTGGATAGTATTAGACAAAAGTGAAAATCCACCGCTAGTGAAACGCAAAGTGGATCAAATTGTGGATACCGTAAAGGAGCAGCTGCTGCAGGTGGCTAATGGCAGGGCACAATTGTCGGCGAAGGCTGTGGCCGATTACAAGAAGCGTAAGCTTCTGCAGGAAACGACTACAAAGAGCTTCATACTAAGTAAGGGACCAGAGTTTTCCACAACGCTGACGAAACTGGAGACGGATCTAACCATGGAGATGCTTTCTAGTGGTTTATGGCAGCAACTGAAATTCAAGTCGTATAACTTTGATGCATTGGGCGCGCCGCCAACGCGTGGTCATTTGCATCCACTGCTTAAGGTGCGGACGGAATTCCGCCAAATCTTTCTTGAGATGGGTTTTTCGGAAATGCCCACTAATAACTACGTAGAATCGTCTTTCTGGAATTTTGATGCACTGTTTCAGCCGCAGCAACACCCGGCGCGTGATGCTCATGATACATTCTTCATCGATTATCCTGCACAAAGCTACAAGTTTCCGCAGGAATACTTGCAACGGGTGAAGACAGTTCACTCAAAGGGTGGCTACGGTTCGATAGGTTACGGTTATGACTGGAAGCTGTCGGAGGCGCAAAAGAATCTACTTCGCACTCACACAACGGCTGTAAGCGCTCGAATGCTCTTCAAGCTGGCAAATCAGGAGGGTGGTTTCAAACCAGCTAAGTACTTCAGCATAGATAAAGTGTTCCGTAACGAGACCCTGGACGCAACTCATTTGGCGGAATTCCATCAAGTTGAGGGTGTTATTGCCGATGTTGGCCTTACTCTAGGGGACCTTATTGGCACGCTTTATGAGTTCTTCCGAAAATTGGGAATCACCCAGTTGGAGTTCAAGCCGGCATATAATCCGTACACAGAGCCCAGCATGGAAATATTCTGTTATCATCCTGGACTTGCGAAGTGGATTGAAGTAGGCAACTCTGGCCTCTTCAGACCGGAGCTGCTATTACCTATGGGTCTACCAGAGAATGTAAATGTCATCGCGTGGGGTCTATCACTTGAACGTCCAACAATGATAAAATATGGCATCAACAATATTCGAGATTTGGTTGGACCCAAAGTCGATCTAAAAATGGTCGAAGAAGGCCCCATTTGTCGATTAGATCACGTGTAATTGCATTTGCTATTTGAATCAATATTTACCTAATAGCAGATTTGAACAATTCAATGGTCGCGCGATTGTACACCACAATAAACCAATGCTCTTTTGCAACACTGATATTTGGGAAAGTTAATTTGCTGCCAATCGAAATAGTCATTACAATAAAAGCCAAATAAAAGAAATATCGATATTTGATTTTTAGTTTTGTTTTTGTTCCTTGAATATATACGTATTTTTTCCATTGAGTTGCCACTGTACATTATGGCTAATGCGGATTTCGCGCTGGATATGGAGAATAAACAATCACTGCAGCAGTCCATCCATCACACATTGGGAAGCCAAAATTCTTGTGAAACAACAAAATCTCACTGCTTGATTAAGACAAAATTTATCATACCACAGTTGTTATCAGAGACAAATGCTAACAAGCTATCCAGTGCTGTCCAGGATGAACATAAACGGGCTGCAGCTGCCTGCAACCAGGAGCTCCTCAATCAAATTAAGATGAGGCAAAGTTATGGAAATTATGTATCTACAGATCAAAGCAAGCAGCCAAGCCAGTTTACAATACCCAAGCTGCGAGCTCCATCGGGAACGTTACTTGACGAGCCTAAGCTTAATATACCATTACTCAACCAGTTTAGGCAAAAGAATTCCCTGGATCTGCCTCAAGTGGAAGTTGGTGTAAGCAAGCTGATAATAAATACTGATGATGGTGGCGACAGTGCCAAACTGAACAGCACACAGGGAACCCAAAAAGAGGAGCCTCCATTAATTGACCTTACTTCAACTTTAATTGCCAGCCAAAAGAATGCACCACTCCGTGAAGCAGCCAGTAAACAGCGCCACAGAGAATCCGCAATTGTAGAGCACTTCGATATTCCATTTATTGAATGCGACAATCGTCCATCTGTTGGAATGCTTTTTAAAAAGAGACAGACTTGTACAGCTGCTAAGAGTGTTATAGAAAAAGTAAGCCCAGTTGGCAGCGCACTAGATGCGGCACTGGGTTACCCGACACCACGTAAGCCTCAGCTTAACTACGTTGCCTCGTCCACAGAGTTACAAAATCTCAAGATTTGCAAACGTGAGGATTATGTTACAAATATAAAACGGTTTATGTTTGATACTCCCTCCCCTGATGATATTGTCAAGGAGGCACTGCAGAAATCCAAACGCATCTCGCGCATATAGCATTAGTAATAGACGGAGATAGTAGGCATACAATCAAAAATAAAATCTGACATAAAAGATCTATTGCGATGAATTTATTTCCACATAGGAAAATTTTAATTACCAATCGCTTGCCCATCGATGTTTGCAAACTATCGATAAGCGCAAATACATCGCTCTCGCTGAATACATAATTTCAGACAAAAGAACATATACATTAAAACACATACACATGTGCCAACAACAGTAGACATAGACACACACGAAAGAAGCACAAGAGGAGAATGCGAATAAGAACTGCGTATATGTATGTGGAAATACAAAACAGTAGACACAACGAACGGTGTGCTTTTTCGACATAGATCTCAGGCTTCAGACGCATTAAATCAATACATTAAAACGCACAAGCTAATCAAGTAACGTCGATAATCAAATCGCTGGCATAAATTGTGATCAAACAGCTGTGGAAGTGGAAAGGGAACCAGAAAAGTAATCATAAAGTGCGAAAGGTCAGCAGCAGAAGGAACGTTTCGCTGTATAAAAAATTGCGTTTATTTGAGTGTGTATGTGTATGTGTGTCTAGCTGTCACTTTCTTGCGCGCGCATAAGACATACACAAATTAAAATCAGCGACTACCCCTCCCCCACAATCCAGTCAAACGCAAAACTTGACATACGCGCCCGGTTCCGGTGCAATCGTGCCACCGACGTTGGTCAGTTACCCGTCCCTATACCCACCAACATCGCAACACGGTTGCAATTGCATACATACACACATATAAAAAGTGGAAGTGCGCGTTACTGTTGCTGCATTTCCTTTTTGGTACTGCTCTATCCATAAGATTATCATTCACATACAGCTCTAGGCATTTACGCAGGTGCCGGTGCCAACGTTGCTGTCGATTTGCTGTTTACATGTTGAAGTTGTAGTACAGGTAAATTCCGCTTATACATACATACTTCATAGTTACACATTTAGCATGTGTGCGTGTGTGTACTCATGTGTAAAAGTGTTGCTTCTTCTATTTCAACTTCATTCTATGTTTGTGACACGGCTAATAAGCGGACTCCAATATGTACCAGATGTCAGTGGCTGGTCACACCTAAATAGTTAGCTTTGCATCTCTATCTGTCGTGCGACTCTAATCTTTAAATTGCAATGCGTGACAAGGGTGCAGCTAGTATTTAGTTCCAACTGATTCGCTTCATGAATCCACTAGCTTTTTCGTTAGTTTTTTTTATTGAAAGTGTTCGAAAAAATCTCCAAATCTGTTTATCCCGGCAATACAACAATAATTACTTCAATAAAAGTATTCAATGTGATTCATTGATCTTTAAATCCGTAAGATTTAAAATTCATGTGAGAAGGGTATTTTTTGTTTATTCTTTGGTATGAGCGCAATATGCGCCATGTCTGCCCTTGCAGACAAGTGACCTTGGCATAAAACGCCCTCGTCAATTGATTTGCACAGAGCTTCACATAGCCCTAAGCACCTACATCGTCAGCTGCTGTAGTTGATATTGCTAAAGTATAAACAAGAAATGTCGGATTGATTATACAGTCTGCAGTCACAGCTCTAACATTTACACATGCATACAAAGGCAAACGTGTAATTATCACAAACACATCATATAGTCTCATGGTATTATTTTTTATCAAGCTGGCATATGTACTGTGGGGAAATCATAGTAGACAAAAACAAACACATATATACACATACGCATACATATGCATGCAAATTATCAGCTTTTAATTATTTTAGCAGCACGCAAACACTCACACATATTCGCATAGATCGAAAGAGAGAGAGAGAGAAGAAGACTAACTGTTATAAACATTTTTTAGAAACGCTGACAACAACAAAAGGAGCTGCAAAGAGTCCAGAACAGAAAAATAAAACGTCTGACGCCAGTCAACTATTGGAAACCGTCAATTGCTGAAGTTATCAATTGCAAGCTGTGAACAGTACGGCGCCAAATTAAAGGACTTCGCATAGAGAAACTGGAGAAGAAAAGTAAACGACGTTGCTGAAGTAGAGGTGAAGTGTGTGGCAGGTGCTCGTATTTAGCGTTTCGCCGGCTTTGTGTTGTACGCGTGTGCGGGGGAGGGGGGCGCGGTTGAGTGTCCACTATTCGTGAGATGTTGTCATTCACTCCGCAAGTGGTTAAACGTTTGTTAGCACTCAAAAAGGGCAACGAAGACAACAGTGTCGAGGGCAAGTGGTCCGAAAAGGCCGTCAGAAATTTGGTGAAAAAGATCAAAAAGAATTCACAAATTGAGGAACTAGAACGCGCGATCTCCACCCAAAACTGCAATACACGGTGCGTGACTGTGCCGCGCAGCAAGCCCGCTGCAACCGGCGAGAACCCACGTAAGGGTTTACCGCACGTCATCTATTGCCGACTGTGGCGCTGGCCCGATCTGCAGTCGCAGAATGAATTAAAGCCGTTAGAGCATTGCGAGTACGCGTTTCATTTGCGCAAGGACGACATCTGCATTAATCCGTATCATTATAAAAAGATTGAGCTATCTATATTGGTTCCCAAATCATTGCCAACGCCTCCTGACTCCATAGTTGATTATCCTCTGGACAATCATACACATCAGATACCAAATAACACGGAATACAATGCTGCAATAATACGCAGCGCCTCACTAAGTCCGCCACAGTATATGGAATTGGGTGG
>JABVZX010000341.1:1364956-1383440 GCA_020883565.1 Drosophila pachea
CTCTCATTAGGCAATTAGTCATGCGCAACCAGTCAATCGATCGATTACGCTCCGACTTAATAAAAGTTATAAACCAACTCTGACCTCGCCATAATTTGACATGATTTTCAATTGAAAATTATAAGTCGGCCGAACAACATTTATCTACCATTTGCAATGTACTGTCTGTCAACAGAGCTAGACACCGACTTAAGATTAAATGTAGTATATATGTTACACAAATAAAAACAATTAAGCATTATTATTCTGTTCCCTTCGTTTATTTTTAGCAAAGTCTTTTCACATAGTTTAACTCACGAACGAAAAAATTCTGCGACCAACTCCTGTGGCTGCCTGAAACCGAGGCGATAGCCTTGCTGTGTTGTCCAGTGTAATAACCGGGGTAAAGGTGACATTGAAATAGCCCGAGCACAACAGACCAAGGCTCTTCAACTAAAAGTTAGAGCGAGAAGGCTACATAAGACAAGCAATCGCAACGGAAATCATCAGCTGTTTAATGTAGGGCTAAACGAGATAGAGAGAGAAAGATATAATGACTGCCCTTTCTTCAGGACACTGAAGGCATTTGGAACAAAAAAGAGCATTCAACACAATTGAATTTTATGGCTGCTCTGGCAGATATTAAACACAGCTTCCGAGATATTTGAGTTCTAGACTTTGAACTTTTGCAGCAGATGACGCAGCTCTCTATTCTGGCGACGCAGGAATACCACTTCGGCATCATATTCGACACGCATCTTGAGCACCTCCACATAGTGATTGAGACCGTGCTCCAGTATCTTCCACAGATGAATTTTTGAATCGGGGAAGACATCAGTGAATTGACGCCAGAACGCTTGAATTTCTTTATCAGTAAATTGAATAAGTTCGGCCTCCAAGCTGCTCTCCGAGGAGCTGCCATAAAGTTGCTTATGCTTTTGATTTGTGAACAGATTCATGGCATGAAGCACCAAGGCCGGCTCCATTACAAGATAATGATTCGGGCAATCTTTTTGGGTCTTCGCCAGAAAGTTGTTGGATTCTGTCTTGGTCTTCAATACGGAGTGATCCGATCCGGTAGTTCTTGCCGCACGATCTTTCTGATCCTTGAGGAAGACCTCGGCACACTTCATTGGACTGAGGCCTGCCGGCTGACAGTTTGGACAGTATGTGTACGGCTCAAACACCTTAGTTAACTCCATAACATGATCCAAATTTCGAATGCGCATTGCCGCAAATATATTATCAATGCGCACCATTGTCTGCTCCTTTTCCGTATATGGCTTGATTATCTTTAGCAATCGCTCCTCGATCAAAAAGCCACCACGATCGGCCAACTTGCGGAGAATGTTGCGCATGAGCCGCGCCGATTCTGGCGGCAATTCTCGTGTAGGACCACGGGGCTTCTCCTCATCATCGATGGCTGCAGTGCCAGAACCGCCGTATTGTTTGGGTAACTTGCCAAAACGTTTTTCAATACGGTCCATAGCATTGGTCACATGCTTCTCCACTGGCTTATTGATATTATCAATGTTTATATTGGGCTTTTTCCATGGCATCACCAACTGTTGGTCGTGCAGAATGCGATCGATCTCGAAAATGCGACTCAGCAGCCCCGTGATCTCCTCGTAGTTAATATTCCATACACGATTGAATTTCTCCCGGTTAATATTACGTGTGTGCTTGGCCTTGGCTTCCATATCGCTGATGCTCCCATGCAGCTGCTGGATTTCTGCGGTCAGCTTAGCTATGGTGCGACGGCCTGTGTGAAAGACCTCTTTAAAGTTGTGCCTACTACGTGCCACCAACTCATGCAGGCGTGCCACACGACGCTTCTGCTGATTCGTAATGATTGTGTTCTCATCGTTGCGACGTTGCAGTACCTGATAGTTGTAGTCGAGCTTCTCTGAATTCATTAGGACATTGTCACGTGTACGACGCAGTTCCAACTCCAAGCGCTCGCACTCCTTCTCCAGGCGAACGCGCGTCTGCTTAGTCAGTTCGTCCTGTGAGTCCTGCAGAAGCTGCAACTGCAGCGAATAGAATTGTTCACGCACGCGTACTAGCTTCGACTTCTCCTCAAAGTTTATATTAAGCGCATTAAAGAAACTGCGCCATTTTTCGTTGGCTGTCTGTGAGAAAGTGTGTCGCTCATCCTCAACGGTGTTCTGCAACAATTCCAAATGATGCTTGTACGACTCTTTGAGAGTCTCCACTTGGTTGTCAATGCGCTCCACCAGGCAGCAAAGATCTGCCGCCTGACGTTGGCGATCCAATTCGTATTTTGTATTCATGCGATCGATCTCCTTCTGGCAAGCCTCAATCATCTCATTCTTGCGCTGCATTATCTCGGCAATCCGTTTCTTTTGTTCCTCGATTTGGTCCCATAGCAACATCGGCTCGTTAATTTCGTTCAGTTCAGTCCAACGCGCCTTGATGTCTTCGAATTTGGCCATCGCCTCAATATTCTCACCATCCAGCATTCTTTTCATGTCCTTCTGCTGTGAGGACTCGAATAGGCGTCTGTTTAATTCGCTTCGCTCATTTGCCACGCGTATGTTTGTCACCAACTCGTTTCCGAATCGAATCAGCTGGCCGAGCCTTGTGCTGGATAGTTCTAGCTGCTGATCAATTTTGTTCATTTGGGCCATTGAACGCTCTGCAAATCCTTTGGGCGTATCGCGTTGAACTTCACGTACACGCTCCACAATCTTTTTCCGGCGATCATCCAACAGGCTGACATGCTTGCCGCATTTCTCGTTGACTAGAAGCGTATCTATATGTGCCTGGAAGGACTCCCAGCTATCCGCCTCTAAATTATCGGCTTCCTCATGCTCTGTTTCAACCTCGTCTTCGCCATCCGCATCGGACTCCACATCCATGTTGACATTTTCATCGTCATCGTCTTCTTTATCCATATTATATACAGTTTAATAACAAGTATATATATATATATATAAATATATGTATGTATATATTTGTTATATGTAGTAGATGTATTTGAAGGGCAGTCACCTGCTTCTGGAAAGCCAAATTTTCAATTGAATTCTGTGTTTACTTTGATGGCAACCCGAGTCTTGAGTATTGCTTGGCTGGCTACTTGGATTGGGGCTTGATCGATGGCGTTGCCATGAAACAAAAACACCAGTGCTGTGCCCATGGAGATTTTTTGTATACATTTTCATTTTCATATGTTTTCTTGTTCGCTAATATGATATTTCGCATAAATATTAATTACAAATTCTATTTAATATGACTATTTCTTATAACGTCGCCCAACACGCATTGAATTCGATACCAGCTGCTTTTAGGGTGACCGTTCATTCGATACCAATTAGAGGCAACAGTTTAAACATGTGCTATCTCGCTTCCTCGAACACGCCCAAGACTACATGTCAATTTATAATGATGTCATCTCTATGAGCTACATACATACATACGTACATGCATTTTATTATATATATTTTTATTTTTATTCACAAATACATCATTTAAAATCAAAAATAGAACATGATATCTTGTTTTTTTTCTCAGCAATTCAATTATACGTGTTGATTATTATGATTTAATATGCATACATATGTATACCATCCAATTGAGTTGCATTTGATATTGATGGCGCAGGTAAATACAGCTCTGGGGTCCTGAGTTGCATTCGTCTTCTGTCTCGCCACTGTTCCTGTCCATTGCAAATCTGTTTTAAATTTTCGAAAAGTAGCAAGCAAATGCTATTTATTGAATCATAATGCACAATCATGTTGTGGAATTGTTTCAAGTCGACACGCGCATACATACATACATACATCTATTTTTCTTTATTTACAATATGCTCCCTTGGGCTTGAATTTGGGAGAGGCCCATATGTTTAGCTCACTTTCTCAGTTATCCTCAGTCTCCAATGTGATTTCATAAATCAATTCATCGTCGTTGTACTCCTGACCAACTACTTGTTGCTGCTGTCTACGTTGCGTTTGGTGGTCTACAGCACGATCGAGATACTCTTCATCATCGTTCAATATCTCATCATCTTCGGTAAACTGTTCCACCAGCAGGCCCTCATCATCATAGCTACTATGTTCATACTGTTGCACATATGGCTTATCGTCTCCCATCTCGTCGTGTAAGAAGTTACCATTAACCGATTCATAGATAGCATCATCGCGTGCTTGGTCTTCATCCGTATCTCCAACAACGCCATCAACACCGTCGAAACCATCAACTAGCAGACCGGTATCCTCGTCATAATCGTCCTCGAGCATACTAGACATTTCGTTGCAATCGCCCATAACATCCCCATCCCCATCCTCATTACCTGTGCGTCCCTCATCTTCGTTGACCAGACGACGCGTATTGCTGCGACATTGTATTGACCGTTTGTGCGCGTCAAAATAATTGATGTCGGTGAACTCCTCCTGGCATAGGTGACAAACATATGTATCCTGGTTCAGGTGCATTTCCTTACGATGTCGAGCCATCTTGTGCGCATCACGGCATTGCATTCCACAGAAGGGACACTTCAGCATTCGTCGTTTACCCATGTGCACATTCCGAATATGCTCTTGTAGCGAAAAATTCTTGTAGTAAGCCTTCTGACAGTGTTGACATTGAAAACGACGTTTCTTCTCGTGCGTCGCCTCTCGATGCCGCTTTAATTGTGTGTTTTGTGCAAAGGTCTTGCCGCACATTTCGCATATGTGCTCTTTCTCCAAATGCCGCCGCTGGTTGTGGACGCGCAAATCTTGCTTAGTAGAAAAATATAGCTTGCATGGTTCGCAGACATACGGACGGATGCCCATGTGCCGTCTAGCATGACCGGCTAGGTATTTACAATCTCGATAGGTTTCGGTACAGTATATGCACGCGTAGCGATTTGTTCCTGGCATTAAGTGCGTCTTTTGGTGTTTGGATAGTTTTGATTTGTGCATGACGTCGGGACAAATACCGCACTCGACGGGCAGCTTCTCGTCGTGCACGCTGCCAATCATTGAGAATTCCACAATTGGAGTTCCGTCATCATCAAAGTCCACAATAGTGGCAATCAGTTCATCGAATAACAAATATCGGCGGGGTCCCTTAAATAGGTCCAACATCTTTTCACTGGGCTTGGCCAATTTCGCCGGCTCCTCACGTTCCTCGATCTCTTGAGAGTCGCCCGTATCAACGTCGCCATATGCATCCCTCTCCTCCGCAATAGAATGCATCACATAGTTACGCGTCAGAGTCGATGGCTTTGACTTATAACGGGAGATTTGTTGTGGGGCTGGTGACATCGTCTTTGTTGTCGCTTCATTCTCGACTGCCACTGCTGGTGAGGGTGTATTTTCTTCGTGCCACTCAAATACCGTCTGTTGTACCTGTTCTTCTCCTACTTCATATTGCTCATACTGTTCGTATTGCTCCTCTACTGGCGGTCCCTCTTCGGCCTCATCCTCTTGTTCCTCCTCTACTAGGTCATCTAAGTCCTCCGGAATCGGTTCATCCACCCGGAGAAATTCGGCACAATTGACAAGTTGCTGATGAAGATCAGCATTTTCAATAAGAAGATGGCCCTCGGTGCCCTCATCATTTACCAACAAGAATTCCTCATTTTTGAGATCCTTTACCACATTGACGGCATCCAGCACCACATAGTGATTGTCGTCATTAATATCATCATCATCGCCGCCTCCATCGTTATTCTGATCTGAGTATTCCGATTTTGAAGGCAATACAAATTCAATAATTTCTGACATCTCGATGTTCAGACTCATCAGAGTGCGTTTACTATATTTCTTGTATTAATTTATTTAACCGCTCCGCTTGTATTTATCGTGTGGCATTTGTGATTAGTGATGAAAAATGCTGGTGTGACATCTGTCGATTTTCTTGTGGAGGCAAGATGATAGCTTGTACAGTACCTCATAAGCCCAACTATCGTAAAACAATCAGTGATTTATTTAGATTATAATTTTTTTGTATGCATTAAAAATACGTAACCATTTGTGAATTAAAGAAAACTTGTCAAAAATAACCAATGATGATTCACTAAAGGAAATGCAATTTCTCCATCCGATATTGTCGATATATCATTTGGTTATATCGTTTTTGGTTACAATAGTTTGATTGCTGTAACCTATCGATACGTTTTAAGTGATATCGAATCGCTTCTCAAAACAAGTTGGCAGCACCAACCACTTTTAATTGATATCGGTCTTTGGCGCCTAATTCACAGCGCTTGCTCACCGACAACGGTTTCGTCTTCTTTTTCAGCTTTATAACCACCGTCGCGCTTTGAGGTTAGCCATTTTCTTGGCCACCCAATTCATACACTGCATTTCACTGGCGCTTGCGGCTTATTTGATTTGCACACTTGGTGGCGTGCGTTTGTACCTTGCTGAGCTGTGCTACCGCCCGTGCGGATACGTACTTTTGTTTTGTTTTGCTTGTTATTTTGTGTATTTTCCTTAAGCATTTTCGTGTGAAGTGCGCGTATACATAAGTGCCGTTAGTTAAATATTTCAAATTTGCGGTTTGCTGCAGCACGGATATAAAATTTGTGCAACTGACGCAATGTTGTGTAAGCATTTTCATTTGATTTTTTTTATATATATCTTCTTTTTGGAATTTATTTATATGTGAAAATTCGAAATCCATCAAAATATGCCTGTTTTGCAAAACGAAAGTATTACTTAAATACAATCAAAAGTATCATTGTGTGCACTACCAACTAAAGGATATTCGGGAAAGCTTTTCCATTTTTACGAATCCTCCAATTTGTGTGTGTGTGTGCTTTTTTTCGTGTGTTGTGTTGGTCAAGGTAAAGCGAACGTCCGAGCTGGATTTCAGGCTTTTACCAATAGAGTTTTTTATATTTACTTTCAAACTCGACCAGCTAATTGTGACGATAACAATAATGGCAACAACATAATATGGCTAATAAATAACGTCCGTCCACAAATAAATAAAAATAAACAAACAAAACGAAACGACAATAAAGAGCCGACACCAACGGCCAAACAACTGAAATCAAAAAGGGATTGCGCAAAGTGCAAACGCATTTATGTTGATGCGCGGACGTTGATGTTGATTTAAGCCATGGTTTTGCTTTTCTTTGGCTTTATCGTATTTATTTTGCTGGCTGCTGCAATATCTGGCTTATTTGATTTGACTGACAAATGCAAACTTGACCTCTTTTTTGGCCACTTCCAGCAGTAATGTCAGCAGCAGCAGCTCGGGCACCTTTAGGCGTTGTTGACCAGCAGCAGATTTGGCCTTAATGTAGCTTCGGTTGTAACATAGAAATTTTCATTTCAGTTGCTTAGAGGCCTGACTGGCTGACCAGATTCTCAAGACCAGACCAATTAAGAGCAACATCGTCGTCGTGCAGCTTACGCAGAAGCCTCACTCACACACACACACACATATACACAGTGAAGCGCAAGAAGCGACTGCAACAGGTGTTGGCAACGGCAAACGCGACCAAGTGGCATCATTTGCGGTTGCAGTTGCGCGCGTCGGGCGCAACGGGAAATTGGAAAATCGGAAACATGTTCTTGCGGCGTCGCCTGCCACAGCCACAACCACAGCGACAGCCGCAGCCACAGCCGCAGCCGCAGCCACAGCCGCAGCCGATGCCTGTGTCTGGGGCTGAAGCAGTGCCTCCGCCACTTTCCGCTCTTATCGGGCCGATGCATCGACAACAATTTCTGTGTCATGCTGGTTGGGCAACCAGAACGGCACTGGCGCTGGGCGTGTTTTTAGCAGCGGCTTTGGGAACACCTGCCGCCGGGGTCGCAGCGGCTGCAGCAGCGCCGGCAGACGCCATGCAAATCCAGACTCTACAAGTGAACTGCACGCGTGAATTGCTGGATATGCAGCTTACCTTGAGCCGGACATTTCGCGGACTACTCTATGCCAAGGATTTTCCATTAGAATGTCGATCACGGGGCCAGGATGACACACACATAGCTCTGCGTGTACCAACCTCTGGCTGTGGCGTACGCGCTGAACCGCTGCCAGACGGTGGCATGGAGTACACCGTACGCATCATGTTGCAAAAGGAACAGAAGCTACGCCAGAGCACGGACATCCTGCGCACTGTTCGTTGCCAGCTGCCCGCCAAGGCAATGGGCATGCCATTGCCGCTGCCGCTGCACGGACGAGAACGGTAAGACGGATCGGACAAATATGGCTATATGGACTGCCTAATATCGGAAGGAAATTTTTTTTTTTTGTTTTATCTGCAGCAATGCTCGAATGCGTGCCTTGGCCGTTGTGGCGTCGGCTGCTTCGCAGGCGCATCATATGGATACTCCACGTGTGCGCATTTGGCTCGAACTGGGCGGACCCAATGGTTCGGGTTCTGTCGAAGTGGGCGTGGCCACCACATTAACCGTACGCGCCATAGTGCCCGGCACAATTGGCGTCCGGGTCGTGGACTGTACGGCGCTGGACGGATTGGGTGAATCGACGCAGCAGCTACTGGACGCTCGCGGCTGTCCCATAGACGAGCAGGTGAGTGAACCGCTTTGATCATCATTTTGCATAACCAACGAACGATTCTGCGAGCCAGCGGCAGACAAGTAATCAATTTATCATAATTAAAATATGTATATATATATATATGTTTATTATTATTACTTTTTGTCTATCGATTGATTGGCAAACTTTCATTTTTACCAACACTGCGAAAGTGATTCAAGCTTTGATATTTCTGATTATGCTGGCAACGTCATTCCTGCGTGCGGCCGTTGTTGTTGTTGTCGTTGTTGTTGTCGTTCTTGTTGTTGTCGAAGTGTTGTGCAATTGATTTAGTGTTGCTCTACAGCAGTAGCGCATCATTAAATATAACGGTTATTACAACACTCTGCGCTGACGTCAACGGCGACGGCGACGGTGACGGAGGCGGCGGCGGAGGCAGCAGCAGCTAGTCAAAACTGAAAACTGTTAGGCGTAATTACGCGCTCATCGTTAGAACAGTTTGCGTTTGGTTTTGCGCTTGCGCTTGCCCAGCCAAGCAGCTTAGTGGCCATTAAAAGCAACTGCTTCTGCGTCTGCCCACAAACAGTTCTTCAGTTCTTCTTGAGTAAATTAGGAGGTCACAACAATTAGGCAACAGTGGAATATAGTTATACATTCAGCGTCTAGCATTTTGACTCTGGCTGCGACTGCGACTGCGACTGCGACTGCGGCTGGAGCAATGCCGGCAATGGCCATAGCAATAGCAATGCCACAGCTAAAGGCATTTGCATTTGGTCGTCGACGTCGTCGCACCTTTGTGCACATGTCATGCCAGAAAATGGGTCAAACAAATCTTCTGCTTCTGCTGCTGCTGCTGCTGTCGGCCATTGTGAGTCGCCGCCAAGAAAAATCTCACGGCTTAATTTTTATTTTTATTTTAACGGACACGGGCAAAGCCAGCAAAACATTTGCATTTTTTTTTTTTTTATGTTTGTTTTATTGTTCGTCACAATGCCAACCCATCAGCTGAACGCCCCCTCCGCCTTCGATTCGCCCAGCTCTACGCGGTCGCTGTCTTCCGTTTCAGCAGATTTTCATTTTCTTTCACGTTTACCCTTGTGTGTGTGTGTGTGTGTGTGTGTGTGTGTGTGCGAGTGTTGGCCACACAACGACTTGCAAATAATTTATGCACGCGCTCATCTCAAGCTGGGATTATTTATTTGGATCTCAGAGAACTTCTAGGTCAGGTCGCTTCGCTTAAAAGTGAAACAGAACCGTTTCTGATCCAATTGCGATCCACAGAATGGAAGTACTGGGCACACTCGTAGCCAGAATGCGATCCGCTCAAGCGACCGGATGCGGACGTGTCCTGCAGCCGAAGAGTTTGAACTTTAACTTTGAACTCATTTGAACTTCCGCTGCGAAAAGTGTTTTTGCCTCTTTTTGTTTGTTTTTATTGTTGTAATTGTTTCATATCTCTGTCTCACACACACACACACACACACTCGCACTCGCACGGGGCAATACACGTGCTTGAGGTATGTAAATTGAAACGAGATTGCGACGTCTAATCAACGTGTGCTTGTGCTGCCATCGTCGGTGGCATGCAGCGGCACAAGTGGCGGGGCAACAACAATGCCAAGACGTAAATCACATGAGTCTGTAATTTCATACACACACACACACACACATACACTTTCATATACCACAGTTCATAGCTGCTGCTGCATTGTTGCTGTCCGTGAACTTGGCTTATGGCTTTTGTTACCGTTGCTCGCAACGGAAGTGGCCAAATAGTGCACGTGTGTGAGCGGTCACAGTCACAGTCACAGCCACGTCCACAGCCACTGGGTGTATTTGGTGTCGTCCGCGACAATTATATAACTGGCCATAAGCAGTGCCCACTTCTGTCATAGGTCAATCGAAACGGGTTCAGTTCCACTGTTCAAGCCGGCTCACTTGACCAGTGTGCAAGCCCGTAATTCCCGGTTAATACTTTCAATTTCGGCAACTACTAAACCAGGGAATCTCAAGTGAGGGCAACGCACTCTGGCAGGGCCTCAGCTTTGGTTCGGTTCACACTTCGAACCAATATCTCAAGATTGATTGCATTATTATCATTTTTTGAATATGTGCAGCTCCGACTACCCGATTCTCTCTTCACATGGAGCTGTTTAACCGTTCAGTCGTTCCACAAGGTTCCGGCCCGCTGATCTAAAACCGCAACGAAAAAAAAATATCGAAACGAACTCTTCGACTCTTTCCTAAATTGCTTATAGGAATTTTTCTAACGCTCGTGGGCGCGACCGCAACCAAACGATTGTTTTTTTTTTTTTTTTTTTTTTTTTTAAATAAGCTAACTTATTAAGCCTAAAAAGAAGACAGCTTAAGCTTGCCGTTTGATTCTATTGTTGTTTTGTGTTGTTTTGAAGCTTCCTTTTCGCATGGCTAACGAATTTGTAACGTTTTTAATTTTGTAGGTAATGCCGGCTTTGCATACCATGTACAAGCCAGCGGAGGAGGGCTGGTCCAAGCAGCACGAGGAAGATCTGGTCGAGCGCACGTTTATGGCCACTTTTGCCGCCTTCAAGTTTCCCGATCGCGAACGCCTCCATGTCAGCTGTGGCGTGCAGCTCTGCAAGGGGAAGTGTCCGACTGTGAGTATTAGATAGACGTACATATAAGATATATGTATATAGCACATGCATGGATCTACCTACCGGCTGTAGCTAATGCAAAATTAGCCAAGTAACAAAGAAGCCCTGGAATGTATATTAATTAATTGCAATGAAAACGAAAGTGTTGCTGCTGTTACTTTTGTGTTGCTGTTGTGCATCGGAGCGTGTGTGCGTGCATGTGCGACTGCAACTTGTGCGTAGCTGTGTGTGTGTAAGGCGCCGTTAATTAATGTGGTTATTGCACCAAAATGCACTCAACTGCAGCACGCAGCAACAATTGCACACATATAATAAAAACTCACATACATATGTTTTGTATGTGTGTGTTTATGTGTGGGTGTGCAGCTCTTGAATGTGTCAACTAATCAACCCTTCTCCACACATGTAGCTCAATTGCCGCCTCGCCGAGCAATCACATCTGAGCGCCGATCAGCATCTGGCACGGATCGAAGTATTCAATTCATTAGCCGTGACAGCGCCACAAATCGAAGTTGATCGACAACGCTACGATAGACGCTATAATATGAGCGGTAAGTGTTAATTGATTTAGGTTTGTTGTCCAATCGATGGGCTGGTCACACTTAATGTATTTACATTTACATTGCAGTAGACGATTATGGGCCGTATGTGCGTACACTGGCTGGCGAGGGCACGCTCTGTCTGTCCATCTCCAAGCTGGCCATCTCATTCTGCATACTCGGCTCGATCTTTGTGGTCGCTGTAATTGTGGCCATCTTCTCGCTGATACGCACCAGACGACGACGACAGCAAGGACGTTGCGCAGGTTTAGGTCTGTCCGGAGCGGGTACTGCGACCAGCACATCGAATAATAGCAGCAGCCGACTGCACCGAGCCGAAATATGCACATCCATGTTCTCATCCAGCAGCGAGTCGGCGCAATCGGGGCCCCGTTTTGGCAGCAAGTTTTTAATGCCGTTGCCTTACTATCCCACAAGTTTGCCCTATGGGCGTGTCTACTAAGTGTCAGATCGTAAAGTCTTGTAGCTTCTATTTCCATGTTGGGCATTGTTTTGGTACAATAATTCTATAGACTGATGTGGCTTCAATCTCAAATATGAAATTCGTTTAACGAATACTCAACAAAAATACCAAAATAGGTTTAAGATTAGCACACGAGTATGTTTAGCTGAAAGCTCCTTGAAAGCATTTTAAGTCGATTTGTCTGTAAAATGCATTTTGATGCGCTTTCGTTGTATCTAATCCAGCATTAATTTCCATCATATAATGTTGTATTATTATTATCTTTTTTTTTTTGGAACATTATATTTAACAGTAATAAAATTTAAATTTAAAAACTAGCAGCGGGTTTTCTTCTTTTCGATAAAGGTTGGCAGGTTTCTCAGGTTGGCAGTTTCATTTGTGACGATATGCAAATAAGCGATAACGATAACAAGAATCATTTGATTCAATAGTTCGAGCACGTTGTGTATTGTTCGGTGCGCTTTGAAAGACTGTGTCGTCCTTCTAGTAAATTATAAACTGTAACTAGAATGACAAAAGTAGCGCCAAAGGGGCGCAAGAAGCCGGCACCACGGTACTTTAAGACAGAAGCAGATCAAGGCGAAGATGAAAAAACTACACGAAGGAAACCAAAACGCCAAAATCAGAAAACCTTTACAGGTGACTTTCTCAAGATGCAGTCCCAGTACAAAAACAAGGGACTTCGACATAAAAAGGACCCAGAGGCTGAAAAGCCTAAAAAACAAAAAATACCGCAGGAACTGTTGGACAAGTATTCCCGTGGGGAAGGAGTTGATTCCAGCGGCATTAAAACTGGTCATTTCAAAGACAAGCAAAAACGCAAGGAAGTCTATCTGGAATATGCCACCGAGCAGGCGGCACGTACTGAACTATTGCTGCAGGAGACGGCCGGACAGCTAGAGCCTGACGAGGAGGAAGTCACAGCTGACTATCGCCAAGCGGAGATTGTGGCAAATGTAGATCTCCAATCGACAGCCAAGCATTTTGTGCTCAAGCTTGACTTTGGGCCGTACACCATGCGGTATACGAAGAATGGACGGCATTTACTCTTGGGCGGCCGCCGCGGCCATGTGGCGGCATTTGATTGGGTGACCAAAAAGTTGCACTGCGAATTCAATGTGATGGAGACCGTTGCTGATGTCCAATGGCTCCACGTGCCCACTATGTATGCTGTAGCCCAAAAGGAATGGGTATACTTCTATGACAAAAAGGGCACCGAGCTGCACTGCGTCAAACGGCTGTCACGTGTGAATCGCATGGACTTTTTGCCATATCACTTTCTGTTGGCAACGGCCAACAGTGCTGGCTATGCATCTTGGTTGGATGTCTCAATTGGCGAGTTGGTGGGCAATTACAATACGGGCTTGGGCGACATCCGCCACATGCGTCACAATCCAAGCAATGGGGTCATTTGCATTGGCGGTGGCAAGGGAGTTGTTTCCATGTGGTCACCAAAGGTACGGGAACCGCTAGCCAAACTGCTCTGTCATCCCACTGCGATGACAGCGCTGACAGTCGATCCGAAAGGCCTACATCTGGTTACCGCCGGCTTGGATCGCTTAGTTAAGGTGTGGGATCTAAGAAATCTAAATGATAAACCGCTTGCGATCTTCCATCTGCGTCTGCCAGCCAACGAGGTGGAGGTATCGCAGCGTGGCATGTTGGCGCTCTCCCAAGGTACCTATCTAGAGACCTATACCGATGTGCTCACTGGCGGCGGCACGGGAAACAGGAAGAAGCTGCCATATTTGCGCCAGCGTTGCGATGCTTTCGTGCATGGCATGCGATTCTGTCCCTATGAGGATGTGCTCGGCATTTCCACGGCAAATGGCTTTCAATCACTGTTGGTGCCGGGCAGCGGTGAGCCCAACTACGATGCGCTGGAGGACAATCCCTACGAAACTCGTAAACAGCGACGCGAGCACGAAGTTCACGCTCTGTTGGAGAAGATTCCGCCTGAGCTGATTACACTGGATCCACATGAAATAACTGGAGTCGATGTGCCCACGTTACAGGAGAAAGTCGATGCCAAGCGCCAGCTCTTCCACTTGAAGCCCCCCAAAATTAACATGAATCCGCGCCACAAGATGAAGGGTCGTGGCGGCAGCGCCAAGGCAGCACGCAACAAACAAATAGTCAAGGATGCGCAACGCAAAGTATGTTCATCTGGTGTCTCCTATTACTGGTCGCTCATAAATCTAACATTCTTTTCTTACCAGGAATTCATTGCGGAGGTTCGGAAGGCCAAGCATAGCATCATCAAGACCCACGCAGACAAAGGCGACAGCGGAGATGAGTCGACGTCTGGTCCCAAAGCCAAAAAGCCAAAGGCCGAGCGCTCTGTCTTGGATCGCTTCAAGCCCAAGCCGGCGAAAAAGCCGAAATAAAGGCCACAAATTAGTTGCTATTAAATGTAGTGATTTTTTAAGATTAACAATCCTAATACTAAGCCAATTTTTCGCAGCATAAACGTTACAATTGAATGCTTAACGATTTTACAATCTATTACTTACACATAGGTCTTAATTTAGCCTATTTATGCGTGTAAAGTTATAGATACATCTATAACTACATACATACATATTACAGGCAGTTTAGGCTAGAGTCTTCGTCGGATTAATTCTATTCAAACTTGAATATACTACTTAAGTAGCAGGTCACAGTCTCGGATGATTTTTCTTCCAGCAGCTTGAGCGCTGCCTGCAGCTGGAAGCCCTCGCCACAGTTGCGTGCATGATAGAATAGATTCAGTATGCGTTTCTGCTGCTCGAAGCGGCTCTCCTGTGTGCCGGAGTCGCCCGTCACATGCACACGCTCGATGTTCGACAATATGTCGGTTGTATGCTCCAGGAGCGATTTCATGAACACCACATTTTGCTGGCGGCAAAGCGTGGACATAGCTGTTAGCGTAGCATCAGCTATGCTGGGCTTAAGAAGCAGCTCGGGCAGATATTCGAGCAGCTTGGCGAACTGGTCCTCGCCGCCGTAGCCTCTGTACAGCTCGTTGCACTGTATGATCCCGCAGAGCAAGTTGAGCATTTTTGTAGCAACTCCGTCGCGTGTCGTATACTGCTGCTCGGTGTAGGCACCGATACAGCTCTGCATTACCATACCCATTTTATGGGCCTGTACGCGCAGAAGCGCCGCACCATTGTCCAGTAACAGAACGCGCAATGCGGCCACCAGACGCAGCTGCTCATCCGTTGTCAAAGTGGTCAGTTGGCGCAGGCACTGGTTTATGTAGTGGAGCAAGGTACCATAATCATCGCTCTGCTCGCTATTCGGCTGCGGCCAAAAATGGCAGACAAGTTGCACAAGGCAGAGGTTTTGCGCAATACACAGTTCCCCGTCAGCAGCTGAAGCCTTTAGCTTTTTTGAGTTTTTGCTAGTGTTCTGCATGGATGCTACCTGGTACGGCAGCTGTTGGTAGGGAAAGCTATTGTCCTTGAGAAATGTGCGCATAAAGTTAGATGCATAGGTGCGGCGCATCCAGTTGCTCAGCTCGTGTGTGTTGTCCTGGTAGGCAGCCTCATATTGAAGGACAAGCTGCCACAGCTGCGCTATGATGTCCAATAGCACATGAAGACTGGCCGCCGCATCGGCATTGAGCAGTTGCTCTTGCTGCTGTGGCTGCACCTCAATCCAGCTGTCCTGCAGCAGTGGCATTAACTCCTCCACATAGGTATGCAGCTGTTCATTCTCAGCCTTCGACGTGCGATCACCTAGAATGGTGTGCAAGTCCCTGGTGTCCATCTGTAGCGGACACAATACGTTGTAGTACTGCGGCTTGGTGACATCATAGTGAACGACTCTGGGAGTTTTGGTGGCCTCTTTCTGCGCTTTGCTACTCTGCTGCAACAGTGTGCCCAGAATTTGTTGTAGGCGCAGCAGCACTTTGGTGCGCCATGTGATTGTCGTTTGTTGTCTAGATCCCTGGCCATTGCTTTGGTTGATGCGCACTGTGAGCAGACGGTTTGTGTACTGAGTATCGTTGCGCATACGCGAGATCATGTTGATGAAATTGCCTATGATGGTGTTTGCAATGCGTTCGGCCAGCAGATGAGAAGGTACTCTTTGCAGCAACACGTCCAGCATAAGAAGTGAGTCTTCCTGTACAATTGGCTGTACGTGCGTCATGGCACAGCGCAGATAGGCTGCAATGATATGGAAGAATGGCAAAACAGCATTTATTGGCAGTCCATCCAACAATGTATCCAGCGTTTTGAACGATTCACGTCGCACATCACGCTCTATGTCCAATGCACCGCTGGCAATGCCCAGCAGCAGATCATTCAGATGGCCAATTAAATGGCCACCTTGGCCGGCTTTAATGGCATCCCGTACATTCCGCAGAGCGTCCATGCGAAACTTTAGATTGTGATGTTTTAGACGAGATAGAACTTCCTTCAAGTTCAGTTGACGTTGTCCATTAATTGTTGATGTAAAAGACTCCCTCAGCTGTTCTCTTATTTCGATTTTGCGAACCTTAAAGTCTGTCTTAGTCACATTGAGTCCTTTGGGTAATTTGGCACCCTTCAATTTCACTTTTGCCTTTTCGGCACGTAAATTTTTCTTATGGTGCCCTCCCATTTTGTATATTTCAGATCGAAGACAAAATTTGAATTAAAGCATGTGCTACTTAGGTACGGTGCGAAATGACAAGAATCGAATATTCGGCTTATCGATTCTGTGACAGTTCAAATTGATAATTGTGAAGGGCGTTGCCACATTGTTGTCTACTGAGAATTCGATGAAGTTGCGCGCGTAATTTGAATGATTGCATCTTCTATGAATCTGTAATAAGCTTAAGTTGATGATAGCCCGGTCCTTTCGAATCATATCACTTTTAAACGTGATGACGTTGCAGCTAGTGGGGGTAATAGCTGCACCCTAATGAAATTGTTTTAATCAGATTTAAGTCGTGCTGATAATTGAAGGGTGTGCCTTTTATGGCTTTGAACGGCGATGTAAGTTCAATAACGTATTCTTGTTGTCTGGCATATCCTGTGAACGAGCTAATTGTTTGCGTTTTACGACCTCTTTGTCAATCAATTAATCAGGGCGTGTGAGTGTGTGTGGGTGAGTGTGCTGCATAGTCTTTGGTTTTTATTTTTGCAATTAGCTTAAAACGCTACCATAATCCCCACTGATAGTGCAAACAGACGACATTTCAAGGTCAACTGGTTGCTTGCTTGGCTATCTTCTCAGAATGCTGGACGGGTTTAAAGTGTGTGCATTACTAATTGTGAAGCTTGCAAGTGGCTGTGTTGATATAACGCCCACTGTTTTCGATCAAATCACATTCCGGGTATAAATTAGTATCGGAATGTTATGTAATAATCACAATCACGTATTTCTAGTCGGCGCTAGCGTTAAGTTGAGTGCACATTAAAAGTGCAAAAGGCTAACGTGAAGAGACAGCTGCACACATTTATCATAGTTGATGACACATCAGACATTTGGCGAATCCGGATCGATGCATTTTTGATAAAATGCAAACGATTTTCAATTATTGAACGGTAAGTAATTTAGCTACTCAGTATAGTGTTAAATAATAAACCCCAGAGGCTAGGGCTGCCAGGCACGCAGGCACGCAGGCACAGTCAGGCGGCAGGCAGCTGGACACTTTCACACAGGCGCAGCTCAGCTTAAGGATATCCAGTAGGCGTGTGCCTGTTACCCTTCAGTCTCTCAAGGACATTAATGAAGAAGACAGCGTTTTAATTTTGAAGGTTCTTCATCACGTGCACGAGGAATGGAATTGATAACGGTAAGTGACACGTCAGGCAACAGAGTTGCACAGATTTCAACTGCCGACGCTAAGGTAAACACTAACACTAAAAGCACCAACAACAATTATAACACCACAGCATGGCAGCAACAACCGTTGATTTGCGTCGTAATTGTTGGCAACTCTGTACACTTCGTTTTTGGCGCGCTCTCCACTCGGGCCGGCTCGTAGCCGACCGTCTCAGTCGCTGGCGTCAGCGACAATTCGCCGCATCAGTTGTAATCGAAGTTTGAACCTGCGCGGTCGTGTTTCGCTTTCCATTTACGCCTGGCTGCGCCGTCGTCGCCGCTGCTAAAAGAAACACGCGTTAAATTTGTAGAAGTTTGTTCAACGGCTAGCTGGCAGAAAAAGAAAAAGCAAACCCAAAAAAGAGAACAACGACATTTCCAAGACGCTTTTCTCCTCAGGTTAATTTTGTTCTTTTTGTTCATTGGTTTTCGTGATTTTCGGTACGGTGATTACGGGGCTCTATAATGAGTTTTACTTGAGCATCAAGGTGTCAGCTGATTTGTTTTTATTTTCGCATAATTATTTTGCGCCAAATTATTTTGTAATACTACAAAAAAACAACGACCGCGGCTGCAACAACAGTGTG
>JABVZX010000341.1:1897131-1913530 GCA_020883565.1 Drosophila pachea
CAACAAGAACAAACGTCAAAAAACGCTGAATTCCGTTGAAGAACTAAATCGAACGAGCGGGCTGAGTCGGCGCCCGGTGTTCCGATGGCATAACTTGTTCACTGAGAGAACGCCAGAGAGCGTACGACTGAGGGTCGAACTATTGAGAGAGAGTGAGAGAGAGAGAGAGAGAGAAAAACGGACAACTCACAAGCGACCGGCTGCTACCTTTGCTGCAAAGTAACTCTCAGCTAGCCAGCCAGTCAGCAGGCGTATGTGTGCACGTGTGTGCGTGAGTTCACTTGGCTGCGTATGAGAGATCTTCGTTGCTGATAGCAACAGCCGGTCGGTAGGGAGCGTACTAACAAATACCACTTCACGCGCCAGTTGTACGCTGCAAACCCAAATGACATGTGGTGCTTACGTCGGTGCCATACGCAACATGTGGCTCAATATGTCTCTCAGGCAGATCAGAGTTATGTGTTCGCCTCTGCTTATAGTTCACGGAATCAGACATAGCTCATTAAATTTGGCATAAAGTCAATTCCAAAAAATTTTTTATGTCCATACTTGTGTAAATATGCCATTGGATAAAGAGGTCTCCACATATATGAAAAAAATTTGCTTATGATTTATTTTCAATTTTCAATTCTTAAAAGGCATTCCATACCAGCCTTCAAAAGATGACTTTTTAGCTAAGGCGATGCATTGTTACCAGTTCAAAAATCAGTATAGTATTTTAAGTTATATGTATAATTGGAAATTTGACTTATTTCATAAAATAAGTATACTGAGTGATCATTTGTAATTCAAATAAAGTTATCCTTAAAAGAACGTAACGTTTCCTACTGTGTTTTCATTCAACAACACTGACAATCTTTTTGGTTGGTGTCTTTGGTAATCACGAAAAATAAAGGTAGCCTTTTGGGCTGAATGTTACAATAGTTAAATGTTTAATATTAAAACGGCTTCCAAAATTGGATATTTTAGCTAGGCGATTGCCAAATTATTACTGCATTGTATTCACTAAAAAGGTTTACACAATTTCGTAAGATTTGTATATGTTATTCTGTTATGGCGCTGCCAGACTTTGCATAGCGCAAAGATTGTGTGGCAGCTTTCAAGAACAACGGTTTATTTTGTAAATATGGAGAAAATGTGTTGTTCACGTGTTAATTGTTGATATTGTATTTTGTATAGAAAGATAAATTAAAATAGAAACAATATGAATTGGATGTTGTATCTGCTGATATGCGCCACTTGCAGCTGCCGCGGCCAAAAATCCAGTGTCGCTCCATCCTCCGTTACGGCGGCTCAGCGTGAACAGGTGGAAAAGCTACGCAGTGAATTAAACGCCGCTTTTGAGGCTGGCGAAGAAGTGCCGGTATGTAAATTGCTGATAAATAAAAATGCGCAGTAAATCATATAAAAGCTTTACGTAGGAGGGTGTAATAGTTCAGCCGGAGTGGACTATGCAGGGCAAATCTCTTGGCAAGATTAGTAAGGTAATAGTCAACGAATCCATATTGAAAGAAACAAAAGCGTTGCGAGAAGAGATCAACCATGCAGTCGCTTCACAAGGCACTACGCAAGAAGTACGTCAACTAGAAGCAGCTATTAAAGCCAAAGTGAAAGCTGCAAAGAATCAAGATATTGTGAGCAGCGTCCATGATGATATGCTGGGCAGCAGTCAGCCCGATGAGGCTAATGTGGTAGACGCTTCACCATTGGATATTGATTTGGCCCAGTTGCAACAGCTACAACTGTCCAAACGACGTACACGTGAAATGCTTGTACTTAGCCGCATCGAAGAAGATCTAAATTTTTCGCTTGGGGCGGATGTTTCTCACTGGCTGCAGCTGCAGCAAAATGGTAGCATCTATTTTTTGGGTCGTCGGAGCAATGATGTACTCCTATTTCAGCAACAAACAGAATACACAGATACGCATTTTCCTAGCTATACTGCCCTGCATCCTTTGCCTGTGCCGGCAGGCATAGACGCAATGGTTAGCTATGAGCGATGGAACATGCAGACTCGGCAACAGGAGACCTTAGTTCTGTTGGCCACACAACAGCAGTTGCTATGGTACCGCCTGGAATCAGAAATGGGTCTGAATCAGGTTTGGCACTGGCCTCTGGGCAACAATGTTAACAAGTTGTTACCTTTTGTTGTGGAGAGCCGAGAGTATATCGTCCTCACGCATAATCGTACGCTCAGCATCTACTCTTATGATGTAGATAGACTTGAATTCTGGATTGTGCTACGGCTACAACTAGAGCAAACGATTACGGCACTAGCTGTTCAGGACACGGGTCGTGACATACTATTAGCTGTGGGTCAGTCCGATGAGGCGCTCATATATGCACACAGTGTAAGTGAACCGGCATCGGATTCGAGATTGGGATTGCACTTGCAGTTGCGTCAACGCCTGGAAGCTCCAAAAATTGCCGACATTGCTACGTTTCAAATGGGCGGACGTAGCTATGTGGCCTTGGGCGGTTTACAGCCACAAATTCTCGCCTATGTGCAGGGCCAGCTAGTACCTAGGACGTTGCTTGGCCAGAACTTTGGTTTGGTAGAGCTATTCTTGCCGGTGCCGGTGCGGAGTTATCGGGATGATCTGTTGCTGCTTGTGCAGCACCGCGTACAATTCGATACACACACACTGATTCAGCTGGAGGTGCTTGTTTGGAACGGGGAAGCCTTCGAGGCCAGCTTGCCACCTCCATGCGAGATGGGTACACATATCCGTTATGGCGCCGGTTGCATGCTGGATGAGCAGCGCGATGTTGGCCTCAGTGGTTCTGTTCTGCTGCGTCAGATGCAGCCGCCGTTGTTGCTGGTGCCTCGCCAAGCGGCACCATCGGGTTTGTTTAGACTGCACACCCAGCTATTGCCACGCAACTCGGAGCTCCACGATCTACAGGACATACACAACTTTATGCGCGACTGGGTGGCTGAGCAGGACAGACTAATAAAGCAAGCTGAGCAGCTACTGGAAGCAGCAGATGCCGAGGTCATCCATTACGACGAAGTAAACACATCGCTGCTCATCAATGAGGGCGCCACTTTAGAGGCACTGCACGTGAATGGAATACCTTGGACGCTGCACGATTCTGCCATGGATCTTCATGAACTGTTGCATCGAATACGTATGCTGAAGGAGGATATCAAAGGCCAACATGATCGGCGCATCAGGCGGCAGTCGCAACTCTTTCACTATGATTATGAGCAGCTGGAGTTTGATATTGTTGACGTACAGGAGCTGCACATCCAGAAGCTGAACCATGTGCCCTTCTACATACAGAATGCCACACTGGAGTTCAACGGTTCGATCAATGTGCAAACTCTGGAACTTATGCGCCCGCTGCCAATTGAGCAAGCAGAATCTTTGCCCTCAAGCACGCAACAAAGCCTGCAACTGGAGAACGATCTCAGCTGCGAATTTATCAATGGCCTGGAATGGACACAATTCATGCAGGAATTGGTCTGGCGTCAAGAGTTGCTGCAGCTATCACAGCTGCAGGTGGCAGGCGTAAGTGTGTTGCCAAATTGAGCTGTAGTCATGTTACTAACTATGTCATTAAATCCAGGCTGTTGTCTTTGAGGACTCACTGCATTTGAGCGAGCTTAATGAGCTAGACTTTCCTGATGACTACCTATGGTCACAGGACAGTTCCACCAGCATTGTGAACTCTCCTAAAGTGTTTTCTCAGACACTATGTAGGTCATTTGACTAATTAAGGCTATGTGATCATTCATGAATCTCATTTTAGCTGCAAATATGGTGGATACGTCTGGGACGATTAATGGAAGTGATCCCGCGGATGCTATTACATTGGGTGATGACCAGGATTGGCCAGGAATCGTTACCTTTGCACAACTGGAAGTATCCGAGGAGCTGGAGGTGAATATATACGTATATATATTTTAAGATATTACATAAAATGGCTTCATCTCTTGGCAGCTCAATGGTAGCACCCAGGGTCGACAGTTTGAAGATGCTCCTCTGAACCCGATGCTTACGGACTCGCACCACATACTTGCTGCCTGTCATTTTGCTGAGCTGATTGTCAACGGGCCGATGCAATTGCGCGGCTTGCTGGACAATAGTAACTACAATGAACTTTTTGGTGATCTAGTCCAGCGAAATGCGGATGCCACGCAGGAGCTGCTCATACCAGCGGCCAAGCATGTAGAGAGTTTGGCTTTACCAATGGATGCGCATATATTAAATGGCTCTCTCAATGACATACCCATTGAGATGTTCATAACGAAGCACACGGAGCAAACGCTGCATAATCTGAGCAGCCTCAACGGTTATATATACTTCCATCAGCTGCAGCTAAGCGGAGTCTTTGATGGCGTCCAATTGGAACAGTTAATGGCTCATTCGTTGCGCGTAGACGCGCCTCTTCAGGCGCTAACTACTCGACTTCAATTTACGAATGATCCACAGTTCTCCGACCTAAACATAACTCATATGCTGAACAATGTAGACCTAACCACTGGGTATCAAACGCTCTACGAACCACTGTACCTAAGGCAGGCAAGATTTCGTGAGCTACGGGCTGAGCAAATGGATGTCACGGACAGTGTGACTGGCACCGGCCTTCTAAATGGTTATCGACTCAGCGATCAGCTCTCGAAGGCACCGTCGTTGGATACGATTCAAGTGCAAGATCTAATTTTATCAACGGGCGTGCAGGCCTCCAAATTACAGGGCATCAATGCCGAATTGCTTTTAGCATTTCTTCGGCAGTTGGATGAACTGCCCCTTCTTATTCTAAATGGACAGCTGCAGGTGGAGCAAATTGCTGTGAGTGGAGCGGTAATCGTGGCTGATACCCTTAACGGCCAGAATATGGCTCAGATAGAACGGGATGCTGTTTGGCTAGACCGGCCCAATGACTTGCGCACACAGTGGCGCTTCCTGCAGACGCCAATATTTGCCAATGATGTCTTCCTCCAGGGCAGCTACAACGAGCGCTTGTTGCCCGAACTGCTTGACGACATAGTTTTTCGATCCGATGAAAAACAGGAGCTGCTAATTGTGGGCACCAAGAGCTTTGCTGGCCACGTAAATATCCTGGAAAATTTACAAGTGCAGGCATTAAACGGTGTGCCTTTCGCACGACTGGCTAACAAAGTGCAGCCATTGGAGTTTGCTGGCAATCTGACCTTGGACGGTGGACTGTACATCGATCATTTGCAATTACATGGTTTGCTTAACGGTCAGCAAGTAGGCAAGCTGGACAAACAACTCCGTTGGGACCCGCAGCTAAATGCGTTTGTGCATCGCGGACTGATTCGTTTGCCCCCTCAAAGTCAGTTAGAAGAGCTGACTGTTCTGGGTCACCTGGGCAATCGAAGTTTGGAACCGTTACATGAATTCTTCGCTGATTTAATTGATAAGCGTCACCTGTATTCGAATGTCAAGGGTCACAAAGTGTTTACGGGTCGCGTCAGCATTCAGGGCGGCGCCAACCTTGGCATGTTGAATGACATAAATGTGGAGGAGCTGTTGCAACAGCTCATATTTATTGACGCCACCGGCGAACTTCAAGAGGTCACGCTGCACACGCCGGTTAACTTCGAAGCGGCTATGCAGATGCAGGAACTCAATTTGGACAAGCTGATGCTGCAGGGCGAACTTCTCAATGGTTGCAATATCACCGAATGGATTCGTGACACTGTGCGCGTGGATCGCGATTGGTTGGCGGAAAGTGGGTTTTAAGGGGGTATTGTAAGTGAAAATGTACTAAACCTATTCGTCTCATCAGCAGCTCCTGTTAGCTTCGCTCAGGGATCATTGGATAACAATATGCTGCACGTTAGCCATCTGAATGACATTAATCTATTGCATATAGTCACGTTGCATACACATCAAAATCTGAGCTTTCCACTCATTGCCAATGAGCTTCATCTAGCTGATGGACATGTGCATCTAGATGGCCTTGTAAACAGTTATAATCTTTCAGAGGAGTATGCCAATACCTTGCTGGTGAGTGAATTGGTTAGCTAGCAATTCCTTATAACCTTCTTCCCTTTCTAGTTAAGGTCGCCGCAGCCGCAACGTGTGGCTACGCCGCTGGTTATACAGTCAATAGATGTGAGCGGTGAACTGTTAGCTAGCGCCCCCATCAGAGGTGATATCCACATTAACTTAAGTGACGTGGCCACGCTGCACGAGGAACAGTTACGTCTGCACACTCCTCTCAACTTTGTTCAGTTGCGCGCCCCGGAATTGATCACGCGTATGCACATCAACGGCTTCGACTTTAGTGCGTGGCACAAGAAAAGCCTGTGGGCGCGTGGCCGAGCAACGCAAATTATAAGCGGCAATTGGAACGTACGTTGGCTACGCGTTAAGCAGCCAACGACTGTAGATCAGCCGGCTCATGAGATATACCGACGGCAGAGTGAACTGTCACAACGTTACCAACAGTTATGCCACCGACTGTCTCGGATTTTTGGCCTACTCCGTCTACCATTTCATGTGCAGCAGTTGCGTCGTAGCTTTGCACTAGAACAAGGCGCAGACCAGGCGGATGTGCGTCGCATTTTTGTACTCCAGTCAAAGGGACAGGATGAGAGTTATCTGGTGCTGAACGAGGTTAGCTGTTGGACACGAATCTATCGTTGGAATGGCAAGCAGTATATTAGCGCTGGCAGCTTCAATAGCGGACCCATTGACGACGTAAAAGTACTGGATTTACGTAATGCCAGCACCAGCAGCGATGACCAGTTTACATTCATGACCAGTTACGAGATGAGTGGTGATCAACTGGATAGCACATGGAACTGCAGCAGCTTGGCGAACTTGCAAAGTTGGCGCGCCAACGACGAGATCGAAATTGAACCAATGGGAGTCCCACCAATCAAACTAAAGCAGCTACAGCAGAAGCACGCAAATCAACTGCAGCAGCGACGTAAACCAAGCTATCAGGACGCCATAAAATATTTGAGCCAGCCGAGCATTGAATCATATTTGCGTCCCCATTTGGATTCGAGCAACGCAATCAGCCAGGAGCAGTATGAGATATCGCGGCAACGCCTGCTACAGCATCTCAGCTTTCGTTTACAGACCGAGGTGAACATTACCCAGCTGAGCATACCCGAGAGTGATCTCTATTTTGATGAACATCTTGTGGAGGATTTCTTGTGGTTAATGCACCAGCTGCAATTATCGAGTAGGTCTGGCAATGGAACCTTTGCAACGCTACCCATGGATACGTTTCCACTACCAAACAATCCATCAAAGGTATTGGCCGCGCGCAGTGCCAACCTAATTTGGCCCGTACTGAAAGAACTGCAGGCGCTACACAATCATTTAGCGACTAACGATAGTCGGGCTCTAGAGGAGCAACGTGTGCTGGTGCTCCAGCTGGAGAATACAATACGGGACGTATTAATGCTGGCAAACGGAGGGGATAATCATGGAACAATTGACGCTGCAGACGAGAACACGCGCCGACTACACGCGGTAATTGAGCGATTGCGTGAGCTTCAGCAGCAATTGGAGGAAGTGGAGCAATTGGACTTAAATACAGCCGAATCTTGCAATACGCCTGCCATAGATTCACTATATTCAAGGCAAACTTGGAGGACTGTGGAAACAATACGCCTAAAGGTGGGTCCTGTTCAGTACGCCCGGCCCCTCTACGCCCGCCTGACCATAGCCGACTCAAGTGCTCCATCTATTGCGCCATCATCTGCGCCGGCTGCTCATGTCCAGCTGCATCATGCCAACGGCACGTTGTTCCAATCTTTGGCAGCCGATATGAATGCGCGCCATCTAACAGCTTTGCGCGTCCGAGGCGAAACTCTGTTGGCCTTTGTCGAGGGCTGTTGTCGCGTGCGCGTATTTGTCTATCGCGGCATCCAGGGCTTTAGGCCATTCACGCAGTTTCACGCCGAAGCGGACAGTAGTTCCGCGAAGCACCCATTCATTCAGCAACTGTTATCACTTCGCTTGCCTCTAAGACACTCACCTGGAGTACTTCACATGCTAGCTGTGGTGCAGGCACGCCGCATAACCTTCTATGAGCTGGTCCTACCGGGTTATTTCGAGCCATGGATTCGTTGCTAATAAAGTAGAACATGCTTTGTATATATATATGTATATATATGTATTACTGTAATCGTATGCATAGCTTCAGATATTTAAGATTCGATCCAAAAGTTCGAAACTATCAAATAAATATAAATAGACACATTCATGAGTTAAAATTTTAACATTTAATTTTCAAATGTTTACGCTAAAATGTCGTTTATGGGCACTAAAATCATTCGTGGAGAAGGCGTGAGTTGTAAGAGTGAGTTAAGAAGCTTGTGAAGGTTTATGTTTTGAGCTATGTAAGCAATTCATCCAGTGCGAGCTTCTCCTCTTCATAGAGTAGGCACCAAGCTTTAGCACCTAGCTTGATTGCTGTCTCCGCATCCAGTCCCTTGTTTTTTCTGCGGAATTCTTGGAGGAAATTGCGAAATGCATTATTACGGCCCTTTGAAAAATATACGGCCCTGGCATTTGTCCCATTTGGGATTCGCTTAGTGTTCCTCGCAATTGTCGTTGCGGTTCGGTTTGGTTTTGCCTTTGCCCTCATTTTCAGCCTATTCCGCATCTGACGTGTTGATGATCGTCCACACTTCTGTTTTATATAAGCACGAGTCGTACCCTTAATAGTCTAGATAACAAAAAAAAAAAATGGTGGGCGAATACTAACCAGAAATTTGCTCTTCTGCTCGGGCGTCATGGAGTTCCACGTCATGAGAGCATTTTTATCGACCTCACTTTCACTCAAATAGGTGTGGGTCTCTCTGAACTTTTTCAGAAACTTCGAATAGGCGCGTTCCCCATCTATAACCTTTGGCTGCGAAAGTGCCAAACCCATTTCTTATAATTTTTCGCCAAATTTGTAATTGAAGATATAAAAGATTTGCTAGTTAACGAAAATATTACTGCACAATTTTCTACCCAAAACTTGTGAATGATTGAATTATCTAAAACGAATGAAAAAATTTAGCACACAGAACGAACAGGTTTGAATTGGGTTCAAATTATTTGTCAGAGCTTGCTTCGGTTAACAGTTTTGCATACTTAAACATTACAAGGCTTCTGTTTCGGTCACAAGTGGGGAGGCCAGGCATTGGGCTTGGTCCTGAGAGTTCAAAAGCAACGCGGCACGGCACCTTATGGTAATAAGATAATAGCAGTGGATGGGATGATGCTTTGGCATACATGGGTAGGCGTATGTGTACTCAGATATATATATATATATTTCACTATTGCGAAATTGTCATGGATCAGAAATTATGGCAAATAATTTGCCGTCCTAGAGATGCAACCACAGTTTACTATTAAGTTAGCTGCGGTTTATCCATCTTTAACAGAGTTTTGCTTAATATTTTTGGCGCCCTCTTCAACTTTAACATAGTTGAATTTACAGTATGCTATATGCCGCCAAAACTCCACTAACATTTTTAAGTACATACAAGGCCGCGAATTAATAAATCCCCGAATAAACAAATAGTAATTATTTAATAAAGTAATTTGGTTGGCCTTATTTATTATAGTGTGGATAAGAAACTTAGTTTGGTGGTCATGGTATAATAACGTGCACACCACATTTATCGGACAAAATTAAAAAATTGGTTAAACTCGCTCGAAAGGATTTCTGATTTCATCATTGTCTGCTGTTATCATCAGTCCGTTTTCTTGACGCTATCGGCAGCCATGGTAGAGCTGGCTGCTTTTGGGATTGTTGCTGCGCTTGGACTGACCTTAAGTTCAGAATTGCTTTCTCCAGAGTCGCCGTCGAGGGCACCCTCGCCATCAATATCATTAGCATTAACGTCAATCTCAACTTTCTTAGCACCAACGTCATCATTCTCATTTTCCTTCTTTTTAGTGTCTTCATCACCCGGCTCCTTTCCTTTTTCTTCGGTTTCGTCGGCTTGGTTAATTTTAATCTCTTCGTTGGTTATATCGTTAGTTTTTTTATTATTCCCCGAGGCCCTTTCATGAAGATCGATGAAACGCTGCATATCCTCAGCATGGGTGTCAGCGTAAAAGTGATTATTGTAATGAATAATCTTGCCCTCATTAATGGACGCCACCAAGATCGAGTTCAGAGAGCTCATAGCAGTAGCTCGCTGTGCCAACACATGATAAGAACGGCAGAAATGGGCAACTAGTGTTTTATAATGCACCGGCTCCAAGAATCTACGGACAAATAGCTGCACATTTTCGTTGTTTATATCGGTGGATATATCGCTCAGATTTATATCCAAGAAGTCCATGGTCGATTATGCAACGGCAATGAATAATTAACGCCAACACCAAAGCAAACGCTAACGGAAAAGGAAATGTAAATAAAAACCGAAGCGTAAAATGTAATGCAATTTCGCGATGGACGGATACATATATATTTCAATATATTTGAGAATTTTTCACTTTGTCTAAAACAAAACTAAAATTTGTTCCTTATTGTACAGCAGACGAAATCGACTGAACGGGAGACGACATACCACGGACCTGCCTGGTTTTTTTAAGTGAAAACAAAAGCAAGGATAGCTTTGGTTGAGAAAAAACAGCTTCAAATTTGATACGAGAGTTTCGTGCGAGGGGCGGCAGGCAGGCGATGCCTGCTTTGTTTAATTAGGTCATATACTTAACTGTAACATACACACAAGCACACGTAGATTTGACATTACATTAGCGCAGTTCGATTGTGTCCAATGGTAAAACCTCTAAAGCGTATTCAGGGACAGCGTGGAGACGCTATATATACACAATACATATACATATATATATACAATAGAATAGTAGCAGTGGATGGAATGATCGTCTTCCACACACAGGTTGGCGAAATTTTCACATATCAGAAAGTAAGGCAACGGAATTGCCGCCCTAGAGATGCGACCAAAGACAACTATTAAGTTGGCTGCGCTTTATGCATTTTTAACAGAGTTTCGATTAATGTTGTTTGCACCCTATCCAACTTTAACAGACTTGAATTTACTAAATATTATATTCAGCTCCCAATCAACTTATACTTTTTATGTGTGAGAAATGCACCTGCCCCCGTCAGGTCGCATTACCGTAAATGCCCGCATATACTCAGTGAAAAAAAACATTAGTTTATGATAATTATGTATTTTTTTTTTTGGATTTTACATTACAATTTGTTTTATTGTGAGAATAAGAAACTGAATTTGGTGGCCATTGCTTGCACACCAAATTTTTCGGACAAATTAATTATTTGTTAAATGAGGTCAAAAGGGTTTCTTAATTCATCATTTCATCATCGTCTGCTGTCAACAGTGCACAATCGGTAGGCATGATAGGAGCTGGCTGCCTGTCCTTATTTCCTCGCTTTCCTGGCGTTCTTTCCTTTGGGCACCGCGGTAGTTATTGTTTAAACCCGCGGGGCGCTCTTGTTGAAATTGTTAAGCTCGATAAATAGTTGGACATCCTTAGCATGGGTTCCAGCGAAAAAGTGATTATTGCAATGAATAATCTTGCCCGCATTTATGGACATCACCAAGACCGAGTTCAAAGAAATTTTAGCTTGCTGTTCCATCCCATTATACGGAGCGCAGAAGTGGTCAACTAGTTGGTTGTAAGGCACCGGCTCCAAGTATCTACGGACATATAACTGCACATTTTCGTTGGTTATATCGGTGGAAATATCATTTAGATTTATACTCAAGAGGTCCAAGAAGTCCATGATCGATAATGAATAACGGAAATATATAATAATGCCGACACCAAATAAACGCGAACGGAAACAGAAACGGAAACGCAAAGGAAAGCCGAAACGTAAAATTTAATTTGATTTCGCGATGGAAAACATCTAAATTACAATATTCCAGAATTTTTCACATTAACTAAAACAAAACTAAAATTTGTTCCTTATTGTACAGCAGACGAAACAGACTGAGGTGTAGACGACGTACAGCTTGGGTATTGGAGTTTGAACAAAAGCAAAGGTAACTCTGTTTAAAAAAAACCAGCTCCAAATTTGATACGAGAGTTTCGTGCGTGGGGCGGCAGGCGGGCGACGCTTGCTCTGTTCAATTTTGCCTCACTACGCCCCACTCGACCACTCGGATGACACAACAGTTAGATAATATACTTATCTGTAATATATATATATATATACACACAGACATATGTGTATATGAATATTTTAGGTTCTTTTATTCCATTTGTTATTGACTTTTGGAACTTAGGCGTAGGCCCCAACTTATGACTACGACCCGGACGACGACGGGTATAGGCTGTACGGCGGAGGAGAAGTGAACCCAGTGACTAAAATAAATACAAAGCGCGCACACACAATACAATACACAATAACGGTAACGGTAACGGTAATGGTAACGGTAAGGATTACTAACTATATACAGGACCAACTGCTGCAGCAATCCGGCTAAACGGCTAGAAAGTCACGGGGATCGCCGATTTTAGGACTGAGCCGCACCACCACCTGATCATCGCCGTCGCCAACCTCGAGGAACGAATTCCAATCGGCAAGGAAATAGAAGCCATTCTTCTTTTTGGGCGGTGGCGGCTCCTCGGAAACTGGATCGGGTCCAAACGAATCAGCCAGATCATCCAACGAACCATTACGCGATTCCTCCGTGGTCGAGGTGCTAGTCGACTCAGTGGTTGGGCTGCCCGCTGTAGTTTCAGCATCAGCCTGGCCCAAATCCAAATCCAGACTGATGCGTGTGGGCGATTGTGTGGTTATTGGATCCGTCTCCACATTCTGCTGCCCAAGAGTGCTGCTGGCCGTGGTGGGGCTGGAGCTGCTATTGTCCTGGCTCTGTCTGCGCGGCTTGAATGTGTCCAGGCCGGGTGGCAACGATTGCAGATAGTTGGCATCCGACTGCGTTTGCGCGTGACTGGACTGCATCTGGGTGAGGCTGATGTTGAGCTGCTGCAGCTGCTGCAGATTGCTAATGAGACGCTGCAGCTCGCCCAGATTCTCGCCCAGCTCGGCATTTGCCCTGGCCTCCGGCTTCGGTTTCGGCTTCGGCTCTGGCTTGGCCAGCTGATAGTTGAGCTCACTGAACTCGGCCATCAGATCGCCATCGAGCACGCCTGCCTCTTGCTCATCCTCGCCAGCTAGATCCAGATCATCGTCGCTGCGACGTCGGAAGCCGGCACCCACGGCTAGGCTCAGCGGCTGCTCCGTGGCGACGCCGATGCGATTGGCGGCCCGTTTAATGGCCGCCTCTATGATCTTGGTGGCGCTGAACACAGGCAGCTCCACGCTGCTCTCAGTGGTAGGGCTGGGGCGTGGCGGCCGTGGCGAGGCTGGCTTGCTGGTGGTCAGTGAGAAGACCGCCGGCGACGACGAGTCGTGCGTGGGTGCTGGCGAGGACGGTGTTGCCGGCGTGCTCGTACTGGTGGTGCTGGTGCTGCTGGTGCTGCTGGTGGTGCTGGTGGTGGTGGTGGGGCTGCTGCTCGTTGATGACGGCTGCAGCTGGCTCTCCAGCTGCTGGGATAGCTCATTGGGCAGCGCCACGCCCAGCTTCTGCAGCTGCTGCGTATTGTAGAGCAACTTCTGCAGCTCCGCCAAATCCGCTTGCTTGGTCGTGGGTGTCGCAGTCGAGCTGGCCAGTGTGGCTGGGGCCGCTGTGGTGGTCGACTTGGCCCGCCATGCGTCCGTCGTCGTCGTTGGCACGTGCGTAACGGTCTTATAAATGGGCTGCATGTGCTGATAGCTCTGACGCTCGGCCGTGTCCTCGAGGCTGCTGAAGAGCTGCTTGTAGTCCTCGGGCTGTTTCTGTTTGGCGCTCGCTTGCGGATTCGCCGGCTGTGACATGGCCAGCTCGCGCAGCTCCTCGCTGGAGCTGAGCTCGACTGCAGCGGCCGCAGCCGGTCGCCTGTACACAGGCAGCTCCAGCTTGAGATTCGCCTCTGGCTCGACGGCTGGCTGAGCGTAGACAATCTGCGCCCCGTTCAGACTCTTCACGTTCTGGGTGCGCACGGAGGCGGCGGTGACCAGATGCTGGGCGCCAGTGGGGCGCGTCTCCTGCAGCTGGACACGCTCCAGCTCCTGCACCTTGCTGAGCAACTTCTGCAGCTGCACATAGTCCTGCGGCTGGACATCCTGCAGCAGCCCGTTGCTGCGCTCGTCGCTGTTCAATGGCCGCTGGCGCTGCTTCGACGCGGAGGCCGCCGTCGAGATCTCCACCTGGCCCAGATCCGCATCCTGCAGCTGCGCTGTGCTGCCCGCCAGCTGTTGCAGTTGGGCAAAGTCGTTGCTGGGCAGGCTTACGCTAGCTATCACGCCCCCATGGGCGGCCACGTTGCGTGTGCTGAAGCCGCCCGGCGTGGTGGCCTTGGGCTGCTGCAGCTGTTCCAGCTGCTGCACGCGCGTTATCAGCGCCTCGAACTGGGCGTGGTCCACAGCAGCTGCGGCCTTTGTCGGACGTGGCGTTGTTGTTGTCGTGGTGCTCGTGCTGCTGGTGCTGCTGGTGCTGGTGGTGCTGGTGGTGCTGCCCTTGGCCGCCTTCTTGTTGTTGCGCGCCTGCTCGTACAGCCGCTCGAGCTGCCTGTCGTCGCTGAGCAGACGCTGCAGCTGCAGCAGATCGGCCTGGCCCAGCCCGTTGGCCGCATCTACGCCCAGCGCTGGCGGCTTCGGGCGTGGCCGCGCTGTGGTGCTGCTGCTGATGGTGGTAGCGGCTGCCTTGCGCACCGCATTCGCTTGCTCCAGCTGCTGCAGCTGGCGCAGAATCAGCTGCAGCTCCCGGGCATCGTTGTTAGCCGGCTTGGGGCGTACGGTGCTAGTGGTGCTAGTGGTGCTTGAGGTGCTAGTGGTGCTGCTCGGCGTGGTGCTCACACTGAAACGATTGCTGAGCGTCTGCGAGCCGGCGCCGTTGGCCTTCAGCACATTCTCCGGATTGATTCTCAGCTTCTCCAGCTCCTGCAGATTCTGCAGCAGCTTGGATAGCTCGTCCGTGGCGCTGGCCGTCTTCTGATGGTTGCCCGCGTTCGCGAAGTTGATGTCTATGTTCGGATCGATGCGGCGTCGCGGCTTCTTCGGCTCGATGAGCAGCGGAGCGCCGTGCGTTATCAGCTGGGCCGTTGGCAGCGTTGTGGGCGAGACTGTGGTGCTTATCCTTGGTGCTATGGTGGTGCTGGTGGTGCTGGTGCTGGCTGGCGGCTGGCGGCGGCCGCTCTTCGCTTGCAAGCGCTCCAGCTCCTGCAGATTCTCGAGCAACTTGGCCAGCTCGGCATTAGTGGGCTGCGGCGCTTTGGCCGTGGCCGTGGACAGTTCCGTGTGAGCGCCAGCTGGCTCCATGGTGGGCGCGGCATCCGCGGTGACCGACTGCGATTTCTTGAGCGCCTTCGGCGACTTCTTGACAATGCCGAAGCGCGTCAGATAGCCCTCCACCTCGGGCTTGACGCGCAGCTCCTCGCCAATATTGAGCGGCTTGAAGTTGGAGTACGCGTCCGGACGGATGCGTGCGCCTTGCAGGCCCCGCAGATCCGCTACGGCCGCGATCACTGGCTGCGGTGCACTCTCCGCCGGATAGTAGTCATCGATGGCATACCGCTTGTGCGAGCCCTGGCCGCCGGCGCCGCCCACAATGCCCAGGCTCTCCAGTATGTCCGCGACGGGCTTGACCGTGCTGCTGGACGTGCCGTGCGCCTGGACGGGCTTCGGCTTGCGCAGAAACTGCGCATTCTTGGCGCTGTAGTGCGAGCTGAAGCGCTGCCGTTGCGGCGGCGCCTGTGTCCCAGCCGCTTGCGTCAGACGCGTGACCGGCTGAAAGTCCATGCTGGGCTTGCCCAGCGATGGCGTCAGCTGGTACATGACGGGCGCCGGCGCCGGCGGATGGTATGTGGTGGCTGTGGGCGCTGGCAATATCTGCTGCTGTACGCTGCCAAAGGCCGGCTTGTAGGTGGTGGCAGCCACGGCGGGATTACCGCCGGGAACCGTGCTGCGCGGCATCGCATTGGGATCGGGCGTTAGAAATTTGATGGGATTGGGTGGCGTATACGCGTCAATGACCCGGGTGACGGGCGGACGAGTGTACAGCTCCTGCAGATTCTCCTCGGTGTTGTTGTCCGTATTATACGGCAGGACAAGCATCAAGGCACGCATGCTATCCGCCCGACTCATGTCGCCCGCCTCGATGCTCTTCTCGTACTCCTCACGCGTCACCTTCTCGTACAGCTCCTCGATTTCGCCGCTAGCGGAGAGACAGCCAAACGGGGCTAGTTAGCATGCGGAATAGTTGGATCAGCTAGCTCGCTGAGCTCTTACCGTGTCAGCCGTGGCAATGCCGGATCGTTGGCCAGTATCTTCTGCACCTCGTCGATGGTCTGCTCAACCTCGCGCGGCTGAAAGTAGCTCATGTCCAGCTGCTGCACAGAGCTGCCGCCGCCCTGTATGGTGG
>JABVZX010000341.1:2015109-2033603 GCA_020883565.1 Drosophila pachea
CAATAAAATATCTGTGGACAATGTAGGGCTTAAAAGGCATTGGACTTTGGAACTATTATTAAGTATCTGAGCATTTCGTGTCTCTTTCTGAAGATGTCTTCATAATACAACGATGATTGGTTGGAATGCACTTAATGCATATATATATATATAATCATTGGCGAACATATGTGCATCAAATGAATATATGTATATGTATATGTATGTAGTTGACCGAATGCCTGGGCAGAAGTCATTGGCCGCGACTGTTGGCCTGTTGGATTTTGGCCTCATATTTGCCACAGTGAAATATTCAGCGAATCCCAAAATTTCAATTGGAATTCAAGGACAAATGGCTTTAAATTTCTATTATGCGATTTCATAAGTTCTAATTGCGAATTAAGCTCTCAGATAAGATCGTGTAGACAAGAGCTATATAATAGAATAGAATAGACTTTTCAAATTCAGTTCAATTAATCCGAAACGCCGTCGCGACATGCTTGATAAGGTGATGTATACAATCAGGCTATAAACATAGGATCCCAATCGCAAACATTATCTATCATAAATGAGATTCGGCTTCTAGGCAATTTGGTGGGCCTGCGATCGAGCAATCGAGCAATCGAGCAATCTATCAATATATGTACATTCAATTGTCGTGAATATATAAGTAATATTTCAAATTGATTGTCGCATCAGCTGGACGATATCAATCCACAGTTCAGCATTCAGGGGCTAGCTGAGGAGCGAGGAGCTTGGACCGGACGATGAACAATCTAGTGCAGGATATACAAAACAAATACTCATTTCTGGATAATCTATTCAGCTACGTATGGAAATGCATTATTCGGTCGAATATAAGGCTCAAGCTCCAACTGCGAAATATTCAATGGAAGAATGCAAAAGCAAAGCCCGGCTGTGCTTATCAGCCCACAGAGGTGAGAGCGCATGTTACGCGGAAACCAAATATATGTATATATACATGTATTAACATAGTTACTCATATAAATTTTCTCCTCTCTCCGTTCATGCAGATCGAACAGGTGGCTAATGTTGTGACACATGGCATTTGGATAGTGCCCGCCGTATTTGCAGTAATAAAACTCTTTGAGCGTTCCAACAGCGCTAGCCAATACCTTGTATCATGGGTCTATGGAACCGCTCTCTGCATGCTCTTCACAATATCCACATTCTTTCACTGCTCATGTTACTGTGCCGAACACAAGTGAGTATATACGGATAGACTCGTTTTCCAATTTCTATAGCGTTTTCTCTTGTTTAGACCACCTAAGAATTCTAATGCCTGGCCCACTTTTGGCTGGCAAACGTATCAGAGTCTGAAGAATGTATTGCATCGTTGCGATCGCGCCATGATCTATGTGTTTATAGCTGGCTCATATTTTCCCTGGCTAACGCTCGAGAATACGGACCATTCATCTATACTATTTTGCATGGAATGGATCATTTGGCTGATGGCTGCCATTGGTATTGCATACCAGCAAGTAAATCATTTCTTTTCCAATTCATATTGTGCATGGCTCTTCAGTTTGGAACATTTTCAGCTATACCACGAACGCTACAAATGCCTGGAGACATTTTTCTATATTGTAATGGGCCTGGGACCGGCGCTCGTTGTCATGCTCACTGGACATAATTTTAATGGCATGATGCAGCTCAAATTCGGCGGTGCCTTTTATATACTGGGAATTATATTTTTTAAATCGGACGGTTTGATTCCCATGGCTCACGCGATTTGGCATTTATTTGTTGTGCTCGCCGCCGGCTGTCATTATTATGCAATTTTAGTGAATCTATATCCAAACGACTCCAATCATTTACAAACTAGTAGCTAAGATTGTTTTAAGTCAGGTTATAGCTCGACGGCTCGAATCATTATAATAGTTTAACGTACTTAACAGAGCCACAAATCCATCAATGACTGGCCACAGAAACTCCATTTTTATAATTATATACTTAAAGCGATTTTTTTTACTTATATGGTTTTGTTACTGTTCGGTTTTCCAAGCCAGAATGTATTCCTTCCTACCCACCACCCATATATGTTATTGCTCCGGAATTAGCCAAATTTTGTACAAAGTATATAGAGTTAAAATTTTTTCATTATTCGTGGTGTTTGTGTAACTTGAGTTTGTTCAACGGATTTATATATGTATATATATATATATTTAAAAAATAGATTGGAGTTGTATGATGTTAACGCTTTTGTAGAATAAGCTAACGGATTCTTGTGAATATTCGATAAGGAAAACGTTTCTTGTGATCAACATCTGTAGTCTTTCCAAAGAATGGAATGGAAATTACTAATTCTCGAATCGTATGCATATGATTAGGCAGATTCAGGTTTTTGTTGTAGATAGGCCAAAGCGCAACCTGTATACATACATATATGAAGATATTTCTGTAATTACTATACGATATTTTACTATGGGATTATTAACTCACATTTGGCAATGCTAACTAATTGTACAAAGAACAATTGTAGAACATGACATGATAAGTATCATTGCCTTTCAAATTACTGGAAGCCCGCCTAAAACAATATATATATATATATACAGATCTGTGTAGAAATATGTATATAAATATATTACATTTATACCTAATTGTAGTACCTAAGCCTATCACGAACCAATATTTAAATTAAGGTGTTATTCTATTGTTCAGCATGTTAATTAAGTAGGCAATTGCTCAGGGAAATGCAGACCACTTTGGTGCTGTCTATTGTGGTGTAGGGTGTAGGGTGTGCGGTTTACGGCGTACGGCGTGCAAGTTACTAACGGATTGGTTCGTGAGTATCGCACTTAATTGTATACAGAATGGTTTTTGAATGCTTTGCGAATTTCGAAGTGGATTATACAATGAATTATTGCTGAGCAGACTTTATATACATATTATATAAGAGCATGGAATGAATTTTATATTTATAATACGATTACAAATTATATATACTCCCTATACAGATATTAAGTATATCTCTAAATCTATACAATAAATTTATTCCCAGTGCAAAGAACTTATTCATTTAATACGCCTTCGCGAACCAAAAATTTCCAACATTTCCACCATCATGGTTGCCATATTTGGCTGATTGCCGCACAAATTTTGAATTACTTATTTAGCGCGAGAATGAAAAAAGACGTGCTGCAAAATGCCAAAAACAATGTTACAGTTTTGTGATATCGCACAGCGAATATCGATAATGAAATGCTGTGTGGAAGGGCACTGCAATGAATTTATATTACAATTTGTAATATTTTTTGACAGTCTATAGTTGTTGAAAATGAAATAAGAATTATTTAAGATAAAATATTTATAGGGAACGAATTGGACGTACTCTTTTAGAAGTTTGACTTTGGCTGTCGATACCGATATATCGATATGATATTGGCGATCTTAAAAGCAAATGGACACTTTTATTTAATGGATAAGGAGAGGAAAGCCTACGATGGGCTTATACAAACAATAAATAATAAAGCACGTTGCTCCCCAACAGCAGAGCAAGGGCTTTATCAGCGCCAATTGCAGTTCCTTCGTGACATCGAAAGCCAGACACTTGTAGAGCCACATGGTTCAACTACGACGATTCAACTCACACATCTGCTGACAGAGGTGGTAGCAGATGGTCGGTATGACGATGACTCAGTAAGTGCATGGCTCAACTGGCTGAATGAGCTGATACTGAGCCGCAAACTGCATATCAGCGAAGTTCAACCAATCCTCGAATGGCTTTTACAACAAGTGGAAAAGCAATGCAATGTAGTTACGCTTCGATGTCTGCTGACATTGCTGGAGTCTTTGTCAGTAAGTGCAGCGCTCAGCTACTTTCCGCGCTTCGCAGCAATCCCATTCCCGAGTGGTCTGGAAACTTCGTTGCTGTTGGTGCTTTGCCAGGATAGACTATTTACTACATTATGCAGCGTGAACACGGAAATGCAGGCGAGGGAATTGCAAGTAAGCAGCCAGTTGGCCGATTCACTGTTGCAAATGCACTACAATGGATGTTGGGTGAAATTTGCGAGTCCAGAGTCACATCAAGAGCAAGAACAGTTAGGTGTGTTGATGGTACACTCAATGCAACTGCTGATAAAGATTACGGCCCAACATGCTGATTATACGCAGCAGCATGCTCCCGAGTTACTCGGTCTTGCGTTAGCCAACATTCGATGCAGGGGAGAGGGAGATACTACAAGATCTATGTACCATTTGCCACATCGTGTCCATCCTGCCCAGCAGTCAGCTGTTTATGGGCCAGACGATGAGGATATGGTCAACACAAGTAATCAAAGCTCAGCTGCAGCCGGCAGGCGGGTCAAATCCCGCAAAATGCGATACCTGAATAAGCAGCGCAACAATGCAAATATCCAGGAGGATGACCACACAGCCGGGCCCGAAGATCGAATGCAAATATTGGTGATGAGTAATAACGACTACGGCTGCCACACACCAAGCGGTGACTCTGAGGGCGGCTGTACGCCCAGTTCGGACGGCGCTGGATCGCAGTTGGTGGGTCAGAGGCAACAGCGTCAGTGCCAAGTCAAGGTACGACTCGCAGCATTGCAATTGTTGGGCGCTGTCACCAAACAACTACCCCGACGCACGCTCTATGGCTATTGGCATCTGCTCTTTCCCAGTGGAGGCACTGCCAGCGGCGGCGACTCAGTCGTCGATGGCGGACGCGAGAATAAAGACCATTTGCTGTATATTGGCGCCAATGACGGCAATATGCGTTGCCGTGCGCTTGCTTTGCAGCTGGCCGCACAGTTGCTGTACGGCTCCAAGCCGTATCTGAGTCAGGCGAGCAGCGCCCTGGCACCCAGCAATTACACGCCATTCTCAATGAGTTTGGCCAGGAGTGTGATGGAGGCGTACCGTCAGCTGACGGGCATACTGGAACGGGAGTATGCTCCGCCAGTGCTAATCCAGTGCCTCAAGTGCTTGGCGGTGCTTGTGCAAGCGACACCGTTCGATCAACTGCAGATGGGCATCGTCTATGAGTTTGTGCCGCATGTGAAAGTATTAACGCGACATGTGGACACCACTGTCAAGGTGTCCGCGTTGATGGTGATGGAAATGCTGATGGCAACGCCACGCTTAACCCAGGAAATGGCCTGTGCTGTGGGTCTATCTCCAAGCGAGCGCCGTGCTGTGAGTGGAGTGCACTCATCACCGCGCCGCAATGTACATCAGGATCAGGATCGCGAATTCCAACAGCTCTGTGACTCCGACGAAGATGAGGATGAGGGCGAAGAAGAGGCCAACCAGGAGCAACAAAAGGACAGTTCCGGGTTGGTAGAAGTTTCGGGAAAGCTACAACAAACACGCATTTCTCTGCCACGGACTCCCATTCCACGTAACTCATGGCTACTGCGTCTCGTACTGCGGTATCTGGACTGTCCGACAAGCGCCTCACCGCTACGTTTTGAGTGCCTTCAGGTGCTCCTGGCATTGTCCTCTCATTTTGGACTGTTGCGCGACCATCTGGCGCGTCTTGCCGATGTGCTGTGCACCGCTCTCCAGGATTCCTCGTCGGATGTTCGCCTGTGCGGAACTCGCTGCCTTGACGCTATTGGCTTTCAGATGGCGCGACATGCAGCGGAGCAGACGGACCCCAAGCCCGAATTGCAGCAGCAGCATTTAAGCTTCTGGCTTCGCATGCTACCCGTCATTTACTTGGCATTTGCTAACGCTGACACAATCCCGCTGAGGTGCGCCATTTGCGATGCGCTCTCCAACATGGGTGGCAACAGTTTCGAGCGATTGCCGCAGGCGCAACGGACCAGCCTGCTGACGTTCCTCTTGGGCTGCAGCAGCGACGAGACTGCGAATCATTTGGTCCGGGCAGCGGCTGTTCGGGCACTCGCTGTCTATGTTTTGCATCCAACAATGCGCGACGATTTGGTGTTTGTGGAGCATACCGCCGAGCTGGCCCTGTTACTCGTCAGTGATCGTCAGCTGGGCGTGCGGATCAAAGCCGCCTGGGCACTGGGCAATATAAGTGACGCACTTGTGGCGCCCAGTCATTCCGTTGTCACAGACTCAGATCGACAGCCAGACGAACAGACACAAGAGAGAGAACGCATCTCGCAGCCATTACTGGGTCGCTTAATCGAAGCCGCAATCCAAGCTTGCGGCGATCATGAAAAGGTGCGTCCCAATGCAGTGCGAGCTTTGGGAAATTTGCTGCGATTGCTGCCGGGCGAGGAGCATGCCCTGATGCAGCGCGGCATGACCAAGCTGTTGGACTCTGTGCGCGCGGCGGGCAGTGCCAAGGTTAAGTGGAATGCTTGCTACGCCATTGGCAACTTGGTGCGCAACCGAGCCATATTCTCCACGAGCGGCAGCATGGCGAGCACACTATTTTCGGCGCTCAGCCAACTAATAGTACAGCATGCGAACTTTAAGGTGCGCATCAATGCCACCGCGGTACTTCTACAGATTGAACAGAGGGCGGACATTGGCGTGCACTATGCCACCATGTGGCAGTCACTTCTGGCGGCCATTGAACGCTCCAATGCACTCGACACATTTGTGGAGTATAACCATCGCGACGGATTGCAACAGCAGCTCTGCCTGGCTATTGCTCATATGCTAGGCCGAGCACGGCCCGATGATCTGCTGCCCTGTCGTAACGCACTCGAAACTTATCTGGATGTGGTCACCAGCACCTGGCGTCGTGTCGCCTACCGCATTGTGCCCGAGCAGGCGGCTCCACTCTTCACCTGCAGCTCGCTGTTGAAGCAACGTCTCGGAGCCACTACTCTCACTGCCGACCAGCGAAGTGCGCTCACATTCCTCGCCGGCGCCCTCAGCCTGGAGAGCTAACACTCTTACCAACTATGTGAATTTATCGTAACAACTGTTAATTGCTTTTTGATAACTCCAATAACTAACAATAAACTAATTTATGCACACCTCACACATCTCTATTTAGTCATTGAGGAGAGACCTTCAGCCGGACTCCCGGAATGTGCAGTTATTTGAATAGATGTATTATTTCTACATTTTTGTGGTCAAATCTGTAGTCTTCAGTAACTTGAACATACAAATTACATACTTGGCGAAGCTTCCATACTCCCCGTTACACCACAGAACACGAACAAGTAATGTTTTTGAGTATGGAATTCCTAACAGGTTGTAGTTAGCTAATCAGACTGCCATTATCACGTAGCGTTGTTTCCTTGAGGTGTCCGAGTTCCAGAAGTGCGACCAAGGCAGCTCCCTGTTCAGCCTGCTTCTTGTTCTTCTCCCAGAACGTGCTGCTATAGCGTTGTCCGTCATAGCTGCAGATGGACCGAAAGAGCTTATCGCAGCGATGCGTCTCGTAACTGGGCGGATCTTTGCCCGTTTTAGAGGCCAGCACATAAAGAACCATCTTGGGCAGTTGTGTGTCTGCAAGTGGATGTATCAGAATGGTCGGATGGATTGGATGTTGCAAAAGGTTATTAGCTAACCACTTGAGTAGGTGGATCGTAGAAACGCCATGTCGCGGCAAATGACGCCCTCATATATGTCCGTCAAGTTTTCAGGTAGGTCGAGCTTTCGTTTCTTGGCTAGAATCTCTGTTAGTATGACATTGCCACGACCAGCATTGCCATCATCCTTGAGCTCCTGCTGCCGGCGTCGACAGTAGTCGCCTAGATTCCAAATTTCACAGATTTGCTGCAGCGTCTGGCACTGTAAGAAGCGTTTTCCACGCGGTGTTTCTTGTAACTCCTTGAGGATGCTTTGTACACAATATTTCGTGTTGTGCGGGGCATTATCGTAGTCGACGCAAAGACGTAGATAGCGGGAAATCACCTCATCCATGGGCAAAATACCTTCTTTGCGGAATATAGACACATTGAGCTGGGCCGCTCGGGCAACCATTACGCTGTCCGCGCCACACAATTCCTGAAACTTGCGTAGATCATCGTAGGTGTGTATATCACGAGATCCACCGTTGGCTATGATGGGTATATCCACGGCACTTGCAACTGCACGTAAAACGTCTGGATGTGGTTTATGCTGAGGCCGTTCGTCTCGTGTTCGCGCATGAATCGCAATGGCGGCAATGCCAGTGGCGGCAAATCGTTGCACGAGACTTATTGTGTCCAAGGTATCGGGTAAGATGCGTATCTTGCAAGTGACAGGTATGTCCAGTTGCGTCACCAACGTCTTTAGTATATGCTCTGCTTTGTCCGGATCGGCGAGCAACGCAGCTCCCATTCCACCCTTGATTGAAAACTCCTTGGGACAGCCCATATTAATGTCTAAGCCAGCGATATCATTCTGCATGAGCTTGCCGACTGCTAGGGCTCTTGCTGCATCGCTCGTGCCTAATTGTAGCACCACTCTCGAAGTTTCCAAGGCACACGTGCGAAAGACAATCGTTCCGTCGGATGGGTCCACGAAATCAATTGTGTTCAATGCGGCTGTTGGGGAAAGCAATTGTAAATTTTATGTTTATATTATTCCCTCTCGTAATTACGAGTAACGTACGGTTCGGGCGACGCAAGCTTTTAATTAATTTTAGATCGACAAGCTCCTCGGTGTACACGATGTCAGCGCCCATTTCGAGGGCCAGTAGTCGCATGGGCAATGTTCCCACACGTACCATTGGTGCCATAATTATTTTGTTTTTATAGTCAAGGCATGGATGTTCTTTCATTTTGATTATTGGCAGTTTACGAAAAATTGAGAACCATTTAAATAGACGCATGAAGACGGCACAGCTGGTGCATGACAAATAAAATATCTCGTATCACCAGATCTTAAGCCAATTATTAGTAGAGTCTTAACAGATTCTTAAGGCACAACATGAACAGGAGACAGCTGTTGCATGGGAAGTGAGAAGACGATGTCTCTTGCAAATTGATAATCGATGCTGAAGATAACAATAAATGTCCTTTAATCGAGTTTGGCTGAACAAATTGAGGGGTGCTTACACGAGACAAATGATCATTCGCGAACAGAGATGTGAACAGAGATGTGCACACAGCTACAAGGATCCATCATGACACTCTAAACACTCCCATCCTTCATGTTAAAATCTGTGATGCACTCTATTTGGACTAAAATTTAATTTGTAACAGTTTGATTTATTATCGAAACGTGTTTGGACCCACCTAAGTGCACAGAGTTGCATTCGCAGCGAAATAAATAAAAATCGATAGGGAAATCTCGGTGAGTTTGCAACTCTGTGACTGTTTTTATCGCATATATGAACCAAAATTTGTTTCGGATTTGTTGTCAAAATTCAACAGTAAATGAAAAGAAATATCGCTATAAGGGAAATCTTCATATTGATCTGAAACAGTACCAAATTTGCTAGCAGCACGTTAACTGCTTCCACAAACTAATTGGTGCCACAAACGCACCAACAACAGCCCTACTTAGCAGATACCAAAGAAGAATCCGCGATAACCTTTAATTGAATTAACACCATTCAGTTGTGTGAAACGTGTTAAGGCCAACACTAAATATCACATTAAGGCCAATACATAACAGGACAAGCACAGCTTGCGACGCAATTTACAAAAGACTCCAGCATTCGAGGCAACTTGAACACGGAGCACGTCTAGTTTGTACAAATTGTACCAGAAGTTATCTTTAGCGCGAGGGCGAGCTATGCGAAAAGTTCGCCTTGGCACTTTGGATAGCTGCACTTTTACGGTATTGGACAACCAAACGATAGGGTGAAGCCGACATGGCATTGGTGGGCTTGGGCGTTCCCGGCGAGGAAGATAGTTCCAGCGACGAAGCTGATGCCTACGTTGATTTCACCGCCATGCTAATGGCGCGTAAATATGAGTGCGATGGTAACTTGCTCTGCTGTGGTAACAAACCTCAGTCGCAGCCCCAAGACGACCGAGATTACCATCTTGCCCAATATGTGCTCGGCGTGATAGACTTTACTTCACAGTATGGCATTGACTACAGCATATCCTACACGGTCACCAATCTAATTGGCAGGCCAAGCAAGTTTCCCGCCTACGGTGATTACCCAGAGACCTTTACAATGGTAGGTTAGACTTAATACAGCTCAAGATGTGTAATTCTTTTCAACGTTATGTCCGCAGCGTACCTACGGTGATTGGTGGCATACAGCGCCATCAGCCACAGAAGAAATTCAGGCACAGAATTTACCAGCTTTGCATACACATGATTTTGTAGGTAAGTGTAACAATTTTCCATATACCAGTTATGGCGATATAACCAATTAAGTTATTACGATACCTTGGCAGTTGTATATTTTGAAAAATTTGTGGTGCCCTCGGAAATTGTCATCTTTGAGACATTCAATCCGGGCGCAGCAGTCCGAATTTGGGCATATAGCATTACCAAGCGTTGGACCTGTTTATGGGAAGCCAAGCCCAGTGATATTAATTGGGTTCCACGGAAGTCTCGACGTTTTGCACCACCTTTAAAAAAAACTGATATGATAACCAAGTAAGCTAGCCGCAACAGCATCAAACCTATTAAATTGTCTCTAATAATCGTGAATTGCTTTTGTATAGAACATTGCGTATCGACTTTAACCACAGCCGATTGAATTATTACACAGAAATTGATGCAATAATGCTTTGCGGGAGAACAGTTCCGATGCGCAATATGGAAAACCTTCTTGCTCCGACTGGCAAAAGTCTTGGCAACATTGGCGGGGAGGACGGAAGTGGACCTATTATTTGCAAATTACGCGAGCTTAAGTTCCAGCCTAACTATTGTGGAAATGATCCTGCCAAGCTTAATGAGCTTATAAACAATGATTTGAGCCAGTTTTTGAAGGATAACGATGTGGAGTCTGAGCAACTGAAGCAAAGGAGCACACCCAAACTTAGTTTAACGGATATGCCGGTTGGCCAATCAATTAGTATTACCAGCTGCGCACTTCATCTCATGTGTAAAGTCTTTCTCGTAGTGTGAAATCCTGTTGAAAATACTCAGTTATCTGGACCTCAAGTCGCTTTTTCGGATGGGTCAAGTGTCACAAATGTTCTACGATATTTCAACACACCCGTTACTCTATTGCGATCTAAATCTTAAAGCCTACTGGCAGTTGGCCAACTCGGAGCTTTTATGCACGCTAGCGCGACGGGCGACGATGTTAAAGAAACTCGATTTATCATGGTGTGGCGGATTTGGAGAAATTTCACCAACAGAGTTTAAAAAGTGAATGAAATTCAATGATTGATTACTTAATCTACAGCTTATATTTGATTTCACATTCCCTTTCCTTCTCTCTTTCAATAGATTTATAACGCAAAGAGGGGATAATTTAACCCATTTGCGACTTAACTCTTGCAAGTTTCTCAATGCTACCTGCATTGAAACAGTTGGTATAGTCTGTGATAACTTAGTAGGCAAGTCTAATCATTTGCTGTAGATATATGTACATCTAATTGCTAATTATTGTCACTTTTGCTATTTCTGTATAGAATTGAGCCTAAGGAATTGTACTACGAATCCACCATTACTAAACTTCTCCTGTCTAGCTAATCTGAAGAATTTAGAGAGACTTGATCTCTTTCAAACTGCCTTCGAGTCGGAACTTCTACTAAGTATGTTGGAAAGCAATCGTAAATTAAAGCACCTAAATCTCGGTAGGATATCATTTGGATACACAAGGTTTACCTCGACTTAACTGGAAACTTCTTTGTTTACTAGCATTCTGTGGTGTTTCGGTGAACATGGATAATGTCACATCACATTTGGGCACTTACAATACCCAACTTGTTTCGCTAGACATGTGGAAAGCACACTTTTTATCTGCAGGAGGACTTCAATCCCTGTCCCGTTGCCAACAACTGGAAGAATTGGATCTGGGTTGGTGGTCAGTAGTAGGCTGACCATTATTTTAAGATCGTACATAATTATATATATATATTCCTTTTCGTATTTGTGCAGCATGCGTGAAGCCACTTTGGGGGATAGCCTCTATCAGCTGCTCTATAACTGCCCCAAATTGAAAAAATTGTTTCTGTCTGCGATGCGAGGCATTACTGAACGTGATCTCATGCACATCGCCACACTGGGGAAAAATCTTGAACAGTTGGATCTAATGGGCACACTAAATGTAACCCATGAACGTATTTATGAGTAAGAACCTTAATTGCATAAATATTTTGTTAGCTAGTATTAGAACACTGTTCAAAATATTCGTTTACTTATAGCATTCTGGTGCATTGTTCAAAGCTTAAATTGTTGGATTTGTCCTTTTGCGACAATATTACGGAGCGTGATGTAGGTCTTCAATTCGTCTATATTTATCCGAATTGCTGCTAATCATTTCGATTGCTTGCAGCTTGATGTAATTGCGGATTGGGCTCGACTTTTTAACGTGGATATCAAAAGCAGTCGGTTCTACAGCTCCACCTAGTCTTCTTACAACTAATATGTGTATTAAAGAGTTACACACAATATACTTTATATTATTATCTACGTTTAAAGCGTTAGATTAACTCTGTTAATATACACTATTATTGTTTAAAAGGCGTATTAATAAATTTGATAAACACTTATATGAGATACGGCTAGACCATTAGCTTACGGCTTGACAATTAGTAATTTAAATTTTTATTTAAATTAGAAATAATACGTTGTCGAGAATTACTCAGATTATATTACTGTCGCTTGACCGGGGCCACGGGGCCGGGTAATCTCTTTTAGTACATAATAAATAAAAAAAAATATATATATATATTTATAAAAAGTCCCTCAAAGAATTGAGTTAACACATTTACGATTAAGCCTTCGATGGGTCATCAGGTGCGTTGGCCAGAGCCTCCACTTCTGTTACATCTTCAGCGGCAGCTGCAGCTGCAGCTGGGACGGATTCGGTGGATTTTTCAATGATTGGAAATGTCCTGGCATTGTCGCCGGGTGTTGGCTTCTTGGATGCAGAAGTGCTTTCGCCGCGCCCGAAGATTGCCTTCTCAATGCCCAGAACGGGCGCCTCAAAAGCAAGCGTCGCAAAAATGGAAAGGGTCAGTGTGATGCCGAAGTCGTGCCACCAGCGCAATATCTATAACAAGGACACTTAGACATAAGCCAATCGGGAATGTTGTCTATTTTACCGCATCATAGTCGGAGAAATGAGTATCCGTTTGTATCCTCGCGGCATTCACCAGCTGAACGATTCTGTGTATCACGTACATACAGTAGCACAGCCGACTGAAGCCTGTGAAGAAGCTCCAGGATAGGAAGTCATTGATAAGACCACCATGTCCATTGTAGCAGGCCCACACAATCCAGCCGATGGCCAGCGCCCAGGAGCTGCGACTGAGCGGCTCGAACAGAGCACCTTCGATGACCGGCGAGTCCGGCATATTGGGCAGTATACGCCAGAAGGGACCCCACAGATCGGCCAGCATAGTGCCAAAGGCCACCACCCAACCGATAATCACCCAATGCTTGGCCAGCGGAATCTGTCGTCCACGGTTTCGCGTGAACAGAAAGTACCCAAAGATGACACCAATCAGCCAGGTGGGAATGCGTGTATGTGTCGGATAGTAGGTAAGACGCTGACGCAGATCAACATGATCGTCCTGAACACGGAACAGTGTAAAGTCGTTGACCAGGAAGGTGGCGACCGTACAGCCCAAGCAGAGTATGCCGAATATTGAGATTGGTATCAGCGCCTTCTTGCCCCACTTGTACAGCGGTATCAGGAACAACGGCGACAGGAAGTATAGCTGGGTGTCCACGGCCAGGTACCAGGACTGCGACACACACTGGAACGAAACGATTCCATATAAAGCGACCGATTCAATTGATGATTTGCTGCTACTCACAATGCTGTAGGGGAAGGCATAGTTCTGCACATAGAGGAGCGTGGCCCACCAGGTTTCGGCACAGCGCTGATCCTGTATGCCCAGTTTGAACCACATAGGTCCGGCGCCCGAGTAACGGTACAGCGACATAATATAGAAGACGACCACAGCAACAACCGGCGTGAGACGAATATAGCGATGGAAGTACATCATCGGAATGTTCAACTTGCCCTTGGTACGGTCCATCTCACGGAAGGCGCCCCAGCACATCAGCAGGCCGGACATAAAGAAGAATGTGTCCACACAGAGGGAGCCATTCTGTACGAGCATCGAGTACGGTGTCTGCAGCCAGGTGTAATACTTGTTGCGATTGATGTGCGGCAGATCATAGAAGGTCATATAGCCATGGCCGAACACCACCCACATCATGCTGAAGCAACGCAGACCGTTCAGGCAATGGATTACATTCGGGTTGTTCACCTGTTTGACCGTGAAAATCTTGGGCGCATTGGTCAGCACCGAGAAGGCAGTGAAAAGTGGTCTCTTCGGGGCTGCAAGGCGAGAGGGACGGGCTGAGCGAGAGGGAAATAGAAAGAGAGAGAGAGAAGGACCTTTACTTACCCTTCTTCCGGGTCTGGATATAGTCGTATACGCTGCTGGCGATCATGAAAGCTATGATCAGCGAGAAGAAGACGCTAAAAAACGGAACAGATTACAATAAAAGCGGTGCTCAATAGAATCAGAGAGAGAGAGAGAGAGAGAGAGAGAGGAGGCACTTACATGGCGCATATGTCCACGGCCCGCAGCTCGACAGGCGCATCGTATTTACACCATTTCTCCTGCACCATCCGGAAGCTAAGATCGATGAGATCCTCGCCGTACAATTGTGCGATGGCATACTTTAGGAGCTCATCGGTCTTATCGGCACTGCATGTGCTCGGCACACAGACGCCCAGCTCGAAGATCTCGGGATCGGTTTGCTTATAACTGATACGTCCGAATTCCTCATGGCGCCGCTTCACCTTGCTGTAGAACTGGGTTATGTTCAGACGGGCCAGACAGTACTGGCCGTGCAATTCGACGCCGTAGGTTGAGGTCGCCGCGACGCACTCTTCGTACTGGCCCATGCTAATCAGATGGCCCCAAAAGAAGCCGACGGGCAGCCGGCCCCACGTATCGGGAACTGAAAGCGGAACGCCGAAAGTGGAGCAACATTATACAGATCATACGGTCATAGACGGCGTGATCTATGGCATATGACAATGGGAGGAATCGAACGAATCGAGTATATATGCAATATGTGTGTGTGTGTGTGTGTGTGTGTGTACGTATCCATATAATATATAATGTAGTAAACCATATAGTCCAATTATCTAATCACTCGCTCAAGCAGCCAATCGAAGTTGACCTATATCTATGGAAAGTTTTATCTAAAGCCCCACCTCTAGAAAAAAACCAATGCTAATAATAATGCCGAAATGCATAAACCGTGCCGCAGATAAGGGCCTGGTTCCTAATCAGATTATCGGGATTATCGATAATTTGACAGAGCTCTGATATTTGCCACACCTGCCGAAGTGTTATTTTTGGAGCGGGCTATTCTAAACGTAATCGAAACATTGATCGACGAGGGGGAGGGGGAAGGGCACTCTATGCGGTTAGCCGACTAGTAGTATATAGTAGTAGTATATATATATGTATGTATGTATGTAATTGTACATATATGTGCAGGAATTGGGCCATAACTCATGGCTATTTGCCGGTTCAAACGGTGGCCGTCAATCTTGCATCAGCATCGAATTATCACAATCCAATCCAGGCTATCGACATATATACAAGTGCATCGGGCCAATCAATTTAGATTTGCCATGTGATTTACGACGCGGCCCTAATGGGCCCGAATGGGCCCTACATAGCCGAACTAACGCAATCTGGATTTTCCCAAAGCCCCAAAGCCCCGAGAGCCCGGATTACGTGAGCGATACGTTTGTAGCACAACGCGATTGCCTCACCTGGCAACAGATTACCCGAACGGTGGGTAGAAGTATGGGAGAACAGACGGTTATAGCTTCTGCAGAGGGTACTACCCATTCCTCGGTGGAATAAAAAGAATTAGCTCAGCTTCAGCCATGCTGCCATAGAGAGGAAACAATAGGAATAGATAGACAGATCGATAGATATATAGAGCACAGGCACACTCTTGTAATCACGGAAGTCGCTTTGAAGTCGAAGGTCTATAGCCTTCTCTAATACCTCTATGATAGCCGATCTTGATTGCATGCTCAGGGTTATGCCTAACGCTTACATTCGAGCGCCCACTCCTCCATGTTGTTGATGGCATCTCGTATACGTGCCACATCCCTGTCGCAGAGGGCATCATCGTAGATCGCCCGGGATGGGCCGGGATCTCTGTTCGGACTGCTTGCCGCCAGCTGCAGTCCGGTGGAATTTGAGAGTTCGACATGTTGGGCGGCCAATGCAAAGAACTGATGCGCCAGGCTGCTGTGCATGGGCGTGGTGTGTCCGGTAAGTAATTCGTTCCTCGAATATGCTTCAGGCGAGCCGGCGCAGAGCAGTACCAGCAGCGGCAGCAGCACCATGGCCAACGAGGGACGACTCTGTGTGGCAAGCAGCGTCATCATTTTCGTATCCTTGTGCTAGTCCTTTACACGTTGCTCGCGCGTCTGGCGATGTCGACCGGGCCAAGAATTGCCGCACTGATCGCAGATGAGATGCACGCGAATCGAACACCCGTTTAACTAATTCTATTGCCAATTGATACTATTGCTTTTATAGGCTATAGGGTCCACTTCGGCGACGGCAACGCCAGCCTCTGCGTCTGCGTCAACGTCGTGTCAACAGGCCGTGGCCAAAAGTGATACGATTCGGCTATAATCGAGTGCTTATCACTCTGACAAGCCGGTCGTTAGCCATAGAGCAGCGCGGATTTAGCTGGGATTTGTCGCACACTTGTGCCCGTGTCCATCGTGCAGGTGTAAATTATGTCAAAGCAGCCTTTCAAACTCTACCGATAAGCCGCTCACGATTTATAGCTAAACGCTTTTAATTCAGTTACTGGATCGCACTTTGATCGCTCCAGGCGAGGTGAGTAACCCCCTCTCGGTCTCTCGCTCCTCAGCTTTCTCCCTCTCTATCTCGTAGCTGTTCCTTTACTTTTAATTGGACCTCCCCGAGCTGATAGCGCTGTTATCAATGCTTTCACTTCTTCCAATCCCTCAAGAGTCTCCACTTTTTTCAGTCCAACAGTTCAGCGTTCGCAACTTCTTGCATTCAATTTGCCCTCTCGCTCTATTGACTCGAATTGAAATCATCCTTCGGCCGCTCTCTTTACTCTCTGCTTGCACTCCTGCTTATGATCCTTAAAGGAATTAAAGGAAAAGAAGAAGCTAAGCCATAGTTTGCCATGAACATGATGCCGAAAGCATTTCACTCGAAGGGAAAGCGGCTGTCTTAGGTGGATGCTAGATGGATGGATCTACCCTACGGATCATATGCTGCTATTTGAGTGAGCGAGACAGACAGATAAGCTTGTCGCTTATTAACTATAACATATTCTGCTCGCAAGCCGAGTCATCGTCCCATAAATAGCATAATATCCGTTTGATTTTGCATAAGAACCCCATAAATATGTCGCGTGGAGTAATATATAGTACGCAGATAAGTAGCCATATATTGGAAATAGCTTTGCAAGGGCTCAATGCTGAGTAACAGTAATGGGTCTATTTCCCATATCAATTACTCCCTTGGACTCGCAATGCTCTGGAGTGCGTTGGCTTATTGGCACTCTATACCAGATTAAGTGGCACGCCCACAATACTTACGTACGTCCACTCGTAACTGATGGATGGCGTGGGAACAGCCGGAGGCAACCCCTGGCTAATCTAATCAATGGCATGGCTCCTGCACGGCTGGATGGCATGAGGAGTATGCAATTAAAGAATTACCCATTAATTCAATAAATAATCAATTTTCTATTGACAAGAAGTTGGAAGACTTTCATAGATCTTCACGTTCTCTCCCCAGGCCTCTTGCTCTTCTTCCATATTTGGCTGGCCATTGAACCGCCTGCTGTTCCTCTTACAGCTATTAGTCCAACTTTGACCCCTTTTACGCTTTCTACTATGCTTCCAGCTTTCTGGCGTTTCCGAACAGACTGTATTGCCAGCAGGCTCAGAGGGATTCACTCAAAGATGGGATTGCAATCGGATTGGATTATAGATCACATATACTACACACACAAATATGTTATATATATATATCAAATAGTTTGCATGCAGCTTGTATATAGATCATATATTGCTTAAAGGCATCTGACAATAAGATGGATTTACTGTTCAAGAAATTCTTGTTGCATTCTTTTAGAAAATAAATCGCATGCGTTAGTTGAAGCGAACACAACTGTACCAGCGCATTGTGCAGGGCATTAGAATGATCTATTAAGCACACGATGGAAATTAATTAATGGCAAATATTTAGAGTTTATGGAAAAGGCATTGCGTCGATAAATTAAATTTCATAATTTTTATTTAAATTAAATTATTTTACACTTTTTAGCAAAGTATTTTGTTAATTACAATGTGTGTGTGTGTGTTCGCATGTGTATGTGTCTGTGTGTGTGTGTGTGTTATTTATGTCTATTTTGTTACAGTTTAATCGGCTCAATATAGATAATATTAAGTTACAAAGTACAAAATTAATCAATATATAAAAAAACACGTTTGGTCA
>JABVZX010000341.1:2478145-2504183 GCA_020883565.1 Drosophila pachea
ACGGGATAGTAGCATTTACAATTGAGAATTGCATTTAAGAGTTAATTTCATTTATTTAATGGTGCATTGCACTTGATTTGGCCAATCAACGGGCTTTAATCGTTGGGCCAGTGGCAAAGGTGTGTGTGTGCATGTGTGTGTGAATTGAAATGTGTGTTAGATCTAACGAAAGGAAACTTACAACTTTAAAATAAAAAGTTCAACTAAAGCAGATAACTATGTTTACAAATCAATATTGAAGAAATGCTCGTGGAAGGAAACTAACAAAATTATAATTAAAGCGCGTGCTGTTTTTTATTTGTTTTTTTTTTTTTGTTTTTTTTTTAAAGTAATGTTTTCTTGTTATGGCTTCTTGCTTCAATCAAAAGAAAGCTCGCCGATAAAAACCTGGAAATAATTTCAATTAAGGGCTGAGTCAATTTGCGTCCCAGCGCCGGCTCAATTGTTGTGAGGCTCGCGAACTGTTTAGTTTGGATTTGTTTCGTTTTGTTCATTTTCGAATTTCAGTTTGTTTCGATTTCGTTTTCGTTTTTGTTTTTTTTTTTTTTATTATTATTTTTGTTTTGGTTGGTTATTTTGGGCAGGTAGGGGAGTGGAGGAGTAGGAGTTGTGTTAATTAACTTGTTGATAGACAAATATTCAGTTCGTATACATATTATTGTACAGCAAAAAACAATTATTCTTATTATGAAAATCAAGAGTTTAAACCAAAACGAGAAATAATAATAATAATCAAAAAATAATTACAAATTTGGCACTGCCAAGACTCACCAGCTTGATTATCTTGATAAGCATCCAGTTGTTGGTGGACGTGGTCATAAGTTTGAAGAAAACAGGCGCCAAGGGCAGGTAGTTCTTGGGATTTTTGCGTGCCAACTCACAGATGACGTTGACAGCCGCCGATTGTACACCTGTCAAATATTAATCGGATTATAGAGCAAAGTTAATTCACAGATATATTCTGAGCACTATGAGATGTGCACGATTCCTCACCTGGATCCGGATCCTCGAGCTTCTCTTTCAGCTTGGGGAAGGCGGGCCGCAGAGCTTCGGGATATCGCAAGAAGACCTTATACATCATCAGCACAGCCTTCATACGCAGATACGGTTTCGTGGAGCTCATCTATTTGGGGAAACGAATGGTATTAAGTTTTGGTATACGAAATATGTAATTGCTCAACTTGAACTCACTAGAGTCATAATATCATTGGCCAGATCACGCGATAAATCTGGCGATATGAAACAGCTGAGGCCGCTGAGCGCAACGCCCGCATCGTATTGATTCTGTGAGTTGAGGTCCTTGCGTATCATATTCGTGGTAAGCATGAGCAGCTGGAAAAGATTTGCAATTACTAAATAAAAAAATTGATAATTGGCAGTCGAAGATGCGACTCACCTCGCTGTCCGGATGGAAGCACTGACTGGCTGCCAGATAACCGATGCGCTTGCACGTAAACCGCGAGGAACTCATCACTTCAATTATGTTGAAGCCGGCCCACGAAATGTCATACCCGAGCATTTGAATCTGTTAGCGTAGATAAATAAATCGAATACAATGCTAACAGAGTAGCGGATCTGGAGTTGTGCGTGTGCGTGTGTGTGTATGTGTATTTTATATAAATGAGATCATATTCATTAGATATACAAGCGTTGCATTTGATGCTTATATAAACTTTTCTATGTGGAATTCCAAGTGTTAACGTTGTTTGACAAAGATCTGTTGCATGAGCTGGTCTCGGATTTGAGGGCGGGGTTATCAGCGAAGGGATTCGAAACTTACGTAGGTCAACTTGGCCACAGCATTGCACTTGACGTTGATATTGTCCTGACGCAGCTCCTGTTTGATCTCCTCGATGCATTGAGATATGTATTTGGCCTGCGAAACAAAAATCAACAAATGCAATTAGTGATTGTTTGCATGTGTGCACGCATGTGAGTGGAATTCAGAATCCATTCAAAGCATGCCTAATCACATTGAGATTTCATGGCCAGTCTGCATGACCCAAGCTATATGAAGCTATATATAAATATATGTATATGCATACTATAAACCTAAAACCAGACGTTGTATATATGTATCGATAATGAATCACAAAAATGAAATAACACGAAAGGAAAATAGCCCAGAGTCTGGCATCACACAAGTTGTGTGTGTATGTGTGGAAGTGCCTGAGGCTAGGGGGCATGTGTGATGCTATCAGCTGATACAAACACAATTGCATCGAGTATGCAAATGGAATTGCGCATAAAGCAGCCTCTCTTTCAGCCACAACAGCTACAGCTGCAGGAGGCCAAGGAACCGAGACTGGTTAATTGTATATGGTATATGTTCTGTGCTGGATATGAATATGTAATAAGATTAATAAATAGAAAAGAATATAAATAGGATTGCATATGCGAGTTTGTCAAAATCTGTTCGACAGGGAAACCACAGCTTAAAGATATTAAGAAAGTTTGCTGAGCGGTAACAAAGCGTTTTCATTGGTTGGAATAGGTGTGTCGGCATATGCGAGTGTGTTTGGGTGTGAGTTGCCACATCAGGGAAATGAGCCAAAAGATATTAAGAGCTGAGTGCGAGACGCGGAGAATCGACACTAATTAAGTCAAGCTTTTGAGACTTCCTGGCAGATGCTGAAAGCACCACACACACACACACAGATAGAAATAACTAGAGAGAGTGACATATAGAAAGGCACTCATACACATCTACACTAATGCAAAAAAAAATTTGACAGCTAATTAACAACGTGTGTTTGGCTGTGGTAGCACACCAACTTTACCAACAAAAATAACAACCGTAGCAAATATTTAGCAATAGGGCACTTGCCTCATTATCCTTGTTGTTCCGAATTCCGCGCACAAGGTCTGTTAAGTTTTTATCAAACATGCGCTCGAAATTTCCCTTCACTTTTTTTAACGCCATTTCTTCGACGTCGACGCCGCAGTTAATTCGTGCTCTGTTTTTTTTCTACTCTCGTTGTTTTCCCCTCTTTATGTTGGCTCTGTTGTTTTCGCCTCCAACGCAGCAATATGTTTGCTTTCAATATTATCAAGCAACTCAATAATCACAGCCGCTACAACACACAACGAATTTTAACACGTATTGTTAAAATTAGAGAGCCGGCAGCGTCAGCTTTTCCTTTTTTCGTTAGTTCTTTTACTTTTGCACTTGCAAAAATCACTGTCAACGCGAATTGCACACCAAATCCAAACTTTTGTGTTGACTTTTGCCTTCTGATAAGCTTGTAAGCTGGCAAGGTGATGCCTTGTTTATTTGTTTAACCGACTTCAGCGTTCAATTTTTTGTGACAAGCGATATAGCGCAGCCTGCATTCTTGTTTTTTTTTGCGATTGATTTTTTTCTCGCTCTTTTACAAGTTTGTTGTGCTATTTGTTTATCGCCCCACAAAAAAATAAATTGCAGCCGATATGACATAAATTATCGATCAACATACTAAATGCTGATTTTCTTATCGATAATAATTTATCGAGAGACAGTGCAAAAATACGGCCATACTCGCTAGGAGTTATTAGTGGCGTTATCAGTGACCGCCAATTTAAACTTTTTCATTGTCGTTCCATAAAAAATATACAGACTTTATTTTTAAAATACATAAACATTTATTTAGAATTTGTGGAGTCGTTTTTAATATGATTAAGTTTATATTTCTTTTAAAATTCATTTTATGAAATTCCTTTCAATTTCAATCACATTGTACAATTAACAAATGGCATATCTTTAACACAGGGCGCAAGCTTTCAAACGATTTCAAATTCTGCTTGCATTAGAGTTAAATAACAAAATATTATAACAAAATGTTGAGATTTCTAATACTTCTTGCTTTGCCACAGTTAGCCAAGCAAACTGTTGTGTAAAACTTGCATAGAGTACATATTATACATATATTTTATGAGACTGTGCCTGCATTTATTGCCAGCTCTTTTATTTAAACTGACTTGAGTAGACGAATATTTCAATAGAGATAATTTGGCAATTGTATTTCGTTTTTAAAAACTCTTATAAAGTAGAGAAGGTAGCTTGCGTGCAGTGGCTAGATGCTGTTTTTATCCAATCGAATGATGATTGTGATAATGTTGCTGATGCTGATGCTAATGAAATAATCTTTATACTTGACAGCAACGGTCACTATGTCCCGAGCTTTTTTTTACTAATCGCTCGATATAGTTACGGTCTTTGCAATTTTGTGCATTTTGTTGTTGAATTTTGGTATTTAAGGGGCTAACTTTCCGTTAACCCGTTTACAAATGCATTGTATACCGACCACCCATGGGATTTTTAGCCGATCCCAAAACATTGCTTAGGCGCATGTGTTCGAATGTTAACGGCTTACTAAGATTTGTGTCTCGTTTTTTGTAATATTCGTTGAAGTCCAGACGGGTGCCAAATAGCTGTAGATTCGGGTCATCGCTGGAGTTAAGAGCTAATAGAAAGCCACCGACAGCTTTGCCGTAAGAGGAAGCAAAGCCTTCCAGATTTCGAAAAGAAGTTAACATCCTTTGTTCGAATATCTTACGCGCCTGATCGCGTTCCATTTTTTGTTCCGTCGTCAAACCATAACGTCCCGAGAGCTCAGAATCCGCAATTGCTTTAAACATTTCTTGTCGAGCTTCCAATTCATTGAAACAATCCTGATAAAAGTTATCCTGCCATTTTTCTAACGATATGATGTTCTCATAAACGACTTCTAAATGACTCTCCATGTTCGTTGACGTATTCACAAAGCAGCCAATACTGATCGCGTGTAAAAACTTGGAGTGTGCATCGAGAATGTCGTCCAAGGCTTTAGCTTGTTGCATTCGCTTCTGTAGTTCCACCCAATTGCATTCGATCACTTCAAACAATACGTAGTACTGCATTTGGTGGACAAAATGCATGATCTCTGATGTGAACAGATGCAATTTGTAGGTGACTTTGTTTATTTCCTTGGCTATCGAACGAAGTGACTGAAAATATTCGTAAATGAAATACACTGTTTTGAAACAAATATTTAAATTAAATTAACGTCTAAATCGCCATCGGCTATTGACTAAGGGATAAATATTTATATTAAACCGATTAAGTAGCTATCGATATAGATATCGATAAAAGGGTAAAGCATAAACAGCGGCACTGTCAGCGATTCTTGCACTGTTTCTCTCAGTCACTGCGGGTTGAAGCAATTACTTCTTATCATTCAGTAAGCTTTCCGAAGGCAATGTCGATATTTAAGGATTTGCCAGAAGAGCATCCAAGCAATCTAATACCGGCGCTATGTAAGCAATTCTATCATCTGGGCTGGGTCACAGGCACTGGTGGCGGCATGAGCATTAAATTCAAGTAAATCCAAACTGAACATTATCGCACGAAGAAGAGTTAAGGTTAACTTTTTAAAATAGCGACGAAATCTATATTGCACCATCTGGGGTGCAAAAAGAGCGTATGCAACCAGAGGATCTGTTCGTCCTAAATATTTATGGCAAGGAAATGCGAACTCCGCCGCTTTATAAGGGACTGAAAATGAGCCAGTGCACACCTTTGTTTATGCTGGCATACAGACACCGGGAAGCCGGCGCCGTCATTCATACACATTCACAGCATGCCGTCATGGCAACTTTGCTCTGGCCAGGGAAAACTTTTCGTTGTACACATTTGGAAATGATTAAGGTATAGGAGTGCTATGTCACATGCTGTTTTTTACTTATATGATTTATTTAAGGGTATATACGATGATGCTGATAAGCGATATCTGCAATACGACGAACAGCTGGTCGTTCCCATAATTGAGAATACGCCTTTCGAAAGAGATCTAGCCGACAGCATGTATGCGGCCATGATGGAATACCCTGGATGTTCTGCGGTACTTGTTCGACGACACGGCGTTTATGTTTGGGGTCAGACTTGGGAGAAAGCGAAGACTATGTAAACGTGCACAGTAGATTGAAATGTATTCCTTATAATATACAAGTCTGTTTTTACAGGTCGGAATGTTATGATTATCTATTCTCCATTGCCGTCCAGATGAAAAAGGCCGGACTTGACCCGGAAAAGTTTGAGAGTGTGCCGCAGTCATAAGCGTTAATCTCAATATTGAATTGTATATATTACATTTCATAGCATAACATACCGATTAACTGTTTTTATCTATATATATTGCCATTTTTATTGAAAGCAAATTAAAAAATGACCAATACGCATTCATAAGAATCTGTTATTATAACATTTATGATCATAAAATCTTTGGCGCACTTTGTCCAGTTCACAGTGCGAATACAGAGTGTCAACATTTGCTCTCATGTTAATTAACAGTAAGAGAAACAACGAAAGAGAGAGGCAGAGAGTGCAAACTCCAACAGACTATCGATTTTTTTATAGACTGTGTGTGCGTGAGTATGCACGTGTGTGTATGAGGTGTTGTGTGTGTTAGAAAATGAATGGGAGCTCAATAGTCAAGTGTGTGAAAGCGTGAGCAAAGCAGAATTAGATGAGAAAAACCACATAAATATCAACGATTGGCGCTGTTTGTTCACTATTTGGCGTTTCTCCCTTCAGGCGTAAGTGTGGACTGTAACATTGCATTTTGAATTACTCATTTTTTTTTTCATTTTATCAAACTAATTGAAATGGCAGTTCTGGCAAAAAAGAAATACCATAACAACAACAAAAATGTCTTTGCAATCAGACGCCGTGTTTCAGAAAATCATCGATGGTTTGAAGGATAATGCCGCCAGGGCGAAGGCTGTTAATGGGGTCTTCCTCTACAAGATTACAAAGGATGGCAAAGTGGCCAAGGAATGGAGTAAGTAAATAAACCAGCTGTTAACTTTACATGTACAACCAACAATTTTTGTTGCCGTGTAAAGTTCAAAGTGCAGGCAAATTTCGTGTACTTCGGCACCAGCTGTTGCTTGTTTTGCTATTAGGCAGATAATCAGTCTAATTAATTGCTTAATTTAATTAATAGCTCTGGATTGTAAAAACGCTAAAGCTTATGAGGGACCTGCCCAGGGTGTCAAGGTTGACACCACACTGACTGTTGCCGATGAGGATATGGTTGACATTGCCCTTGGTAAGCTCAATCCTCAGGCTGCCTTCATGAAGGGTAAATTGAAGATTGCTGGCAACATTATGCTGACCCAGAAACTGGCGCCTCTGCTCAAGACGGACGCCAAACTGTAAACTAACATTTGGCGCTTTTCTAATCTAACGTGCATACGCAGTTTGTGTACGCTTGTACGTTTACGCGTAATTGCATATGTTGTTTCACTTATTGCTTCATCATAATTGCGATATTTTTCAATCGTATTTGCACAACGTGTACATGTGTTTTTTGTATGTTTATACTATCTGTAATAAGAAAATAATACATAAGCCTAGAAGGAATTTATGCTTGAATTCCCATTTCTTTCAATTTAATTTACATATATATTCACATATGTATTGTCAGACGTGTACTTTAAACCTACGCCCTGATAACTGCTTATCGTAGGACGGCATTGGAAAATGTGCAGTTGGTAGTGAATATTTTTAATGACGCGGATTAGATTGTGCGCTAATCTTATCCAAAAATAAATGGCATAATTCCATAGCATAATTGGCACTTGGCCTTCGTTAAATTAAACGTATTACCCTGTAACTGGTTTGGCCATGCAGATACATTTGTATATTGCAAGAGTGAAGTTCAATGCAACATAATCAGTGAAAAGGGTTAGCACTAAAACTTTTTGTTCATCGAGATCAAACTTATTGCGATAGCTCATCCCCTTCGGGTCATTTATGTATCGTTATGGGAATGGAAATTTTCTCAAAACTCCAAGAAAACAAGAAAAACCAAATATATATCTATTGATAAGACTTACCTTGGCATTGCACATTTGTACCTTCCAAATTTTTGTGGATAACACAAATTCCATGTGCTTGATACGCCAGAGCGGCTTGAACAAGGCCTTGTATGTGGGCATCGCTGGCTCCAACATGGTGGCCAATGGTCCACGAACCGTATATTGTAATGAGATGACATCCCAACCGCAATCGCCAGGATATGGTGTTTTCACTACTACATCCAAGTGATTTAAAATGTCTGGATCATCATACTGGGCATTGGTGCAGCGCAGAGCGGCATCCAGCATCGCGGATAGATCGTGTGAGTATATTTCGCTGCCATTCTTCTCCAGCTCATCCCTGTGGAAGTAAATTAACTAAAAATCACAAAATATTTTTAATCAATTGTTGAACGCACTTCATATTCTCAATAAATATGCTGACGAAATCGCCCTGGCCAAGCAGAAGATAGCGACGCATGCCCTGCAGGTGGTCCAATAGTTTGTGAGGTCCAACCATTATGTCCAATACATGTTTGGAAGTTCGTGAATAGCATGTTTCAATGGCTGCATGCCACGTCGTATCCGGCACATACGAAAAAATGTGCGAAACTGAAGACAGAGATGAGTTCGATTAAGGAATTGATATAGCAGACTTTGACGTAAACTTACCATGATTGTCTATGACATACTTCAGCTCTTTGCGATCCTTGACGGCTTCTTCCACCTGGCATATCTCACGCAAAAAATTAATACTCTTGCCGGTCTTTAGTATTTTATCGGCCAGCTCTAGCGTAATAAATTTTGGCAGCATGCTGTGTCGCAACCGAAACTTATCATGCCATAGCCGGTCGGCGCCGACGGCTTCAAGAGATTCGATAAAGAATTCACCATGGCTATCTTCGATACCGCCCTCGAGCATCCATTTTGAGATCATGCGTACCAACGGAGCACAACTTACGGTTAATAGATCAGTGGCCAGCTTGTTGACCATGGGATCACCATTGTTCAGAAACGTATAAAGAACGGAGGCAAGATCACCTCCCTTTTTAAGCTGACAGGCCGCTGCGATTTTTGTTAACCATTGCATGCGATGCAGTGGCTCCAAATACCAACAGAGCAGCTTCAGTAGCGTCAACTGCTCTGGTCTATTGTCCGCCCAGCTCTTATTGCGATCCACAAAGTCTTTCATCTGCGATTGTCGATACGAATTGACTTGATCCTGCAATAGGGCCACCTGGCCATGAAAATCGTTTAATTCCTGTTTCAGCTTCGCCATAAACGCCTGACCCATGCTGCCCATCGCGTTGTAGCCGGTCATTGAATTTGAAAATTTAGAAACCCGATCACGATAATATCCAAGCTCAGAGAGGCGTAGAAGCATGCCTGCCTGTACCGATGATATGGTTTTTATGCTAAGCGGATCCAGTTTAAAGCGTCCTGTAATAACATCCTTCTTGAGATACTTTCCTTGTATGCCCAAGAATGAGTAGATCGCATTCTGAACAATATCATTATCGGTCTTAGCATTATTCTGCTTAGCTAACTCCATAATATAGTTGGGCATTGGAAGATTTGCCAGACCTACGCTCTTCTGAGTCGAGTCGTAGCTGTTTGGCATCCCAAGTATTCGATTCTTATTGCCATGGAAGCCAACTCCGTTAGACTGTACTATACCACTGCACGAACTACTGTCCTCTTTATTTGAGGCTTTTGAGCGTTGACTGGTTGGCAGGATTGCACTGTCGACCTGGGAGTATAGTGTATCATTTTCTAGACTAAAGAGTATGAGATTAGCCATCAAGTCTCGTGTTCGCTGATCCTCAATCTAAAAATAAATCGAAAAAAATATAAGTAAGAGTATATGTTACGTAGTCATTGATATGGAACTCCACCTACCTCACAGCTGGCAACAGTGTAATGCTCGTGGAATACAGCACCCGGTTTATCATTTTCTCCCCAAATCGGGTTTGACTCCAATATGGTCATTATTTTGTCCAGACAATCGTCCTCAGGCAGTGGCGGAGGGCTATCAAATATGTCCGGACACTTCCGAATGTATTGCAACGCCAGTGACACCAAACGATCTGAAATATATAAAAATTAATTATTTACAGTCCCGCACAAATTAATATGGAGTGTAAAAGTAGTTTCTTCACCTAACAAATCTTGTGAATCCTTTGGATGAACGCCTTCCCTGAGCTTGGAAATTAGGCTTTTAAGTTCGTTTCCGACAGCATTGCTAACTGTATTATTGGAGTTAGACATTTCGTTATGCGCTCAACCAATTCACTAGCAAATAAGGTACAAAATAATTTGCCGAGTCCTCAAAATGATTTGAGCTTGTGTTTGCGCCAAAACTCGCTTTAGGCTAAAACAACAACTGCTGGACGAAGTGATAAATAACACAGTGAACGACTTTAGCTTATGCTCTTACATCGAATAACATAATCCAGATGTTAAAAAATATTCACACAAAAAAAACTAAAACGTCCCACTGGGCAGTATTTGTTAATAATAGTAGGCTAAGATATCGTTTTAAATTTGTTTGCTTCCAAACAAATTAACAAAAAAAAAGTGGGCTGCTAACTCTTTCCAAATTGAACTGTTGTATGTGGTTGCAAAAAGCTACCAAGTTGACAAGAGAACTGAAAGGATCTTCATGCTATTGTACCAAGTGAAAAATGTATATACAAATGCATTTATCATAATAATTACTAGAAATGTAATAAATAAATAAACAAACTAGCAACGCCTTCCAGCTGAATACCTAAGATATATCAGATTGAATTTCTTGATTGATTCTCCATCGTTGATATATTTTTGAAAACAGGTTGGCAGTTCTTCTAAAAGACTAAAAGACTCGTGACAAGTAACTGATGCTCAACTACCGCCCATCTCTATATTCAAGCAGCACAATAAATTTAAATGGCATCGTTGAGCAATCTGAAGCAAATTCCTTCGTTGTCCTCGCCAACTGGGTCAGGGCATCGCCATAGTTATATACCTGATCAGGATCATTATCCTGTAATAAATCTGAAGAGCGAGCTATTTCTTCCAACAGTAAACCGAGTCGCTGTTGGTTACAGCTTCATACCGGTTGAGACCGAAAGCGTGCCAAAGCGCATTGCGCGCACCTTTTTCGATGGCGGCTTTTGGGAATCTCTAGCGGAAGCGCGTAGCGAAAAGACGCGCGAGCAAGCACCACTGATAAGCAAGACTGCTGATTCCATCTCCCAACTGCTAGAACTGTACAGCAAAATTAAGTTGAAGATATTTCCTCACACACAGCAGCTAAGCGCCGAGCGTAGTGCTCAGTATGTTGAGACCAGGTAGACCAGATAGAATATAATTATCGATGAATTGTCTGTATATTAAAAATTAATTTCATAGAGATTGGATAAATAGTCCCGTTCGGTACATTGCTTGGCATGTACACCTGTTTAAATTGGCTGTGGCTGGCGTGGATGACGTGGTGCGGATATATAATCGGTCATCAGATAATAATAACGGTGGAATAGGCCCCATCTTAAAGAGCCCTACACAAACACAAATCACATGTATGGCCTGGAGGCCCTTGTCTGCCTTTGAGCTGGTAGTTGGATGCAGTGAAGGCTTGTGCTTTTGGAACATTGACAACCATTCGCATCTGGTTCGCTCCATCAATCCTAGTCATACATTCAATCAGTGCGTAACACATTCAGAGACTAGCACCAATTATACGTAACAGCTTTCATATTTCTTTTTTAAGCCCAGACAATTTGCCTATTAATTCACTGCAGTGGAACAAGGATGGAACACTGTTGGCGAGCTCTTCCATTGGTGATCGCGCCATACTTATTTGGCATCCGGATAGCAAGAGGGTGAAAGCACTGAAACGACTGGGCCCACCGGGATCGCTGCTCAGCTGGTCGCCGGGTAACGAATGGATCTTTGCTGCCACAGTTGATCGTGTGTTCCGCGTGTGGAAGTGCCATGAGCAATGGACATCAGACAGATGGGTATGCGAGAGCGGCAATGTCCAAGCCAGTTGCTGGTCACCGTGTGGTCGTTTCCTGCTCTTTGCTAATACCGCCGATCCAATACTATACCGCTTACAGTTCGTACAACTGCTGCTAAGGGCATGTAAGTAGTAATTCCCTTTCTAGGTCGGGCAATGTAAACGCTGTGATTGTCTTGCTAGCTTCGGCAAACACACGTTTAACATAAAGTAATGCCAAGAGCAAAGGCATGCAACAGGTAGGCGACAAATCAAGCCTTTAGATCGCCTGTATAATGCTGCCCACAACTTCACTAGTGTTTAAGTCTCGTTCCTATATTTATAATTGTCTTGTCTTACCATAGCGGAATCGGATAACAAGGAAGTGATACCTGTTGCTGATTTGAATGCGTGTAAGCTAGATGGCAGCAAGCAAACTCTCATCGGTGGCACGGCTCAACAGCTAGTCTGGGATCCTCATGGCAAATATCTTGTGATCACATTTAAGGCAACCAATTCGATAGCCATATTTCGCACATATATACAGACGTATGATCTGCTAATATCGGGCGGTTATTATCTCAATGGTCAAACGGAGTCAGAGTATCCCAGCTACGTGTGCTTCCAGCCATTAAACAAAGATAATGATCGTTCCGTGCTGACCATTGGTTGGTCAAGTGGACGCATACAGTTCTATCCTTTGGAATGATATCATTTTCTAATCAAATTAATTTTATTTATTTTTATGCATTTGGTATTAATAAGCGTTAATAAAGGTACACAAAATAACATTTTTGGAATTTCAATAACAGTCCGCTGAAAGCAGCATTTGATCTTGTGCCAAAGTTAGACTTAGTTACTAATAGTTAGTAATTGACAGAGCTGAAGAGGCGCGGGCACATACTGTAGGCTTGTAAATCGAGATGATACTGAAAAACGGGAAACCGTGAACAGCGGCTAAAGTGTGTCATATCGCACAAGATCAAATGTGTAGCGCATTAAAAAATTTTCATGGGATAACAATAATACATTCATATACAGTTTATATAATAAATATAAGAAGAATATAACGATTTGCATACATGCACGCATGTATATATACATAAAATATACAATTAACGGAACAAAAATATTTTTGGCGGCTATCAAAACGTAATAAGGACACATAAAGCCGTACTTGGGATCACACTTTAAGAAATACTAAATACTATATGTGTATCGGAAAATACGACTGCTAAGTGTTTCTATATATGTGTGTGTATGTAAATATGTGTGAGTGTTGTGTGCTTTATATTTAAGATCAGAGTTTCGCTTATATTGGTCCCACTGCTGGGTAAAAATGGAGAGACGCACAAAGTTTAGATGTCTCCAAAAAAGTAGCCCAGCGCCTGGGCAGCACGCACGCGCACCGTCACCTGCTCGTCCTTCAGAAGCACGGCTATCTTACCGGCTACATTTTCGGTTTGTGTATTCCTCTCGCTAAGAAAATTATGTAATATGCCTGCAAATATAAAAATTATTATCAATTTGAATTTCTATTAATATATGTTGTATGTGTGTGTGTGTGTGTGATAACTCACCAATAACAATTGCCGCGCTGCCACGCACTTCCGGCCATTGACTCCGCAGCTTTGGCATGCAGGAGTCTATAAAATCCTGGATGTGTTCTGTCAGTTCGATTGCCTTTACATAGGATGAAAAGGGATAGCAAGAAATGTGAGTCATTATTTTGCTTGATCATGAATTAGATACCCAAGTTCTACTTACAATCACTTTGACAAAATCCACAACGAAGCTGTTGTAGTTGAGTGGTGGCTGCAACTGTTGATCCGCATCACTGAGGAGCTGCTGCTGGGCGAGCTCATTGACGCGTCCCGCACGCAACAGCCGACAGACTCGACGTAAGGTGCCCTTGCATGCACTCACAATGGCTGGCTCACTCTCACTAAGATGCAGCACCAGTGGAAAAAGATTGGCAAGGAGCTGTTCGCGAAGTGCCTCCATAGAGGAAGTAGGCGAGCTGCTGCCATCGTCATGCTTCGACTCACACAAATCACCGAATAGTATAATTGCCGCCTCGCGCATCTCCATCGAGTAATTTCCAAAGAAGGGCCGTATGCGTATGGCCAGTGAGACATGGAAGGGCTCCACTTTATCGCTGGGCAATGCCTGCAGTATGCGAGATAGCCCACGCATGCTCTCCAGTGGTATATTGATCAGACAGTCACCAACCGTGTCGTCCACGCCCTTAAGCAATGCCTGTATAGCCAACTCCGAATATCGCGGTGCTTCGTGTTCGCCCAGCTGGCCCACATAGCCCATGCCTTGTAGGCTAAGACCCCGCACCACGGCATTTGGATCACTGAGAGCACCACTCAGATGTAGCATTAGGCAACTGGCCAGTTCGCCGCAAGGTTTAAGCGGCACCAGACGTGAGAACAGCCCAACTGCTGCTACGCGCTGCCCATCGTAAGGCGACGCCACATATTTGCTTACGGCATTCACCAGCTGGCGCATATCCGGGCTGGTCAGCTGTAGTTGATTAGCCAGTCCAATGGCCATGGGAGTGAGGAGCTCAAGGTAACTGTGCCAATCGACACTATCCGCGAGATGGGTGTTGACCGTCAGCACGGTAGCAATTTGCTCCATCTCTAGATTGTTGAGGAATGCCTGAAATGTTTCCAATGCTATTTGGCAGGGGTTTAGTTTGACCACGTCTTTGTTGGGCACAAAGCCAAACTTGTTGGATGACTTGTTCGTTTGGCTGGGACTTATCGGCGGTACCGGCGGCATTGGTGCAGCTAGATTCGTATAGCTGGAGAGTGAGGTTAACAGCATGCTAAACATATCCGCAAATCTCGCCTTCAATTGCTGCCATCAAAGGGAATCAATATAAATAAGGACACAAATTTTCTATAACCTGGCCACTTACTTCGTGTATATCCTTGCAGGGCAACATCTCGTGCAGTGCACAAAATATGGCAAACGGCTGGACGCTGGCCAATCTTTGGCGATCACTCGACATACTAACTGTGTCCTGTGGCTCGTAGAGGCAGGCCCCATTGAGCAGCTGCAGAAAGTTATCCAGCATTAAGCCTGTGAGATCTGGATCATTGCACACCAGATGCCAATACTCGACTAGATGCTCATCGTAGGGTAATGGCTGCTGCAAAATCTCTGCACAGACAAGCTTTGGATGATGCTTGGTCAAAGCCACCAAGGCCTTGAGAACGCCAGACTTGGCACGCGGTACATCACATTGGCGCAGAGCCAACAGACTGTCTTTTACCAAATCGGGAATCGCATGGAACAGTTCAGAGCCCTTCAGCTGTATGAAAAACTTCAGCACAACACTGGCTCCAATCGTGGAGCTCTGTTCCGGATCACGTAATGACTGTAGTAGAGTTTTACTGCCAGGGTAAAAGAATTTGAATATGAATATCAGGTAATCCATGGAGCCTTAGGTGATGTATATTTTGTTACTCACCAGAATTGCAAATACTGAAAACTGGAAATGCGTTGGGCTATGATCTTAGCGCAATCACCAGCTAGATTATAGATCTGCTTGGGTTCGTCCGTAATGATGTGTTCCTTGATGGACTCAATCTCTTTCATCCAGTCAGCGGTGCTGTCGATGCTCGCTATGGTCAATGTCTCGTAGATGCAATCAATTTCTAGGGTCTTTTGCAGTATGTCTACGGAAACTTGTCGCACCGTGCCATTGGAATCAATACAGCGTGGCACAATCTTGCCAAGCATTTGACCTGTCTGATTGAATTTGGATGGGGCCTCGCTGCCACCGATTTTCATTGACTTTATGTATACTTCCAGGGTGTTGTTCAGTACATGACTAGCACAGATTCGCACCTCTGAGTTCTTATCACGCATCCAACACTCCAATATGCCAATGATGAGATCCAGCGTTGAAGGCGTAGCATCCAATTCCACAATAGCACGCACTAGTGCATTTAGTTGCGGTAGTGATTCGTTCAAATGCTTGGCCAAAAAGCTATTATGTTCATCCTCCTCCTGAGAGTCAAATTTCATTTTCAATTGCTGGGCGCAACTGAAAAAGTTTTTGCAAGCTATTTCAAAGATCACACTGCCGTCTACGCACTCGGAACTATCGTTGCCACCTGCAAGAGAATACAATCCGTATGAGCTTCGTTCTTTTATCGACTTTCAAATGCTAACTCACCGATACGTATGAAATCTGTGCCCAGCTTTAGTATGGTGGGCAGCAAAGGTAAGTCTTGAAATGGTGATTCGATGGGGATTTTGAAGACGGTTTCCATGATCTGTTTGCGATGCTTGAGCGGCGCTGGCAATTGTTCTTTGGTAACAATAAGCTGGTTACAAATGCTGAGAAGCGTCTGCAAAATGGCCGACATAATAGTCTGGTCCTTATGGTCGGCCAATTGTACCATGAGAAAGTGAAGCATTGTATCATCGAGATGCTGCAGTGATTGCAATGGATCTGCCTCGTCCATGATCCGGCCAAATGCCTTCACCACTAGAAGATTACTCTTGTAGTTCTCCAGCTCCTTGTGCGTATCCTTAATGAAGTGCAAATTACTAAAGAAACCAGTCGAATGCTTGCGACCACCCATCAATGCAAGCTCTGACAATTTTTTAATAACGTGCGCCAAATGCTGACGGGATATATAGCCGAGGGCACGAGCACACGGCTCGATGCGCTGCTCGTATTCCGCGTGCTTAACATGCTTATCGAGACGCTCCTGTCGCGCCGTAGTCACAATCAGATCAATCTTTGTGTGTATGCAGGCGACATCCGTGACCTGGCACAGTGTCAGGGCTATCGACTGCAAGAGCATTCCCCGCTCGGCAGTCAGATCAGGTAATTGCCACTCTGAGTGAGGCAATTGCATGGGATACAAGTACATTTGATCGGCCAGCTTAACGGTTAGACGTTGAGGAAAGTGCTCATCGCGTGTGCCCAGAAATTCGTTGGTCTCAATAACAAAGTCCTGGAGTTGTTGCAAGTACGCTTGTGGTTTGTTAATGTGCAGCAGAATATCGGAGATACGGCGGCTCCAAAGCTCTTCAAGAGCTGGATTCAACTGCGGATGGTAATACTTGAGGAAGCTGAGTATGTTCGCTGCTCGCTTAATGCACAGCTGGTTACCCAACAGGGCCAAGCAGCGAGCGTAGATGGTTTCCGCGCTAGGCACGATCACCTTGCCGCGCCTAATTGCACCACCACGATCTTCAGTGGCAGGTGTTGCCTCGCCACCGGTTGCAGCTGCTGCCACTGCCGCTGTTGGTGTCTGCTGGTCCTCATCGTTGGCAATGTCGTATTCAATATGCGGTGATTTGGCAAACAAGCTAGCCAAGCATTTAGCGAGATTGCCACAGATATCTGTGTAATCCAGCAGTAAGAAATAATTGAGCAATTCACGCTTAAGTAGCTCATCCAATGTGCCCACCGTTGATGCAAGCATGAAGAGTGCATTTTCACAGCTCAGCACCAGAGTAGCATGCTCTTCAAGAGTTCCATGTTCCTGACTTACTTTGCTGTATTTGCAGCTGTGACGCACCACAAACCACACGAACTCCTTGTCTCGGATGAGTGATTTTTGTGACAGAGCCACAATGGTCTTCAACAAGGTTAGTTTCATCTTGACGCTGCGCTCTGTGAGTATCATCTGCTTGAGGCACTCGATGAGCGCTTGGATACGGCTCTCAATGTGCACAGCACAACTGTTCAGCAAATGAGTCAGTATGAGCAATGATTTGATGCGTTCTCGTTCGCTATTGTTACGTAGATGGATAAGCAGTGTGTCCATTATTTTGGGTGCATAGCTGCCAGCCAAAAGATGAAAGCAGCGCAGCACCTCGTAGTGGCCCTTGACCGTCTGCGGTTTCTCGTAGTCAGGATAAACACAGACCAAATCGAATAGATGCGTGATCAGTGCATCGATTACACTATCCAGCACTTGGGCGTGCAGTGAAAGGTTTGTCTTTAACACCGAGCACAGGAATTGTGTGACAGCATTGCGATCCACGCTGCGCCGGTACAATGTTAGTATCTGGGGCACCAAACGCGGTGCCTGATCCAATATTCGATCACTGGGCAACAGTGGATACATGCTAGACAGAGCCTGCAAAATCTCCATGCATACCTTGGGCTCACGCGAATGCAGCCATTGGTTGAAGAGTACATCGTAGGCAACGCTGATTTCTGTTGCACAATTGGCAGACGCCTTAGTTTCCCCTGTAGGTGTGTTGCTTCCATGCTCCAGGAGCGCCTCGCTGAAACGTCCGATTGCATAAGCGTATGAGAGCTTAACATGATCCTGCTTAATGCCACCCAAATGTGGCAAACACCCAGCTAATATCGTCTTGATGTGTGGCACAACTCCAGTTGTGTTAGCCATGGCCATTTGGCCAAGGCATTGCATCAGCATGAAGTGTGGTACAGTGCTTGAGCTCGTGCAACTATGCGCTTGTAGCGCTTCTACAACCCGGCTGCAGTCTTCGCCACGCCCAATGCACACCAGTATATGCAACGAGGGATTCTGTATCATTGGTACATGCTGTTCTACGCTGCGTGTCAGCTCCTCAATAGCCAGGGCAATTAATTTTTCATTAGCCTCCGTTGGTAACGCCGTTTCCGATCCAACCACCCGATGAATGCAGCTATAGTAATTTCGAATTAGTCAAACAACCAAAGATTCTACAAAAGCCAGTGCTTACTCCAATAACATGGCCATAGTCTGTTCGCTCATCTTGGTATTCTTTGCACGGTATTCAGTTAATATTTGTGTGGCCCGCAATGGATGCGTTTCCAATATCTTAACTATCGTCTCCTGCATCGCCTGACGCACAGTCTCATCCTTGTCCGCCAGGCCATCAAATATGTTGGTCATCACGCCTATGCAATGCACAAATATAATAAGTTAACGGGGGCGTTTCTCCTAATACGATTTCAGATCGTGTTTGTATAGAATGCGGTTTAGATTAGTTAAGAAGGGCGACCACCAGATTTATTACAACAACCTAACGGCCTACATCTATATGTACGAAACTATGTATGTATATAGTAGTTTCATATGTATTTACGATTGCTATAGATCATGTTTTCTTAGCATACCTTGTCGCGATTTTTCATATATATTATTGCATTAATATGTTAATTACTGAAAATATATTTTCAGAAAGTATACAATTATTTAATCATGATATTCCACGCTTAGCGAAATACATATACATATAGAAAATTATATATATGTAAAAATATATATGTATTTACATATGTTTTTCTCATAGATAATTGCTATCTGCTGGCTTAAAGCAATATCCAATTTTTGTTATACACTAAAAAGATAATGGAGAGGGAAGGGGAGGAAGTAATTAAGCCAAGTGCATCTAATCTCTGTCCACTGTGTGTAGCATCAATGGAGGAATTAACATTGGCTGGTTGTCGTATGAAGGAGCTGCTTTTGATGAAGCTCAAGCTCAAAGTCAGGTCACAATTGTAAGCGAGCTATGGACTGAGGCTCATAAAAATAGCTCAAGCAACAGGTCATGCATACACTCACTACGCAAACACAAATAAACATTCCCACACACACACACACACTCAGAAACACAGGCACATGTATACTCAGAGAGGTACCTGTGGGTATCCTTAGCGAGGACACAAAAGCAGCTAATGCGTAGTTTTATTTATAGACCAACTCACTAGCAGGAGCAAACCTTTGGCGGCCCTTCTTTATGGCTGCTTTGTTCTCGAGCTGATAAAAGCAGCCATGAAAAAAGTGGCATAGACAAAGTGGCCGTTAGCACAATACACGTATGTATATATATTTACATTTTAATATGCGTACAGGCATGTCTGTTAGTGTGTCATGCACACATGCAAAATATATCTGTGTGTATTGTATATCTGTTCTAGGTGATTCAATTGAATATAACCATTGGAAAATGTACCTTCCAGAACTGTGGGCTTATCGGCATTTGGTGCTGCAGCAGCCGTTGCTGCAGCTGTTGGTCCGCCCGATGGACTACGTTGACGTTTGTCCATCTTCTTAGTGGAATTGCGGGTTCTTTTCCACTTCTCCAGTTTGGCAAATATGTTTTTCCAATTGGTTTTGAGTGTACGAAATGAATTTCACAATGCTCTTTTCTGCTGCTGTTGCCAACACTCCACTTCGGCAGCGAGCAACAAGTTTAGTTTTCCTTTTGTTTTTTGCTTGTATTACCACTGGGCAACTTTGATTGGCAATTTAAGGCTTCTCTTGTGTTTTCACTTGGGGCGCGACACAGTGGTTAGATAGTTGCCACAATAAAAACAATAAAGTCAATAATAAAAACGCCTCCGCTTGCACTATTATAACCCCGTTGGCGAGTCTTTAAAATGCGAGTTGTGTTCAGCGCAAATGACGTTTTTGATAAATAAAATTTGTGGTTGGTGGTCGGCCGTTGTTGTCGTCCAACCGCGCACTGATACGCAAGCGAAGTCTGTATATGCGACGGTGGAGTAAATGGAGCAGTTAATATGTGACGTTAGCATGAATCAGAGTATTGACACGACGTTTGCACGCGTGGTTGATTTCATCACAGCAGAAATTAAAAGTCTGAAAATAACATTTGTTTTTTATGCAATTATTTTGCTGCGCGCGGGCAGCACCAACGCAAAAACAACTCTGTGATTGTAATCGATAACGATACATGGAAGCATTGGCAAGCAGAAAAAGGCTATTTAGCATGTTAGTCGCTGTATAAATTATGTATTATTTTTTTTTGTATGGTAGTACTATTATCTGCAACAATAACAGTGCTAAAATACAAATACTAAATTCGAATTTTTGGAATATACATATATTGAACAGCTGATATTCACACATCTCTAACAGAATGCACTAGTACACGAGTAATTAATTTATCGTGAAGTGATATCGATTGCCGGTTTTCTCAACTTTTTAATGATCTTGATTCAGTGCTAGAAATTAAGTGCTTAAAGGATTTAAGTGAAATTAGATCTCATAATATATTTTAAGTTTTGATTATCGCTGTTTAAACATAATTTAAGTGCTTCAATAATTTGTTCACTGTGGAACTAGTTTAATGCAGTCAGTATATTTGTAGATATGCAAATGAATGATTCAGCGCGCAGGTTTTAGTTGATTGCAAGTTGTTAACAACTGATAATGTTTACCAATGCCGTTCAAAGTTTGAACTTCAAACCATGCAAATCCAGCAATAGGAATTATCGTCGATAAGCGAACCAATTATTTTTGTAGTATGTACTGTAAGCATTGCTTTTAAAGAGCCGCAGTACGATAGCAGTTGCTATCAGAGCAACGATCGCAATGAATTTTTTGCTGCGATTCATAATTTTCTGCTTCGATCCACTCGGGCTGGGTCGTCGATTCCTTGTGCGTCCGGCTGTCAATCTATCGCTCAATGTCTACGATCGCTTCCGTAGCAAAGCTGACGAGAAGGTGGAAGGCATACGGGAACTGGTGTTGCGTCTGGGACTGATTGCCTTTGCTGTTGTGTTGATCATTTGGCTCGCCGTTTTCTTCTATGCCGCATTTTACTATGTCTATATGCCACCTATATCGCATACGCGACCAGTCCACATGCAGTTCAAGTTCGTATATATAATGCGTCGCATGAAATTCGAGTTTGACTCCTAAATTTGTTATATGTTTTGCAGAACCTGCCTAGACACAAGCACCCCGTGCACCTTTCCTCATGCCCATGTTTCGCTGACAAAGAAGCAGCAATTGCTTATGGTGGGTCAGGCTTACAAGGTTATTGTAAATATTGATATGCCAGAATCGCCACAAAATCTTGAGTTGGGTATGTTTATGGTATGCGCTGAAATGCGCGACTATGACTCAATGTTGCGTGGCCATTCTTGCCGATCGGCCATGATGCGCTATCGCTCGCCATTGATCAGATTGATCTCGACCTGGGCACTGAGTCCACTTTATGTGCTTGGATGGAAAGAGGAGTTCCAGAAGGTGCCGGTAGAGATATTTTCACGCTACTTAGAAGAGCGTCAGCATCCCATTACCGATGTTTATGTGGAAATACAATCGCAAAAGATACAATTCTATACGGTTACGCTACATATAGAGGCGGATTTTACTGGTCTACGATACATCATGTTCAACTGGCCAATACTGTCGGCTATAGTGGGTAAGTCCGCTACACAATTATATCAATTGGCGTAATTGGCATATACTTCTAAATTTCCAGCCATTAGCGCCAATCTATTTTGTATATTGGTCGTTTTTCTGCTCAGCTGGTATCACTGGTCTGATGCCACTTGGTTGCACAACCTGCAAATCCGATATGCTCGTCTTACGAATCAGCTGCAAAAGAAGACTAGCAGCGTGATTGTCTCTAGCTCGAGTAGTTTGCGTGACGACGACGAGCTTAGCTTCACAAGCGATAAATCCTTAATCGCAGAATTCGGCACCAGTGCCGACGATGTGCAACTGGAGAGGAGCAGCGATATGCCAACGGAGAGTACTGATACTCAGACTCTACGCCAGCGCAAGCCTAAGGAGACGACCTAAAAGGCTGAGCCAAGCATTCACTATGCCTTGCCAAAGACTATTAGAACTTAGCGTTAAATTGTAGTTTTCCCTGCTATAGTAGTATTGTTCCGTACTGAATTTCAATGATGATTGCTTTGAAATGGACGTTAAAGCAATTATATACGTGAAACAACGATATCATTCTGCTAGAAGCAGCTGCCCATTACTGAAGAAGTGTGAATAACCACAAAATTGTTAACTTTTTGTAAAAGAATTATAACAAACTTTTTACTGAATTCTCTTATGTTAATTCTAACAACCAATTTGGACTTACGTGAAATATATAGATTCAGATATATCTTGAGCTATATAACAGCAGTCCAAGAAAGCAATAAACACCATTTGGTTTTTGGGTTAAGCTAACAGTAATGCTCAGTCCAATTATCAGTAAATGACAAACTTTTATATGAAAACAATGTACTTATAATTATATATAAGTATATGTATATAGAAATGTGTAGTAGATATAGTTATGCGTAGAGGTCGAAGCATTATTTGTCGCTGGACTTCTCTTCCTCCGGCTCAGATTCGGACGACCATATCGATTCGATAGGCTCAGGTGAATCTGGCGATTTTTCGGGTTGTGTCGGCTCTTCAGTGCTTTCCCCATCAGCAGCCGCAGTATTGTCTCTACTGTTAGAAAGCAGCACATCCCTGAAGATGCTATCCAATAGCAAGTAGCCTATTCGCTGGGCAGGAAAATCGATTAGGAAGGCCACAGTCAGGCCGAAGCATACGATGCACGCGAGCTCCGGAATGCTCAGCTGCAATAGAGATCATTTTGCATTTATACATGAAATATATATATATATATATATAGAATCCCGACACCTACCAGATCTGAGGTTTGATATTGTTGTGGCTCTTTGACACTTGCCGTGTTCCAGAGCACTACCGCAAAGCTGGCCAGCTGTAAGGGAACTTGAATTCTGGAGAGGATTAAAATGGGCCGTGCAATGTTTGGATAGCGTTGGACTACACTCCTGTCCAGCGGTGTCATCAGCAAAGCCCAGCAGATGCCTAGTCCCAGAATCAGAGGACTCCAAGCTAAGTAAGCAGCCGCCTCTGTTGGCCTGTAAACATATTTACTGCGCATGCCCGAAGCAGCGGACCAAAAGCACCAGCCGATGCCTAGCACGGCAAGCATCCACCCCGCACGCTTATAACGCTTGCCAATGTCAAAGTACCCGGACTCACTGCGAAACAAGAGGCCAGCCCCAATCCCCAGCAGGTAAGTGGTTGCACGAGCAATGGGTGAACTGTATATGAGATTGGAGGTGCGATAGAATTTGCTGATGCTGCAAGTCAAAGGAAATTCAAATGAGTTAAGCTCTGGCGAGGATTGACAACGACTTGCCCGATGCCGTGGAATAGCGCAGGTGCTAGATAGTCCCGCTGCGTACGTGCATAGCGTGCTGCCACGGAAACGGCGTGGAAGGCGCCGCACAGAAAGAAACCAGCCTCTGGATCTGTGAAGTAGAGCCACACGACGAGGGCGCCCAAGAAGTACAGCTGCACCTCCAGAGACAAGTGAACTGTGGTGGGCGAGCACTGCGAATGGACAGAGGACTATTAAATTTGAAGGAAGACGGAGATTGACCAGGGAGACTTACCATTTCCTCCAGATCGCCTGTGTTCTGCAGATTAAGTGCATTGCGCCACATGTTCTCCTCGCACAGGCGCGCATTCTCGCCGACGAGCAGCTGCCAGAGCGGACCACTGCCAAGATGGGGCAGTATCCAGGTCTGGAAGCCGAGCACGGCCAAAATGCTGGGCAAATGGCGACACGCCTTCAAGCTGACATTGCGCAGGAAGCTGAGACGGCAGGTCTGTTCCATCTCGTGGGATAGCTGATAGGAGACGAGGAAGCCGCCTAACAGCAGCAACAAATCGCTGTGGAGCAACGGAATACGATAGGCCAGACTCCAGTAGCCGTTCACAGCGTCCACAAATGCATCCCGGTTTGTCAATGGCAAATGTCCGGCCATCATGTACTTAAGATTCACATAGAGCAACAACGTGGCCACCAGCTTGAGCAGGTGTATCAACGGGAACTCCACATCGGGATGGTCCAGGTCGCCAAGTTGCTCGAGCGTACGTTGCGGCGAGAAAGCGCTCAAGAGCCTCAAATGAAGCGCTGGAGCGGGTTCTTGTTTAGGGTCTTGCTCCTTCTCCTGCTCTTGCTCCTGCTCCTCTTCCAGCTGCTCCTTTACCTCACCCTGCTCAGGCTCATCTTCAGTGGCATTTGCTTCATCCCCATCGGCTGCTCTGGCTTTGCCGCTGTACAGCCCCATGAGCTTGCCGCTGATCCAGTTCCAATGCTCCCAGCCAAGCGCCAGCAGGCAAGTGCTAGCTAGCGCAGCAATGACAAATCTTCAAAAGAATATATGAATGAATTAGAGTGGAGCTCATATCGCTTATGCGCAACTCACATGCCCGTGGCCAGGCAATTGTCTTTGGCTAGCAGCTTGGCAAAGCTCTTACGCTGCTTGGTGCTGCAGTGCTCGTCCCGCACATCGATGTGGAACTCGATGCCCGTGTCATTGTATGGGCGAAGGCTGGCTTCAATGATGCTATGGACGACATGGGCGGAGCAGGCGTGCGGCAGGCAGATACCCCAGTTGGCAATGTTGTAGCGCGGCGCGAAGTGTTTGGGCTGAGGAAAGCAATGGAAATTTCGTGAAAAACAATGACACAATGAGCAGCTGTGCACACACACACACACATTCTTCAGGTGTCCATGCCATAGTCCTCGTCCGTGCAGCAGGTGCAGGGGCTCCTTAAGACTGCCAATCGTCGAACGCATCTCGATCTGGGCCAAACAGTATTTGCCATGCACTCGCACCGACTGCTTCGATGTGGTCTTCACAGCCGTGGACACTTTGATGCACTGCTCGAAGTCGCCCAACTGGTTGATGTTGCCCCTCAGCAGGCCGGCGCCTATTTTACCCGTCGCATCGAGCACTGCAAGGCAATGTAACGAAATGACTATCAGATGGAGGAATTGATTACCAGATGGGCTATCCCGCTGATCTTATGGAAGGGCTATCAGCTTGGCCAGACACTGAGTAACAAATAGGATTGACCGTTAGCCTTTGAGTGATCAGCTTGACAGATCGATTATCTGCTTGTCAGTTTGACAGCCTTTGATTGCTAATCGGGGTGGTGTTGCACTTACTCTGTAGAGTCCATAGCTTGTGGGCGCGCAGCTGGCGATGCAGCAGCTCCAGCTGCTGGTGGCATTCGCCGCTCCTCGCCTGCGACACGTTGCCAATGAAGGCGGGCAGTGAGTGTATCAGCAGCTCGACGTTTTCCTCCCTGCTTTGAGCCTGCTGACGCTGTTGCTGCTGGCGGCGCGTGTTGCCGCTGCCGTCATCCTGGCCGCTGCGACTTCGCTCCTGATGGCGTGCTGTACTGGGTGACGGATCCGGGAATATACTGTTAAATGGCCAACGTTTCAAATATGTTAGCCAATCGATGCTGCTTTTCGGTGATTTCTGCTTCGCCTTTTTGGGCGTCGGGACGGAATCGTCTGTGGACTCGGTTAGCCAGTGAAGCCAGTTGAGCAGGTTGGGATATTGTGTATCTGGTGTCTTAGCCGGTTGCTCCTCAGTCTCGCCCATAAATCTGTCCCAAAGTCGACTTAGCAGTGAGGGTGCAGACG
>JABVZX010000341.1:2613253-2624112 GCA_020883565.1 Drosophila pachea
GTATTTGCTTTATGATAACGGCATAAGAGAATAGACACAGAGAGCAAAAATCGTATACACTTCACTTTGAAAACTACATTTAATAATAATAATTCGATAAAAAAAAAACAAAAACAAAAACAAAAACAAAGCAAGAAACAAATAAGTTATAGCATCAAAGGCAATAACACAGCTCAAATTCTGAGAACTTATATAAAATACAAACTCCTTTCTTTCAATCAAATGCGAAACGATTTTCTTCTCGATACAAATCAAGGTCTGAGTGGATAACTGTTTATATACTATATACATCTATCTACAGGTATATTTCGCTATATGGCTATACGGAGGAGATATAGACATACGGACATGCTGATAAATTGTATATATATATAGATATATGGATATACACGGACTTACAGATATATGAAACTATAAAGATGTGAGTATACATCTGTACGAAGATAAACGGATTTTTTATTGCCAAACGTATCTCGCCCATATTGGGATACTCCAGAGTTCGGAGGAGCACAGAGGGATCATGGATTGGGCTACGGGATATAGAGAAAATACGCTCGTCACACGATTTTCATTCCAGGAACATCTTCCTATTGAAATTCTCTAGTTAAGATTTGTGTCGTATTCGCATCACACTCTTGGAGAGTATATGGTTCTTTTTCAGGATGAGAAGGGAGAGAGTGAGTCGATAGCCTTGCTCTCCAGGCAAAGCTTGATCTATAACGATGATCCGATTGAGGCCGACTTACAAAGTTGAACTTCATAAATGATCAAAGTTCATTTGGATTTCAGGGGCGTTCTCTGCGAGATCAAAGTTTATCATAGAGTCCGCGAATCCAACTTAATCAGATGATCTTTAGCCGATCATCAAATGGCAAGTGCTTAATCGTAAACGAAATGCTCGAGACTTTAGCAAATAGAGTATATTATATTTAGAGAATATTTTGAAATTAATGCAAAAACAGAAAAGAAAAAAAAACAAACACTCAAAAACAAGTTGTTTTAGTAGCAGAACTTAGATCCAGTTCAGAGCTTGCTCCTTCTGGCAAAGGCCATGATATGCGTTCGGTAGAGCGGGCCGCGACGCAGTGCATCTAGCTGGACGGCCTCGTCTTCCAGGACGTCGAGCAGCTGCTGGCGCCAGGTCTGCAGCAGCAGCCGCTTGGTGCTCCTCAGCGAGACGGCTGGCAGACGTGCATGCTGCTCCATGCGCTTCCAGAACTCTGGCATGTCGCTCACCAAGCTGGCGATCATGCCGTGTTGCAGCGCCGCCTGAGCGTCCAGATGTTCACCGAAGAGCAGCAGCTCGGCGGCCTTGGTACGACCCAGCAGCTGGGGCAGGGTCCAGCTTGTGCCGCCCTCGGCGCAGAGGCCCAGCTGCGAGAAGGGCAGCCAAAAGCGGGCCGTCTCCGTGGCATAAACAATATCGCAGAGTGCGGCAATGACCACGCCCAGGCCAACGCAATTGCCCTGAACCAGAGCCACCAGCACCTTGCGATTGAGCAGCATCTTCTTCACCAGCGACTTCATCACATAGTTGGAGGCGCGGAAGTGCGCGTCCAGCGCTTTTTCGCCGCTCTGGCGCTGCAGATTGATCAGATCGGTGAGGTCGTTGCCCGACGAAAAGGCGGTCGCGTTGCCCGTAAGCACCACAATCCTGACATTCTCATCCGCATTGGCCACGTCCAGAGCGCGCAGCAGCTCGTAGACGGTACGGCGACGAAGCGCGTTCTGTACGGCTGGCCGATTAAACTGAACCACCAAGAGCTGGTCGCGACGCTCAATCAGCAGCTCCTTGAACGTATTGAAATTTGTGCCCCTATTCGGCTCGGCTCCAGCCGCAGCTGGCCCAGCGCCGTCGTTTGCAGCTCCGCTCATTGCAACGTCGCACAGCAGACTAGTCTCAGAGCGGCGAACCAGTTGGTTTAACTGCGGCGGGTGTGCGCACGTATGCATGTATGTGTGTAGGCGTGTATAAGCATAACAGGCTGCGTCTCAAGCACACAAACAACGGCACACACACACATTTGTAAGCATTCGCATACACACACATGCACACATGCCTGGTCTGCGGTTATCAGCATGCAAGCAGCATCAAAGTCTGATCTCGTATAATCAGAGTGTGTAGCAGCAGGAGACGCCACCCCCCCCCCCCGCCGCTGTGCGCACCCTTGTCCTCTTATCTCTGTTCTACAGTACAAGCAAAGACTTCGGACTAGATAGAGTTTGACCGGCAGCGCAATACCCTAACAAAGACCAAGCCACACCCATTCAATTTCTCTAGTACTTAAATCATATCATATTTATTTGTCCGACACAAGTTTGACTTATCGATCGAATTTCAAATATGTAGCATTGTAATTTCAACCGGTATACCCAGACATCAAAGTGCGGTTAGGGTATCAGAACTTGTTTGCTGAGTGTTCAACCGTTCTATTAAAAAGAAACTACGGCTGATATTTATATTTATTTATAAGCAGCTTGCCGTCTGAGACAGAGCGAAATGCGTGGCCACGACAAAGAGAGTGAATGAGCGAAAGAGAGAGAGGCAAGTCGCATGAAATGGAGGTATAAACATTTTATGCATGCAGCTGGGCCGCTCATAGCACGAAAATGTGTGTATTCATGGCTTGATAACTGATCTCCGACAATCATAAAGTAAACAGAACCTCAGACGGAAGTAAGCTTTCAGGTTTCAGTATCACTTAATATTGTGCAAAAATAAAAAATAGTATGAGATATTCTTACATTGTGATTCAGATGCCCGGCATATCATATAAATATCTGCAGCGCGAATCAATCTAAATATTCATCACTGCTTGAGCCACTGCAAACGTCCTTCACTCCGCATACTGTCCTATTCTCCATTTTTGCCTCAATTAGTTCTGAGCAGCATGCTCTTTGAAAGCGTTGATATTGTCTATGTGTTTGTGTGTGTGTGTGTCCGTGGGTGTGTCTGAATGTTGGTAGCTTCTATGAAACAGCTAGTGCTCATCCAGGTGAGAGAACTTTTTGCGTAGCTTTTCGCGTGGCTCCTTCTTAATATTGCGCCAAGGCTTGGCTGGTGCGTCTCCAGTCAACAGGTTGCCATCGTTGGCCAGACGCACGTGTGGAAAGTTGGTGCGTCCTTTCACATGCGCTACGCTCGGCTTGGTAGTAAAGAACTGTTTATCCACCTCCTTGGACGTGTTCTTGTTAATCTGCAAATATTCATTGTTATATTTATTAGTATAGAACAAGAAACGTTGGCCAAGAAAGCTAATCAAATTACCCGCATTGCTCGTTGCTGTTGTTTGGGCAGCTTAGACTCCTCAATGGGCTTACGACGGCGCTCGGGAAATGTCTGATACTCGGTCTGAATGGCGGAGGGTGGGCTCAGCGCATATAATAGCTTACCACTTACGTAATCCTTTAACACATAACGCGCCGAGCGTGCCTGGTCCGGCTGGCCATTGGATGTCATGAAACCACGATTGTCTAAAGAGAACATAGGATTACATTAGATCTGCGATAAACTGGAATAATCTGCGACCTTTACTTACAGCCATATGCAAGTAGCAGTTCATCTGCGTAAGGCGGACGATCGGGATTCTCGCCCTCTAAGGGCCTAGCTATCACAATGCCATACTTATCCTCGAGAACGTGGCGTGGTATGCGCTCGCAGAGCAAATTGACAGCGGGCACATAGTCACGCATTTGATCAATTGGCAGTATGCCATTGAGCAACATGTCAGCCTTGGTGAGTACAAAACTGGGCATAACCAATCCAGGGCAATCACACAATAGAATATCATTGCTCAGAAAGAGCGTCTGGAATCGCTTTGTCTTGCCGGGCGTAGCAGACACCGAAACCTTCTTCACCGTCATCAGCGAGTTGATTGTACTGCTCTTGCCCACATTCGGATAGCCGACCATACCGATGGTCACATACTGGGCATTCTGTCTAGGTCCTGTATAGATGTTCCGCAAGAACTCAATCAATTGTGTACGCGTCAGCAGATCTGCACTGTTCTTTTTCATTTCCTTTTTTGGCGGCTTTGGGGCTGCTTCCTCGATGGGCTTTGCGTTTATCTTATTTTCTATGGCATTAAGTGTGTGCTCGACGGCATCCAGAGAGTGTTGAATCTCCTCAGCTGCGTCGCGTAGCTGCTTAAGTTCCAATGCCGGCGACGGCGACTCAGCTGCTCGCTTGGCGGCTTCAGCTTCCCGCTTCAACTCCTCCTCGACCAATGCGGCGGAGTAGAAGGCTGTGCGTATGTCCTCACAGTCAAAGTACTCTGCCCAGTGCTGTCGCTGCTCCTGTGTCAGTAAATCCGACTTATTTACCAAGATCATATTGACCTTGTTGCTGTCAACCTCTTTCACATAGCGTTCCAGATCGACACTACGGAACAGCAGAGGATTGCGCGCATCTACAATCTGGACAACTACATCCGAGCGTTCAACGACACGCCACAACTGACGCCAGAACTCGAGATTCTTCTCATAGGGTGTCATCAAGATATCCGCGTTCTCTTGTAGCAGGGCCAATTCACGTCTCCAATTGAGAAAGGCTTCGTTCTCGGCTCGTTCCAAATCTTCAGGACTTGTTTCCTTGGTCCATTTAGGACGACGTGGAATCTTCAACTGATCACGATGCTCTGCATGTTTTTGGTGCATAGTCTGCTCCTGTGTTTTGCTCAATAGACCGATGCGCTGCTTCGGATTGACGAATGTAATGTTTAGCTTCTCGGCTTGGAATTCCGTGCCCGCTAATTCAGCAGTGCGCAAGAAATCATTAAACGATGATTCTTCCGTAACAGAAGATAGATTTAAGCGACCCCAGTCATAGCCGTCCTGCAGTTCTGTTGTGTGAAGCTGTGTTCACGTACATGTAAACATATTTAGTTTAATTAACTAAGACGCAAAAATCCGCCACTCACCATTGTGTCATTGTCCACCTTGCGGCGTGGTGTGTGGCCAAAACGATCTTTAATTAGCTGACGTCCCAAATTGGTGCCATCCTTATTCTTTTTGCCCATGTTTGTTAAATTAAATACACTTGTGCTCGAATTTAATAATAAAAAAAAAAACACGTGCAACAGTGCGCCCCGATTCTTAGCACTCCACCTATCGATAATTTTATCAACACTAAATATTTTGCCTTCGAACATTAAAATACTAAATGAAAATTTATAGATTGACGTTAAATTTTAAGGTATATCGAAAAATCGTTTATTTGAACATGGGAAGAAATCAATTCAACAAACACAATATACTATTTTAAGCAGTGCCTACTATAGTTTGTTAGTTTGAGAATCTTTATATTTATATGTGTCTCTGTGTAAAATAACATGATTTAAAAGAGTCCAACTTGTTTTTGGCATGTCATCGCAGTTTGTTCGAACATTCACAATATTGCTACGTAAAGAACACTTAAAAATAGCATTTAAAACAAATGAGTGGTCACAAATTATGAGTATCAAAAGAGCAAAGTGTAGAGCATTTAGTAAATTTTCCCATCTTCATCATCATTCCAGACAATGGGCCAAATGGCATTGCGAGCACAATTGCCGCCCAATGCCTTACAGAATGTATTGAACGTGCTCGCTTTACTGAAGCCGAGAATCTCGCGCTCCTCATAGATGCGGTAGGTGAACGTGCTCTCGTAGGTGCCAACGAAATAGCGTGCATACGCGCAGATGAGTTGATCGACTATGGCTACTCCGCCGTCCTTCAGCTGCTGACGCTGTACATTCGACTCCGGCGTAAAGTGCACAAACCGAAACCTATAGAAGAGCTCCTTCAGCTCGAGCATTTCGTATGGAGTCGCATCGCTGGCAACGAAAACGGTAGTCATGTTGAATGCCCGCAACAATTGTTTGATTTGCTGGGCTGCCGATTTGAGTGTGGGTGTGGTTGATTCGCGCGACCTCACAAAGTCGCCGCGTCGTAGATGTGCGCACAAATAGTCGCCACCGCGTGCATCACGTTTAGGTCGCTCCATCTCCCACATAGGAGGACGCTGCACGCCAGCTGAGGTGTCCGTGGTGCTGAGCGCCATGAGTCGAAAGTCGGCGGCCACCTGATTAAGTGATTGAGTAAAGCGCATCGAGCGACGCGCCTGCCAAAAGTGCTCATCGCCCCAATTGTCGTGGAGGACTGTCTCGGCACTGAGCACCGCGTAGACCCGCATGTCGTCCACATCTTCAGCCCCCGCGGTATCCTCATCAATAGCCTCGCGCAGCAATCGCTCCAGCAGCCCAGCACTGCCCTGGAACCGCACGCAGTGATAGCGCCTGTAGCGTAGGAGTTGCTGCTGTAACAGGGGACCTCCAGTGATAGAGTTCTCGTTGCAGGCTTCGATGCGTCGTCCATTACTGTCTGTGTTGGCATGGGGTGGAATGCGTTCATATTTATCCCTGAATATACCCTGCTCTTTCATTATGTCGTAGTGCGTAAGACGGAAGGCCTGGGAGACGTGAACATAGGGCGGGGCGGACATTCCAAAGCTTCTATATTCAGCTACAAACTCATCGTAGTCCAGCACAGGTGCATATCGACGCAAGCTGGCCAGATCGAAGAAGTTGCGCCACATCAGATCGGTCTGCTCTAAGCCATGAGAGTGCCAATGGTAGAGACGTGGCCAAGGTGGCAGTACCAAACGCACATTGCGAAAGCGTTTACGTCGTCGCAGGCGACGTACAAAGACCGCCATTCGTATGTACACATCACGACGCAGATTGAAGCCCTCGGATATGTTCACATCGTACATTATGTAGACTGTGCCGCGCAATGGCAGTACTGAGTCGGGACAAGTGTCTTTAGCGGGTAGGCGCCAAAAGGGGCGACTTGGGCAATAGCTGTTGTTGGTCAGTTGACTAGATTTCGATATCGTACGGTTCTGCGGTGTTCGGCCAGCTGCAGCCTGTGTGGCAGCGACCAGAAGGAAAAGCAACAGTAGCTCTGACCACTGCGCTGGCCACCATCTTTGCATTATTGGCCACTGTTTACACTTCAGATAGGCGCTGGTTCGCCGCAAAACAACTTGGAATGATTTGATATCGATTGAGAAACAAGTTCTAGCCCAAATTCAGATATCGAAACAGATATCGATGAGGATTTAAAAAATACCACAAATATTAACACAAAATTAATAAACAAATTTGAAAATAATAAAATTGGTTTCAATAAAATAGCATTGTAAATAGCATTATGATAATTATTTGCTAAGTTATTAGTCACCTCAAGAATTTAAGAATAACTATGAAGTATTTCATTTATATTCAATAATTTTATATTTAAATAAAATCAGCTGTTAATACTATCGCTATTCCAGCTGGTTGCCGATAGTTTCATCGATATAATTCTGAAGATGTGACGATGGGCTGATCACACAAATGGGAGCGGTACACGTGCGGATGCTTTGAATTATTTGTTTTGAATTTCGCTTGGATTTCACTTATGACCAAGAGAAATTGAGTATAATAACGTGATGAGCTCACAAAAGCTGGAATACGATGCCAGCCTTGGTGGGCAGGTAATACTGCCCACTCATCTGCCGACATATCATTATGCAGCTGGTGTACTAAAGGAGATCAAATCCATGATCGCGGATGCCCATACGCCGGCCCACAGTAAGCTTATCTTTCAAACCCTGCCGAAACATATGCGCCGACGTGCCATGTCACACCATCCTAAGCGTCTTCCGCGCAAGTTTCGAGCCGCTCATAAATCCCAAATGGGCAAGGCGGGCAATCAGCCGGTAAACCGCAAACGCCCATCCAGGAAGTACCGTCGCCGTGCGAAGAATCTGACAAATGAGTATGTGCGTCGACAACGTAATAAAAGCTGGCTGGAAACTCACATTTGGCACGCCAAACGCTTTCACATGATCGAACGCTGGGGCTATCGACTTCCATATGCCAGCTGCGACAAGACCTACCGAGCGTGCTATCGCGCCAGCGCCGAACATTGCCTACTACAAGACGTCTCCTATTATAGCTGTGTTGAGCTAAAAGGTAGCGTTGAGCTGCTCCGCGAAGGCTTTGCGCGACTGACAAGCCCGAATTGTGGTCTTGGTATTGCAGCCAAGACATATTTAAGCGGACATCGTGAGGGTAGCATTCAGCTCTTCGCCGATGGCCAGTATCCATATCACGCCCTACAACAGGCAACATTTATGTGGCAACCTCAGGCAGAGCAAGAGACGCGCACTGTTTGGCTATGGCTGCATCCTGCTGCTGCTAAAGAAACCATTACTCAATTGGCGCAAGTTTTTGAACTTAAATCGACCAGACAGGAAAAGTTACCTTTGCCAGCTGAGTCGCCCGGCCAGCCCCAGCGTTTCATGACCCATACCAAGGCTTTTGAGCGTGATGAAGGGTACATCAATAAACAGACCGGCTTGAAGATGACCCACTTCAAACAGGAATTCAATCGCTTTCGGCTGACCGGGCCACGTTCGCAGTATGTGCTGGCGGCCAGTCTACGCGCCTACCGTCCAAACACCTCCGTGAACTCAGAGGATTCTCAAGACAAAACAGCTGAGGATATTGTAACTTACTGCGAAGCTGCGTTGCAGCTAAGTTCGCCCAATGAGCTGCTGTCTAATTTAATTCTTAGCATCAATGTGATCGATCCTCGCCTGCAAAGGCCCAGTAAGCGATCTAAGGCTTCCAAATCTAATTCCACTCCAGTCAGATCCGCCCAATTGCTCATGAAGCCGCCTACCAGCCCACCGTTCAGCGATTTGTGGCATCCAGAGCAGCGCCAGCGAGTCAGCAAGAATATGATGACAACACACCAATACAATCAGCTGCGCCAGCAGCACGCCATAGTGCCCGGCGAGCCGTGTGCCTTTGAGAAAGAGATGCAGCCTGTGCCACTACTGTTGATTCAAAGACCAGGCTCGCAGCAGTCGAACTACAAGCGCCTTGGCTATGGTGCTGGTTGGGATGTAATTGCACCTGCTCGGTACGGCATAGCGCTGTGGCAGACACTCATCATGTGGGGCGCCCGACCAGGTGGACTGCGTGAATTTGACTCGGTGGCTAGAGAATTGGGTGTGGACAATCATCTACCAGACAGCGTAGCAGGTAAGTGGTGTAACCAACTTCTCTGTTGCTCCATATAGTATACCACACTTGACTACTCTGACTAGGATTGGAGGAAGCAGCGCGCACTGCCTTGGAGCGCCGTACTCGATACTTTCGTCTGCCACCCAATAAGCGTTGCAACTATCGCAAGCTGGCGGTAGTCAGTCCGTTCAAAGCGCCTTGGCAATATCTGATGCGGGATTGGAGTCAGGCATCTGATGGAGATGTGAATCGCTTCTATGTGTTGCGTGATCGCTTAATGCTGCAGCGTCTGGATGATTGTGTACGACGTCGGGAGGCATTTCCCGAAAGCCTCACCACAGCCCGGTGTCTCATCCAAGTGGAATTGCGCTTGCACGCGCGCGGCAAACTGGAAAGCAATGCATTAATTTGCCTGCCAATGAGCCAAGACTGGAAACGTCGCTGGCGACAGCTGAAGCATGACAACCACGAGCCCGTGCACACAGAACCTCTTCAGTCAGATCTTAATGAGCGAGCACGCAAAGCCCTGCGTATCGGCCACAAGCGTCTGCTGAAGCGTTTACGAGCGCGCCGTGTACGCGAAAAGCGAAGACTGCAGGAGACCAGCACACGTCGCGTCCACATACGGCCCGCCCAGACTGCGACCTTGGTGCGCGAACATTTGGCCAAAATGTGCAGCCTCTGGCTGCCAACAGATCCCAGCGAGACGCAGCAAAGTGTGCGGCGTCAGTGCAGTCGTGAAGTGTTCGGCTATGTGACCAGCGCTGCATTTAGCTACGTCGAGGCCGCCGTCTGTGGTGTAGGCTACGTAACGGCGTCTGGCCTAGCCCAGCTCCTGGAAGCACGCCAAGCAGATGCAGCCGGCTCCAAGGGAAGCCAGCTGCTCTGTCTCGTACGCAATGCCGACAGTCGCGACTATCGATTCTCACGCCTCCAAGTCAATGTGAATGTGGCTATCGGCACGTGATTGAATTAATATATGCATAGCCTTTAAGTAATTGCAGATGTCTATATATATTATATATAATAGTATATATACTAATATATATATACATATACGAAAGAACCAATAAATATACAACTCTAACATGGATCAGATATTTGTTCGGATCCATTAAAGCATAGAGATTGGCAGTCCATTCAGCTCCCACTCATACCAAAGTATTCACACTCCCACGCCACAGCTCCGCTTCGATCGCTCGGCTCCTTCGCCCCTGCGCTTATGCCCATTGGTGCAGACCGTGAAAATAAAGCGAGAGTGAATTTGTTGTACATATTTAATACTAATTTTTATTCAATTTAAAATTACTTGTATGTCATTTTCTTTTTATTTCGTACGTAATTCATGCATATGCGCGTGTCCGCTTCTCTGTGGAAGGTGTGTCTATGTGTGTGTGTGTGTGTGTGTGTGTGTGCGTGTGTGTGTGAATGCACTACAAACAATCCGCTGTCCGTCGCCTGAACAGAGTCAGCCTCTTCGATAAGTGCGGAAAGTGTATGTGTGTGTGTGTGTGTGTGTGTGTGTGTGTGTGTGAATGCGAAATGAATTCGCGAATTGGAAATAATTTTGTATCTAAAATGCGTCAATGATTAAAAATTGCTTATAACACTTGTTGGGTCATAGCTCCGCATCATGTTCTTCATGTTGTTGCTGTTTGTTGTTTGTTTGTTTGTTGTTGTTTGTTTGTTTATTTGTTTGTTTCATTGTTATTCATATTAATTTGTAATTATGTATTTAATTTAATGTTAATGGTTATGGGAGAAATGTATATTAAATGCATGTAAATTTCGCTTAATGCTTTC
>JABVZX010000341.1:4364921-4384367 GCA_020883565.1 Drosophila pachea
AATATTAGCTTTTGAATATTACCTAGCCAAGCAATTATAATGAAAATAAAAAAAAAAAAATAGAAAAATAAGATAAAAAGTAATATGAAAGATGCATCTTATTATTAGTACAGAAGTTCACAAGAAATTTCCAATACCCCTTGGTCGATGCAGGCCATATTCCGATACTCATATCAAGCCACCACTAGCATGGCCAAGCCCTTGATTAAAACATAAGGAGTGGTCATTTTGGTTCATGTATGAGTAGTCTACAGCTAAGTAAACCAACTATATAAACAAAGATTATGGCTCTGTGAGAGTTAACGCGGTGCGACCAGCGACGCAAAGAACAACTTCAATAGAATCAAGATTAACGGCCAAGTAAATTGCGGGACCATTGTTTGACAATCGGCTTGGATTTTGACTGCTCCATGCGTTCAGCTTCTTTCAGTTGCTCTGCAAGCTTTCGCTGATTTTCCCGAAATTTCCCTATGGGGTCCTCAAATTGGCGATAATAACGTAAGACCTCACGTACATCATCCACATTGGTTTGTGCAATGACTGCAACGGAAACGTTTTTTAAAATTAATTTAGACAGGAAAAGTCTATTTGTATGTTCCACTCACTCTTTAAAAAGGCAATCAAATCAAGAAGTTGTGCATCTTCGTCATTTCCATTCCAACGGGCAATGCTAAATGTGTTATCCGGATGCATTTTAGTGGAATTTTTATCCCAGTCCACGACAATTACCTAAATAAAATTGCAAATTTTATGATTGCAAAGCCATTTAAAGGCAACCTGTAGCTTCGCATTCAATTGAGACACGACTTACGCGTTTCAGGTCCCGATTCAAATTGTCCAGGTTTTTGACGTGGTGCCCATCAATAAAATGGGTGGCATCGCGAACCAAGCGATACATAATGTATCCATCGGGATCCAGAGCATCCAATATGGGAAATACTGTCATACCCTGTTCTGCAGTGAACACAACGATTTCAAAGTCTTTAGCGCACTCCTGCAGAAACTTATCGACACCAAGGCGCTTCTTGAAACGCCAGCCTGTCTTATATGTCCAATCTGGATGTACGAGCACGTCTTTCATTTCTAACACAAGCGTATAACGCGGCTGCACATATGGATGCTTAAGCGGATCAGGTAGTAGTTTATCTCGTGACGGTTCTTGAATCATTTTTTGATAGTAATTTAGCGATTTCCACATGCGCTGCAGATACTGCTGTACCACTGGCTTGTTTGTGAACTCATCTTCGATCAGCTGACCATTAGCATCCTGATCAGGTTGTCCAAACTGGTAAATGCCCCAAAGTGTTGTGGCGATACCTCCGCCACCAAAAACAGCAAAACTAAAATAACGTGAAGGTAATAAAAAAAATCCTCGTGGTTTCCGTGAAGTTCGCTCACCCCAATTTCATACGCTTCCATGCTCGTTCATTTTCCTTGGCTTCTTCCTCCTCACGTTTTTTACGTTCTTGTTCAGCATCGCTATCCGCATTGGGCGAAGTTTGGGGAAATAGTTTTGAAAGCAATGGGGCTGCATATTCTGTTCCAGTAGACGGGTCCTCTATCAAGATTTATTATGTAGTTTATTGTGTTGAGTAATCAATGGGGTTAGAGCGGGAAATATATACACTTACTAGAATTACTATAGCTTCTTCTGCTGCACAACAAGCTTACTCTTCCAACGTCAACTCCTCTTGTGTTTATTAAAGTACCCGTTGACAGCGAACGACAGTGCAGATATGACGGAAATGACAGCGACTTATTACCCAATGCATATGTGCGCCGCAATCGGTTCGTAATTGTGTTAAAGGAAACACGTGGCGTATATAATCGAATTAATTGTATGACAGGAACTGGTGCCATGGTCATAATTTCGTTCCTGAAGCGGTGTGTACAAAGTCCGATGTTTTCTCACTTACAAATGCAGATTTTTAATGTTTTTTTTCGGGCAGATTGAACCCCATGGCACGGTACCGAAAATTCTTGCATGTGTTACACATGTGGTCACATTGAACGCATCAGCTGACTATTTTTAAAAGTGATCTGGCAACCCTGTTTACTAGAAGCTACACAAATTTTGTGTAAACAACTTTACCAAAGCAAAACATATCATTTGGAGCAGTAAATAAAGATATTACTATTATGTCAATTTCTGAAGAGAAGACACTACTGGAGCAAGTCGAATTACAGCTGTGCCGTGTCTGTTATGTGCCATCCAAGCAATCCCTTTCACTCTTCAAACCACATATCGTTGCCGGCGAACTAATAATATTGGCGGAGCGGCTTAGTTATGTCGCCAATTTACAGGTGCGCGAAGAGGAAGGATTACTGCCCGCACACATATGCAAACGTTGCGCAGAGTTGCTTACCCAACTCTATGATTTCAAACGCACTGCGATACGTACAGATCAAATACTTAGGAAGCGGCACGCTCGATCATCTAAGGCTCTCAATTCTCACTCTCCAACACCAGAGAAAATTGAGCAATTCGATCATGACGATACCGACATCGACGTGGACGTCGGTATTGACATTGCGACAAGTGCTGCTTTGGAGTCAGTGGGTACTGATGAGTACGTGTACGTGCTAGAGGAAGCGAAGTCGCCGACACCGTGCAGTATCGCTTCAAATGCAGAGGACGGTGACACTGTGTCAGAAGAGATACTAGAACATGAATTGCATTTCGGAAGAGATGATCCGAATGTTGAGATATTTGAGGTGGACTATGACTTGGCTGAGGACTATGAAAATGCACAACTAGGCAATAACATAGAACCTGATATTGGTATGAACTTACGTTCTCAACAACGCCATAAATCCATAAACCCTGCCCTACAGTGTACTGTGAGTGTCGAGATTTGACCATAGCTCATCTATAATATACAAACTAAAATGTTTTTTCTTTCAGATTTGTGGCAAGCAGCTAAGCACAAGCAACTCCTTTAAGTATCACATGCAGCTGCATGGGGATAAAAGACCATTTGTTTGCAACTTTTGTGGGGACTCGTTTAAGACACGCAACGCCTACGACGGTCATATAACGGTACACAATCCCAATAATCCCAATAAGTGTACTATTTGCGGAAAGATCTATCGGCAGGCGTCATCGCTGCGTTCTCATCTGTACAGTCACAACGGAGTTAAGCCCTTCACTTGTAACATCTGCGGCAAGGGCCTAACCCAGAAATCTGGCTACAAGAAACATATGCTCACCCACACTGGTGAAAAACCGCACACCTGCGTCACATGTGGCCGCAGTTTCCGCTACTCCAGCAACCTGTTCGCACACATGCGTTCCCATACACGAAAAACACCCGCCAACGTGAAGGACAAAAGTCCTCTAACGACAGCCCAAAGGTGAAGTCAATTACACAGCCGAGGATCAGGCCGTAATCATTGCCAGAACTTCTTGATTGTAAATAAAATGGCCTTTGGGAATTGTGAACTTCAATGAGCCCTTTCTTATTAAGTACTAGAATGCAAACTGTACATATATATATAAATTCTCAGTAAATTCGCATAAAAAAAATGTCATCATTTGGGTAATCAAAAAAATCCCAAAGGTGGCCTTGCAAAAAATGCCAAAGCATCGAGCTTTTAAAGAAATGGACGAAGTGAGAATAAATAAGAAGTTATTTTTAATTTTTGGTTTTATACGTACACATCTTGTCAAAATACAACGTATTACAGCCTTTGAGTGCGTGAAACATAAGCCCAACTAAATACATTTAGTTAGACTTAGTTTAGCTGAGGGAATCACATATATTTCTTTTAACATACCAAGGTCTACGATACAAGTACTCGAAACGAAAAGAAAATAAACACAGATATGGCCAGCTATATAATTATATGTGTGTGAATACATATTTGTGATACAAATGAAGGTGTTTTACATAATTCATTCCAATATAGCCATTCTTTGCATGAGTGAAATTTTGAGACCTGTTATATATGTTATGTTTCTTTTAGTTGTCGAAATCAAAAGCCAATAGACCAGTAGAGATGGATGGATTCGGTGCGAGCATTCATATATCCGAGGCAATATACATTATGTGCTCAATTTATAGCTAAATTTAGTCAGAACATTTAAAGCACCACAACCACTTTTGAGGTGGAAACCTGCTGATCAGTAGCATCAGGCATGTTCGTGGCTGTGCGACGGCCAGCCGCCACCACTGCAACGTGGCTCGGATCCATATCGGTTATGGCTCCAGTATTTGTGGCGACGGTATTGCTTGTTGTAGTAACTGGTGCCTCCTTATTGTGGACACGCATATGGCTATTCAGGCGCTTTTTGGTTGGGAACGCTTTCATGCACTTATCACATTTGAATGGCTTTTCACCGGAATGCAAGCGTACATGGGCGTTTAGGTTGCTTGTAAAGGTAAAGGCACGTCCGCAAATATGACATTTGTGTGGCTTTTCGCCGGAATGTACCAGCATATGCTTCTTGTAGCCAGACTTCTGGGAAAGTCCAACGCCACAAATCTCGCAAGTGAATGCCTTTTCTCCTGTATGGCTTATCTTATGTTGGCGCAACGATGATGAATCATAGTAAGCTTTGTCACACAGATCACATGCATATGGACGCTCGCCTGTGTGGGTTAGCTTGTGACGACGTAGATGATCAAAGGCAGCGTAGCTGCGACCACACTGATCGCATTTGTAGGGCTTGTCCTCGGCATGGGTACGCATGTGGGCAGCCAGGCTGGATGTTGTGCGATAAAAGCGTTCACAGACCAAACATTGATACGGTTTGGCATTTGTATGGGTCAGCATATGCTCCTTATAGTTGCGCAAGTGCTTTAGCTTTTTGCCACATGTCTCGCAAGCGTAGAGCTTCTCGTCGATGTGAGAGCGCATATGTTGATTTAAGCGGCATTGCTGGCGGAATGCTTTGTTGCATACATTGCAAACATGTGGCAGCACTTCGCCTCCAGTCCCAGTCACAACAGGATTCGGAGTGGAGTTTTCTACTAATTCTTCAAGATATTCTTCGCCATCTTCGCTATCCCCAGTCAACTAAAAGTTATCGTAATTAGTATTATGTTTACAATGATTATTATACAATGGCATTTGCATGTCTGCTTACCAAATGCTCCTCGCACTCTATATCAAGCGTATCAGCTTCCACTTCGCCAATTACCTCATCGATTGGCTCCTCATCTATTGGCTCCTCATCGGGCATAATAATCATTTGATCATCGAGCAGTTGGAATTGCATATGTTCACTGACCGATTCAATGATAGACGGTGTAGTCATAACTTCAAGGCCATCCTCGTCCTCCATCTGCGAATCATATTCATTTTTGATTGTCACATATTCAATATCTACTGATTGAAAATCATAAAGTGATTCGATTGTGTCTTCTGCCTCAGTTTCAGTGCAAATAAATTCCTTTGCATCTACTACACCATCTTCGACGATAAACTCTTCTTGATCAGTGTACCCGTCGCCAATTGCAGTGATCTCATCAAAATCGGTTTTGTATGCCAATTCTGTCTCGGTCTCGCCACCAAGTAGTTCGATCATAACATAATCTTGGTTATTCATATTAGCATTGTTGTCCTCTTCGAGGCCCAGACGTAGTAGTTCATCCGAATCAACGACCATTCGCTTAAAGTTGAAAGCCTGCTCCAGAAGATGAATGCAGGGAAGGCAAATATGTTGCGGCATAGCATCCCCATCTTGTGAATTGAATGACAGATTAGAGCAATATTGAAGCATTTGGGCTAAAGTGATGCTTCCTTCAGATTCGATCTCTATTTCATCTTGAAGCGATTTGTATTGTTTGCATGCACGGGTGCATGTACGGCAATTAAGCACCACGCCTGGTTTGCTGATATTCATTATTTTAGCTTAGGAATGAAAAAAGTAGTTTGACGTGCAGTTCACGCCTACTGTTGATTCAACGGTTTGCAATAGAGATTTGAAGCAATTTGAAGCGCCGGTTTTAATGCGCAACTTCTTTTCCATTTGCCATTCGCGTGTTCTGTTCGGTCGACTTAAATAAAACACAGTCGAATTGTATCGGCATATGCACAGTCACACACTGTCGCTTGCTTCAAAATGGCGAAAGCAGTAGATTTCTGTCACTTACTCAATGTAAGAAGAAGAGCATGACAAACCAGTGCTGGAAAACGACGCCCAGGGAATTAAGCAATTTATTTAAATATAAAATGCTTTCGATAGATGTATGCACAGAAACAATAAGTTATTAATATTTATAATATAAACGCGTGATTATTATTATGTACAAAACTTGTTACGGCTGAATGTTGCGATATTTCCACAACTTCTTGATCTTTTACGGATGAAGTAGTTTCAATTTCAACTGCTCCAAATTTACCAACGGTTGTTGGATAAAACTGTCGGGAATGATGATTTCCTTTCAAACTATTGACAGCGCTTGTCAGTTTTGACTTTTGATACTGGTCCATTCTAAATGATGCAATGACTTTACATTTTCTACTTTGTATAAATATTCGTTTTCAAACTTTACCGTTGTTTTGCGTCCTCTTTTCGAATGTCAACTTGTTGTTTTATTTTTCGAGCTCGGAATTTTAATTGCTTACGCTTCATTCGATTTCGACGTTGCTCTAAATACTGCTTCTGGCAGACTCCCCGTGCCAGTTCGATGTCCTTTTTTAATTTCATTACTTCCTTTTCCTGTGCATTTAAAATACATTTGGGATTAATTTGCAGATAAGTTTTGTTATTATTATTACCTTCTTAGACATATAATTCTCTAAATTTTTGTTATTAGCTCTTTGGAATGAGTCGATGAGATCGTGTGACAAACCGTCGTGCCACGGTTCTGGATGAAACATATCCTTAAGGTTTGTTGGCAGTGCGTTATTTACTTGCCGACCACGGACATTCTTATGACAAATCGGACACACGTATGTGGGGGCGTCACCTGGTATACGACCTAAATTGGCTTTAACGCATTTTTCGCATACAACATGTTGGCAAGCCAATAAAAATAATATGCAGTTTTGATCAACAAAATACTCAAAGCAACAATTGCAGTGAATCCATATTTTCTTAGCCTTGGCACTTTCGATGACAACTTCATTATTCCTGGGGCTTTCATCTTTAATTCTTCCAATTTCCATAATAATTACTACATGTATTCTTTAATTTCAGTAGCTAGTAACGGGTTTCTATATTGCCATTCACCTTTAAGAGCCAACAAAGATGTTAAAAATCAGCTGTGCTGGCACCAAAATATTTTAAGCACGGTAACTTCGCTTAGGCAAGGTATTCACCTCAATGTTGCCATAAGCATTTGAATTAATCGTGTTATTCAGATATCTAAAGACTATTACACATATTTTATTAGGACCAAAATTGTGTTATCCTAAAAAAGACAATAATTATTTTGATCATCGCTTAAAGATGTGATCAGCATACTGCGCTTTAGTGTGTCTAATATTTGTATACGCATACAAATATGTGTGTATATACTCAGTCTTAAGCTAATATATGTGTATATAACAGTAAAATGTTTAGTTTCCTAAAACATCTATTTAAATTTAGACTTGCATTCTTATTAATCATTCTAGCAGTACTCGCTAAACTTTACCAGAGAGATGTTGCCCAGCTCTTACAAATTGTGGCTGCACGCTATCTAAACATCGCCGCCAACGAAGAAACGGAAAGTGTAGCTGTAAGGTTCACAGATTCCCGCAGCAATGTCTATACACCAGAGCAACTGTCCATGTACAACGGTGAAAATGGAGCTCCAATCTATTTAGCATTGCTTGGAAATGTATTTGATGTTTCGCGCGGACTTAAACACTACGGACCAGGCTGCAGCTACAATTATTTTGTTGGTCGCGATGCATCTGTATCATTTGTTACTGGAGAATTTGAGAACTACGATTCGGATACAGCAGATGATGTGCTTAGTCTTAAGTCCAACGACTTGATTGAGCTAGCGAAGTGGGAGCAATTCTATGAGAAGGAGTACATTTATAAGGGCAAGCTAATTGGACGATTCTATGACAAAGAGGGTAGATCAACTGCGTACCATCAAAAATACCTTGAACTTCTCGATCAGGCATATCTGGCGAAGGCAGAAGTAGAAGAGCTACGTAATAAATATCCTGGCTGTAATATCGAATGGTCAGCGGAAAAGGGGACTCGCGTCTGGTGTACCACAACAAGCGGTAACGGCAAGCGACGCGAATGGATCGGCTTTCCCCGCAAGCTTTACAATCGCGATAATAAAAATTTCCACTGTGCCTGTATTCCCGAACAAGACTTAACTGATCCAATGTTTAAACCTTATGAAAACTGTAAAAGCTATGCACATGAATGTTACTATCGTGTTTAAATCCGTCCTACAATAATGTACATTTCAATTATAATTTATGATATAGTCCGTTGTTTTCGTAGTGTGCTATGTAAAAAATAATGTTAATTATAGCATAGTGGCCTTTGAAATTCAAACTTCAGATGTAATCTCCAGAATCTAGAACCTTTTTCATTTAAGTAACATTTTTATAAATTATCATTTTGGCTTATTTTATAAGGACTATAATTTCCTTATTTTTGTTTCTGTACCATTCAAGGCCCAAAAGCTGTAAAACTAAATTTCGTATTTCACATTTTGGAACAATCAAATTAAAGTAAAACCAGAAAGTCCTCCACACCTTTGTTTAGATTTGTAGCTTTGTACGAAGGATAAATGTTATGCTTCTTTGTTGTTTTTTTTTCTGTTATATGCCAAATTTGACGTCAAATTGTTGTTTTGATAAACAATAAGTGTCAATTGTATATAAAAGAAATAACAAAATTGTATAACATAAATTTGTACATAATCTGCACTACAGAAAAATTGCAAAATCAAACGTGAAACATAATTTATATATCAACACTGTTTTTGTTTCCCACAGGGCAGCTTCAAGTAAGTATAAACAGTGTGACCGTAGCGTAATCGAACTTGTTTTGCTGCAATTAATTGCGTATTTGCTAGTAGAACTTGTGATATAATGTCGCGGGCGTTAAGCCATTTATTTGGACGCAGCTTCATAAGCCAGGCTAAAAAATTGCAAGCCCATAGCATTTTTAGAACTTTTCTAAGTCCTCAGTCTATGCAATCAGCGATTAGTGGATACATTGCGCCTTATTCAAAGCGAAACGGGCCGCCTCCAGATGCAGGCGAGCCTTTCAAGACAGTATCGAAGTCTCGCGGTGTTGATGATGGTACGAATTATACATAAACGTTATTAACAAGCTTACATAGTAATTAACTTAAATATTCAACAGATGACCTCAATCCCCTTGATGGAGAACCCAATTGGGAGCTAACTTCGCACCGTCATAATCGCTTCTATTTGCCAAATGCGACTGGACCTGCTTGGCAGGGTGATAGTTCAACAATCGGTCTAATGAAGCCCTTGGCTCATCTAGTCAATTTCTTTAAGGATGCAAATGTAGACAAATCACGTTTAGAGATTACTTGCTGCCAGTGTCCAGTGTTGATACGCGACTCAATCTTTGAACTGTTTCCAGTGCGAGCTGTTGGACAAAGAGATTATGCGATAACTCTTCTAACTCTCAGCTGTGAAGGAGATACAGAACAGAGCGCAGCCAAGGTATGTATAAGATTTAATCTACAGCTTAAAACAACGGTCTAATACAAATTTCTTTTATTTACAGTTCGTACTCGCTGCTAGAGAAATTAGCGACCGCTTACTTTCATTAGGGTATTGGGCGGATTTTGTGAATCCATTTAGTGGGCGTCCCTACTTTTTACCGAAAGATGGTTCCGTACTCTACAAGCAAGACAGTCGTTTTCGCGGCTTAAACATGCGCTTATCGAATCATAATGACTGTGTGCTCATCACAGCCGAAGAGAACGACGACGTTTGTTTTTCAGGAACAATATTCTGTACAGCGCCAAATAACTATAGTTTCCTAGTGCAGTTGCTAGCGCCTACCGAGTTTAAATGTAGAATTCACGATCTACATCGTTGACAACGAAGAAGCATTCAACAATTTTGTAGTACAATTTCAATTTCGCTAATCGATGTGGCTCCACGTAGCCGGTTCTCATCAGCCTGCGCCAACACAACACAAGTTGTAGTTGTTAATGATGACAAGTGAGTAATGTCTCGTTATTGCTCGAGCAAGTCATAAAATGTTGGGAAGGAAATGTTTACACCCCCATAAGTTTGTAATGCACACGAAATAAACATACTTTGTTATTAAGTCATGTAAGTTTAGTAGGCTTATATTGTAATATATATAACAAAATTATATATGAATTGTTACACAATTGTACAGTGTTTATTTATCCTATGGCGACCTGATTGCAATGTCTTTCTATATCCTTGAGACGATTTATCAACGATTGTAGCTCCTCGGCGTTGCACACGAACTCGACGACAGAGATACGTTCGCCACTGCTCTGGCGATAGTGCCCCAAGTTAATATTAAAATGAGGAGCACCGCTTCCGGAGTCGGATGTAGATGATTTTACGTCACACACAATGCGCCACTGTACATCGGTGATGTGTGGAAAATTGTGGCCCAACTGCAGTTGGCGGAGCACGAGATCTTTACGGTTATCTTCATAGACACGGGACAGTTCGTCTATGGCGCTAGCATTTACGGCCAGTGCCTCCAGTTTTTGGCGAAGTTTTAAAGGTGTCCAACCATGTTTGGTAGCCACGGAGTAAAGAGTGACCACAGCATATTCGCTTTGCTTTGCACAGGCGGCGTTCGCAGCATATATTTCGGGCACTGGCGCTATAACTGTTGTAATACACATTTTATGTGGGTAATTGCTTAGAATATTACAAATGTTCTTCACTGCATACTTGCATCTGGATGAAGCGTCAATTTCAAAGAATTGGCTATTAGGATCTTACTTATTGGAGCTGTCAGAGTGTTCCCTAAGTTTTTTAGACCAGCAATCACGGTGGCTGAAAGTAGTTCACTTTTAGCGTTTGTGGAGCCATTTGTTGTACTTGAACGCTCTTTTGTGGTTTCCATTAACAATTGTTTAGCCCTTATACATGGACGCTAAAATAATAATCAGCTGCAAAAGTGGTATTCACAACGAATTGCTAATGTTGCCAGATAGTGGCATCGTGTAAATGTTAAGGCATTCACATGTTATTTGAATTTAGGGTGACCTTGTTGCAAAACCGACGCTAACTTTGCGTTGTTGGTATCTAACACCTAACATTTTGGTGCTTCTTTTTGCTTCTTTGCATAAAATTACTATTAGATAAAAGACATTCAGTGGACTTTTTACTTCTTTTATAGATTGTTCATTTTATTTAATATAGCATATGAATATTATTACTTTTCTGGTTTGCTTAATGCATGTGTGTAGTAAGTTTTGTCATTTTCTTCAACGCCCCGCTTAATAACGTGTGGTATTTTCTTGGGCTCCATGCTGAAATAATTACCATTTAAATTGTATATAATTTCCATGTCTCCATAGATAAACCAACCGCAATGTATACTTACCGAATGCAATCGATAATCGGGCAGACGGAAACACAGAGTGTGCAGCCGGTACAGTCGTCATTGACATGCGGCAAGTGTGTGTCCTTGTCAAATTCTATAGCCTGGTAACCAGAGTCCGCACACGTCATATAGCACTTGCCGCAGTTGATGCACATGTCCTGAAAAGAATAATTAATTAGATGGGCCTATAATATCAATAATATCAGCTTTTGCCAAGTTGCTTACATCATTGATAAGCGCCACCTTCTGTTGAGTATTGTCAAGGCTCTTGTAGGCTCCAATGCGAGGCAATGCTGCACCAATGACGTCTGCTATCTTTGGTGCTGGCTTAACGGCTGCACAGTTGGAGGTGTCCACGGTGGTCTGATTGGCATCCCATAGGGCTCCCTTCTCCATGCGCATATCGGCCAACTTGAGGTCGCGCTCTTTCTGATATGGGCCAAAAAAGCCTAGCGTATTATTGCCACTGCCTGTCAAATGGATCACCGGCTTGCCCTTCTGGTGAACTGGCGTCGGCGGCGACTGGCCGTCCCAGAAGGCACCATTATTTGGTGGCGGGTTGGCTTTCAAGTATAACAAGGCCTTCAAGCTGGTGCAATAATCTTCGATCAGTGTGAAATCTTGATTCTGCACGGAGGAGCAAATCTGCAAAACCGTGGCACCAGCCTGAATGAATTGCAGCGCCACCTCGCCAGCATCAATACCGCCAATGCCCAGTATGACAAACTCTTTGGGCAACTTCCTGGCTATCTCCGAAATGGCACGTAGCGCCATGGGGCGCGTGGCATTGCCAGAGACACCGCCGTATGTGGTTCGCTGCTCCTTGCCAATCGCTGGCCAGGCAGTTCCATCTGCTTTCAAACTCATCAAACCCTGAACAGTATTGATGGCGGAACCACCGTTGGCGCCGCCACGATGCGCGGCCATGGCAATGGATACAATATCCGTAATGTTTGGTGTGAGCTTAATGAAGAAAGGCACTTTGATAGCCTTGCGTACCCAGCGGGAGATGTCCTCCACCAGCTTGGGATCCTGGCCGCAGGCCAAGCCCATGCCGCTCTCGCCCATGCCATGTGGACACGAAAGATTCAGCTCAAGTGCATCGGCGCCTGATTTTTCTGCCTTTATGGCCAGCTCTGTCCAATCTGCTTCGTTATAGCTGCACATGATACTCGCAATGATAATCTTCTCGGGGAAATCACGCTTCAGTTCGGCAATGGAGCGCAGCCAGTACTCTGTCCGCTTCTCCGATATGAGCTCAATATTGAGGAAGGAACCTTGCTGCGGTCCATATTTGTAGCCGGATGTGGTGCCTCGCACAATACGCGGTGAGACGTTCGTGACCAAATCCTTGTCCAGGCCAAACGTTTTTGTCACCACAAATGCCCAGCCCTGCTCGAAGGCGCGTCGTATCATTGCTGCGCTGGTGGTCGGTGGTGCGGACGCCAGGCCGAAGGGATTCTCGAACTTCAAGCCGCACATCTCCACAGAGATATCAACGTCATCGATATCAGTGTGGAAAAGAGGCAGAGCGGCGGGTGTTTCGAGAGGTAATCCTTGAAGTTGGCAATGAATACTCCAAGCAGCTACTTTGCCGTCATTTACCGACTCCACGGTGGTGTTAGCTACACCAGCCAGATCGCCGCCAACGAACACCTGCGGCAGGCTACTCTGCATGGTTAGACGATCCACCACAGGTAAACCTCCGCGGAATGTCAATGGGGCCAGTGCCTCTTTAACATCCTCATCCTGCAGTCCCGATCCGAAGGCAGAGATGATAAAGTTTGCTTTGAGGCGCACCGTCTGATCCTCATCCTCGATCCACTGGTCTTGATCGTTCTGCTCGGTGCGGCAGAATTCCATGCCCGTGATCTTGCCATCCTTGACAATTACCTTTCGTGGACTCAGGAACGGCATCAGTTCACATCGTTCCTCACGCGCCAGCTCCACCTCCTCGGGAACAGCTCGAATACCAGTCGATCCTTTTCGGAAGACAACAAACACCCGCCGTGCTCCACAACGCAGAGCCGAGGTAGCGCAATCGAATGCGGTGTCACCAGCACCAAGGACAATCACATTGCCATAGAGCTTAGGCAGCGTCTGGGCTGCCTTACAGGCGCAAAGTCCTGGCTTCGAGCCGTCTGAGACCAATGGCAGAAAGTTCTTGGACGTAAAGAATCCCGCCTCTGTGCTTAACCCATTGAACATGGGATCGATTTTTGGCTCCGGCAGACCGATGCCCACGAAGACAGCGTCGTGTCCCGAAGACAGCAGACCCTATCGGAGCAAACATCAGAGCTCATCAATAATCAAGCACGAATTGCTTTCAAGTGAAATTACTTACGTTAATGGTCAAGTCTTTGGTGCTTAGCGAACGATTCAGCTCGAAATTAACGCCCAGATCCTTGACCAGCTGGATTTCAAAGTTTACCACATCGATGGGCAATCGATACTGGGGTATTTCTGAAGCACTTAGGCCACCCAGATAGCTGCGCCGCTCATAAACGGTGATATCCGTGTAGCCGAGGCGACCCAGGAACGTGGCGCACGAGAGCGAGGCTGGTCCGCCGCCGATTAGAGCGATCTTCTTATTGGGCTGTGGCAGCGGTGTCAACTTGGGGGAGCGTCGCTGGTGGACGCCCATTTGTTTGAACACATCTGTGGCGAACTGCTGGAGGCCGCCAATGTTGATGGGGCCAGCTTCAGAAGCTTGAAGATTACAGCCGCCGACGCACAGGTCGCTAGTGGGACAGACCATGCCGCAGGTGAGACCGAGCGGATTGTCCGAAAATATTGCCTTCGCGGCGCCATAGAAATTCTTGTTAGCAATGCTCGTGATGAAGCTCTTAATGTCCAGCTGAGTGGGGCAGGACTTCTGGCAGGGCGCATCGGCGCACTTCAGACAGCGTGCCGCCTCCTCGAGTGCTCCGCGCTCCGACAGCGTCGTGTGCTTGATGTCCGAAAAGTTGTTGGACAATGTAGTGCACGGCGGTTCCATGTGGTCTGCATTGCGTTTCCAGTGCTTCTTGATCTCCTTGGTCTGCTTCGTGGGCACCACGGTGCACTGCGTCTTCACGCGTGGATTCAGCGCCAACAGATCCTGAAATTTGATTTCGATTAAAGCCAAGCAGTCGATAGAATCCAATTTTCGATGACCTACCTCAATATCGGGCGTATCTTTACTCAGCAATGCTGGAGGACTCATCTCGCACTATGAGTGGTTCGCTTGTTATCTTAAAGGTGAACGGTTCGGCAGTTCGCTGTGAGAATCGAATAACCAGCGGATACAATTATATATATATATATCGAGTTACACCGACTAGTGGCATCAAACGATTTACGTTTGAAAACTACGATCATTTGATAACGCTAGTCAGTGCAGCACAACAAAAGGCCACGGATCAACCGTTAACTCAACAACCAGCACCAAAGTGCCGCGACTCTCCATAAAAAAAATATCATATCATATCATTCGTTCCCAACGTGGCCACTGGGAAGGCGGTGACGGTGACGACATCAACGAGCCCCTAACGCTGGAAATCACCGTAATCGCAGGGTGATAACACTAGTCGGCGCATCGCGACAAGTGACAACGACTTGCATTAAGCTGATCACTTCACTCCCTTCTCAACTGAATTTCAAGCCACGCAGATCTCTTCTAATACCAATAATAAGATTTAATCTGAGCTTGTAACATCAATACTTCGTAATATATAATAAATAATAATAATATAGTTTCTTGTGTGTACGCGCTCCCTGTTCTATGGCCTTCAAGACAATCTAATCGCAACGCAGGGGTCTTACAGTCATAATTTAACAGCTCTTATCAAGTTCGCGTGGTCCGATGCCGAACAGTCCAGCGATTAGGCTAGATACCAGCTCGGAGCTGGCGAACGCTTGAAAGGCGAAACTATCAAGCAAGATCGCTTGCCAACCCATTCTTGTATCTATGTGTATATGTATGTGTACGTATAGTAACAGCAACGACCATTGGACGGTAGAGCCACATGCCCGAGTCGATATATGTGGGCGTATGTGTATATGTGCGATTAGGCGCTGTAATTAACGTAATGTGTGGCATCAACATGTATACTTAATAAAAGCAAATATGTATTTTTCAGTGGCATGCAATTTGCTATGTTATCATCAATATTTCACGTCACAATTTGTTATTTGAGCTCGAACGTTTAGAACGGTGTCAAAGGTAACACTTTCCCGAATTGATTCAACGGAATGTTGTTGGCGGAATGCGAGCTGAACTTAATTAAATCGTTTGTTTACCCGTTGACTGTAGATGTGATTATCTAGCACAAAATCATGACTATTAAACGACTACACGAGCCGACCCAGCCCCGCCCCGCCCCGACCCGACCCGCTTCCGACTACGCCCATTCTCAAAACTTGCTCACCAAGAATAGACGTCGCTAAGCCCGTTTCATCGCCCATTATCAGCTGTGTTTCAAGTTGAGATGCCAGTTTCATTTTCGTCGGTTACCCGTTGACAATTCTATAGATTACGCCAGAGCGAATCGTGGCACTAAAATCATATGCTAATGCGAAAAATAATCAAATATTCTATACGCGATCGATGTTGAACTATACGGGTTTCTGTGGTTCTATGCTGATATACATATGTATATCTATATTTATTTGGGTGCGGTATCTTCATTGTATTTTATTTGAACAAACCTTTGATGCTTTCCAGCAATCCGCAATTGATGACCGTTCGTTGATTATCCCGTTGATTTCTCAGCGGCTCAAAAAAAAAAAAAAAATCAGATTTATACTTCTTGAATTTTGGTCGAATTACACGAAGAGGACAACAGAAATCGGTCTTCACACTGGAAACGCTCAATTCCAAATGGTTTGTACTTGAGGAAATCTTTTATTAAAAAACATTCAAGAGGGGTAGCCAACAACATCGGTATCGACATCATCGTCGGCGTCAACGTCGACGTCGGTTCTGGTGCTGGCACTGCTTGAGTTATTCTCATTCGTGAGATCATTTTTCACGATACGGCAACAAGTGGAATAGCTTTCTGCGTAAAGCTTACAATGCAAAGCTTGTAAAAGCTTAAAGCACGCAATTATCGGAAATTAAGCCGCACAAAACTATTTTATTTGAAATCGTTTCTTCGTATATTGATGTCTTCCACAGAATATAAATGAATAAAATACGAACAGTTTGACAATATTTCAATTAGCTATCGTTTGCTCTCAAACGTACTGCTCCGCATAAAAACTGCTTGCTACAGCACGCGAATTGGCTCTAGATTTGATTGGCATTGCCTTCCCATTCCACAATATTTATTTTTACCGTAAATGGCTAACATACGAACAATTCAGCAATATTTCAATTAGCTATCGTCTGCAATTGACTGCTTGCTACTCTTAAACGTACTGCTCTGTATAAAAGCTGCCTGCTACAGCACGCCAATTGGCTCTAGATTTGATTGGCATTGCCTTCCCATTCCACAATATTTGTTTTACCGTAAATGGCGGTGACTGCATTTTGATGAGTCCCAAGAACCATTAAATTTAAATTTTATGAGAAAAACTGCTGCATATTTAAATTATTTAGTATATTTAAATCGATTCGAAGCTGGTAATACCGCAAACGCCATCTGGCAGTGTAAGTACACAATTTATGACCACAATAATTTTGCATCTTGCGGGTGCATTAAAAATGCATAAATTACTTGGCGGTCGGGATGCCACAGTTTTGGCCATGGGCGGTATGGTAAACACAGAAATACTTGCTTAAATATTGCACGAAACAGATGATAGTAAATTGCTACGAAATTTCATTTGGAAAATAAACAAATTATTACACTTACCCAATTACTTGTTCATCAATTTCTCCTGTCATTTGGCGAGAGTACTGCACAATTGAGGGCGATACGTCGTCGGTTTGGCATGCTCATGGCAGGGCAGCCGAAGAGAAGGCAACGCTGCCGATCAACGGCCACTCGGATTAGGAGTGACAGTCAGCAAATGTTTGTGTCCCACCAACAAAGAGCGAAAACACTTTGACACAGACCGATTTCGATGTGTCTAATAAGAGTCATAGCCTTGCTTTCGGCTTCATCTGTGGCGCCATCTGTTATTCGTTATCAACGATAATGACAGCAGCAACGACTTCCGTATACCCTGCAGTATCCTACGCGTACCATGGCAAAAATCGGTTTTTCCAATATACAATCTAAAAATGTTTTTCACTTCGTATAAGCCCGCGACCGTTCCGAATAGCGCATTGCGAAAATATATTTTAAGTAGCGATCTTGAGAACGCTAAAAGCAATTTGTGATTAGACAACGTAGGCGAGTGGGCGTGGCCTTTACCTAGCGACACATTTGTCTTAGGAATCTGCACCAACTACGAGCGCCGGAGCAACCTGATTAAGACGAAGAGGCACTCAAATAGATATCTCTATTTAGGTAGACATAATTATTATGTATAAATGAATATATATATTAATATATATGGGAATGTTCGTGATGAGCTAGTTCATAAATCTATATGTAGCATAATTTATTGAGCTTTTTTATTACACTTTTATTTACGAGTTCGCAGTTTTCTAATTTGCTTTTTTCTGCTCGATTTTGGATATATTTTTTTTTGCCATTGTTTTTGTTAGTATTTTACTCGTTTTAGCTATTATCGAAGTGAATTTTTCAGCTACTTATAAATGTCTTGACATTATATTATATCTAGTGAAATATATGTGATTCTCAGCTCTGATTCATTCCCGAATATGTCATGGAAGAAGTTGGGCAATGTCTGCTTCGAACAGCAATACAAGTTACTAGTTAGTTAGTCACAGTTACTAGTCACAGAAAAATGAAGAAAATAGAAATGAAAGAAAAGGATAGAGAGAGAGAGAGAGAGAGAGAGAGAGAGAGATAGGCTATCAGGCAGAGAAGGAGATCTATATGCAAGATAACAAAAATCAACTCAATAGATAAAGAAGTCAAAGGTTAATCACAGCCACAAGAAAATCTTTTGGAATATTGAATTTTCAATAGTTGCAAAATTTCTGCAGACCCAAAATTTGCGAATTTCTTTTTAATGAGCAATTTGGTCACAGTTGAAATTTATTAAAGAAGGCGAAACAAACATTTATTACAAGCAAGTAGCGGCAGTGCAAGTGTATGTGTGTGTGTGTGTGTGTATGTGTAGTGAAACGAGGTATAAATATAAAGGAGGCCGACTTCTTTGGCCGCAGGCGTCGCGTCGGCACACTTCGCCCCGCCTCACCTGGCTCAGCCCCACTCCGCGCCATTCGGCCTACTCCCGCGCCGCGCCGCGTCACGTCGCGTCGACCAACCGAAATAGTTCCCGCGACCAACTTGAAACGGCCTGCAACTTTTTATGGCAAATAAAACAAATGTTAGCAAATCAAATGAAAATACGTTCAACTTGGGCGAGATTCTGTGAATGCGGGCGGAAAGCAAACAACAACAGCCACAAAAGCAACAACAACAACAATAACAATGCCAACATTGCAGTCAAGCATAGCCGACTAGAAAATGCTTTGCCGCTCAGATGGCAATCAATTTGGCCGCTCCTCGCTTGCACTGAGGAGCACTGAATCATCCGGCGTCGACATCCAGACGGCCAGACAGACAGAAAGTGTTTAATAGCGAAATGATCTTCGCTCGCGTATAAATAGTCACGCCGACAATGGCAAGAATCTAACATGAAAATAATAATATAATAAAAAACATTCGCTGACATTGGGATTAGAAAGCGTTTTGACAAATCGATGCTAAAGCCGCTGAAAATTGCGATTCTGGTATTCGGGGCGTATGCGTCATTTGTAGAATCTCTTAAGTGGCTCGTAGTCCGTGGAGCATTAGAGCATTGGATGGAAGAGAAAGACCCCGTTCAATGTAAGTACATATGTGTATATATTTTTTAGCGGATTATAAATAAATAAATACAAATACATTTATGTT
>JABVZX010000341.1:4392084-4403765 GCA_020883565.1 Drosophila pachea
ACTATATATACATACATATATAAGGCGGTTTATTTGTCACTATTCTTCTGTCAGTCTGCTGATCCATGTTAATTTCGAATTCTAGGTTTAATTCACGGGAAAAACGATATAAATGCATATTCAAGCTGCAGAGTCTATCGATGAGTCATCCCATCTCTTAAATATCGATTGCAAATGTGGCCAAAAAGCTGCATTACTTCAATACACGTTTTTTTATTTATTTTTATTTATTTTTTTTATTATTTTCGAAATCCACATGACAATTGAGTGTTAGTCAACATGTTGACAAATCGTATTAGTCTTGGGCTGCCGCTGCCCCACCTCTATAGCTGGTAATGTGGAGGGAACTAGGCAGATGGCGGCACAGACAGACAACGGCTGAAAACGTTGCCAATGCGCCAGATTTCCGTTGCCGGCTTCTGATGCCAACGCAACAAACAAAACAAAAATAACTTTAATTTAATAAAATTGAAATAAATGCCAAACAAATCAAGCGAAAGACTGGCGCACCAAGTTTTTGTTGCTCTCTTATTATTAATTGCAAGTGCACAACAGCAGCAAAAATATGCTTAATAATGTGTAATAAAATTCAAAAACTGCACATACCTTGCGAAATGTTGCCCAAGAACAACAAGTGAAAATAGTTGGCGCTTTCACGCGTTCAGCGATACGCTCCGTTGGCCATTGAAAATTTGACGCCATCGCCATCGCCGTGTCAACGGCCATGTCAGAAATTGTCGCCCTAATACCGCCTACAGCACATCCCAAGACTCTTCCGCTCTCCAGCCTCGCACTCTGCACGCTGCGCTTTCGCTCCATTTTCCCCAATTCCCCCCACTTGATCACTTGCATCCTAGCCCAGTGTCATGTGGTCGACGCTTCCGCTGCTAGGAAAGCTGCACGCTCAGGCAACACACAAGCACTCAACACACATACACCCACACACGCGCGTGGGTTGTATGCGGCAAATTGCTGTAAATGTCTAAAGGCAAAAAGCAAAATTGCTGTATTGTCTATATATTTGTACTGCATAATATCCTATACCTCGCAATCATAATATAATATATCATGCAACTGGGCTAAAGTTCGTTGCAAGATGGGTTTGGCATGACAACTTATTGGGGAATCAGTTTGATCTACCTTGCCAGCTATATAGATAAATGTCGCACATCGGCGATAGCAATCGGCTAAGCCGGTTGCGTTCTCAGTGAGGGTATTCAAGTTCTAAAATAATATATTGCAATTTATTACACGAAATATCTACAAAATTTTGCTGAAAATTTGAATGCAGCTTGTGGCGTTGTTGCTGTTTTAATTTTCAGAGTCAATTAAAAATTGTTAATTTAACTTTTAATTTTAAGGTAGGAAAATGCGATGCGACCAACACGGCGACACTCGAAAAAAATTGCAATTAAAATATTTGCGCGACTTTGTCACGACGACGACGACGACGACGTCAGTTGATGGCGGCAAATTTGGCGTTGAGTTGACATGCCGACCCCCACTCCCTGCACCCCCTTTAACTAACCCTTCCCATACCCAACGCCTAATGGAAAGAAACTAATGGCATGCGTGTGTAAGAGCTTTTATGTCATGTAAAGCGAAATACATACATTTTGGCTATGCTATCCGAATGCACTTGTCGGAGCATTTAAGCCCGATGAGATGGAAAGTAGAGGAAATACCCCGAAGTCCTCTTTTTCACTGTCTAGTGCTCACACAATCGTATCTGCTGGTGTCTAAAAATAATTAAATTGTATCCACTGCGAAAATAAATATAATCCATAAAAAGACTATAACGATGACTACATAACTCATAATCGCGATTGATCTAAGGTTAGCTCGGCATCATGGCAATCATCGTGGAGATCGATCAAAAACTGATTTTTCCTGATACTGATTTCAAAATAGTGCGTTCCATCCGCATTTGTAGCTGCATTGGGTATACCGCATAGCACGTAAATAGGCACAAAATTGCAGCAGAAACGTATGAACATGATTATTCACACGATGATCATAACGTCCAGATGCCAGACCCCAGCCTTGGAGATTTGCTAAAGTTCTATTAGATTTTAATATACTTAAACGCAATCAATTTTAATGTGCTCGTTTCGGTTGCCTGTCGAATCGAATTCAATTTGATTTGCTTTTGGATGTGAACTTGGTATTGGCTTGGGGTGATGGGATGCAACGGGGTATGGCATGGGGTGGGTTATTTGGATATGGATTTTTGGCTTCGGCGCCATTTGCAAGATCATCGAAAAATATCAAATACAATATATATACAATGTACACATATGTATGTATATGTATTTGCACCTATATACTACATATACTTATATAAGATGAGGGAAACGAAAATGTTGTTTACAAGCAGCTACAAGTGTGGAATCTTACAAAAATGATGCCGCTTCGTTCCATATGCACATGATCCATTTTAAGTGATCATCTATTCGCACACATGAGCACGGACCGTGAATACTTATTATATGCCCGACTTATGTGTTAACATAAAACAGATGACGAGCGGCAGCTGTGACTGCCAATCCAATTCTATTGCCGACCCAACTGGATTCGGTTCTGGCTTCAACTACGTACGTTAACGTGCCAAATGCCAATTTGCTGACGTCATTTCTGCTGCACTCTATCGTCTGTCGGGGTGGATCGAGTGGGATTGAAGGCGGCGGTGTGGGCCATAACAATAACAATAGCAATGGCTATCAACGTCGCCGTCGACGATGCTCAACTTGATAAGCGCAATCAGTAATTTACAGATGTTGTATAGTTTATCCGAATGCTGCTCAGTTCAGCTCCATCGGTGGTGTGCTTGGCATCTGTGCTGGTGAGTCGATTTTATCAAGTGTAATCGAATTACAAAATTCACGGTGTCTTCTCCGAGCATCCATTAATTGAAGCTCCACTTTTTTGATCATGAGAGCAAATGCTGAAAACCTGTTGTGCTTTGTACCTTCCATTGCTTTCAACTGCCGTTACACAGCGCTAGAATCTAAAGGTTAAATATATATTATATTGCTCTATAATATGAGAAATGTTGCAGCTTTTGGCGCACACATACACACGGAGACATATTCAACCAACAGTCGTTTGTAATGTTATCGATAGCAATAAGCGCATATGCAGATTTGAACTTTCGCAGCTCTCTTTGCAATCGCAAAATTGTGTGTTGGCAATGCCTGCGCAAACTTCTTCGGTCCAAAGTAACTTATCGCTGGCAATCCTGCGCGGTAGTGACGATTGTTTCCGTTGCGAAAGCATATGTGTGGCTCAGTGTCTGTTCCTAGACAAACAACAGTGAAAATATGTGAACAAATTCGACGATATGTCTTCTGCTTCTGGACACGACTGGAATTATGGCACGATGGAATTGATGCGCATTGTAGAAAGCTTTGGCGGCCCAAGACAATTAAATCTGGAGTAAACAGTTCCCATCATAAATGGCTGCAATGCGCATGCTCGTCAAACGGCCCGGACATCGGTAAATTACGTCTTTGTTTGTGTGCTGCGCACCAAAGTAGGCGATTGGTATTGTAAGCACGTGCTGCATGTGATCAATTCCAACGCTTGACAGCTAGCAGTATGTACGATATTTATGTTCAATCAGAGTATGCTTAGTACATAGAACTGGTGTTGGATAACTGTCTCTGAAAATAATTGTCAAAATTTCAGTCATACTATTGGGTAGCATAAAAATCTAGTGTTATTCGTTCTGACTGGAGCACAGTAAGTTCGATTGTCGATTAGTAGGTATGGTGCAGATGGACCAATAGTTCCATACCTAACTAATTTGTATCCCTTCTAATGCTTTAATGCACATTCATCTCCTAGTTATTCAGACACTTGAAAGACGTAGTAGACTTGGGCAGCAAAATTCAATAAATTGTATACTGAACGGTTCAAGAAGCGGATCAGAAAACCCGGTTAAAATGGAAAATAGAAAAATTCGCGACTTTGGAAAAACTAAGGAGGAAACAGTTGATTCAATTTCTAATGATGGCAGCACCACGCGCACACTGAAATCAAAGATTTTGGAATCAAATGTACCTCTGGATGTGAATGGCTCCGGAACAGATACACTATCCAATTGCGTTGCAAAACTACCAGAAGAGCAAGTAGCCGATGCTGCACAAGGTAAAAAACAGCATCAGCAAATCGACGATCAAGCCGAAGGTGGTCAGCAGTCATCCCAAGGACATGAAGCTGGATCTACTGCTGATTCTAATGGTACTAAAAACAATAAGGCCCAAGGTCAGCCGAAACAGAAAGGCTGCGACAAGTGCGGCAAGAAATTTGGACTGACCGGAGGATTCTCCTGCCGTTGCGGTGGCACATTTTGCGCTTTCCATCGTTATAGTGATCGTCACGATTGCAGCTTCGATTATCGCGAAATGGGAGCTACCGAGATACGCCGTGATAATCCATTAGTAGTGCCAGAAAAACTCCGCAAGCTCTAGCAATTAGGCACGGCTTGGTTCTTCATGCAATCGCAGTTGTTTTTGTTTATCTTTTTTTTTTTGTTTCATCTTTTTTTTTGGCATGAGCTGAGCTAAAATTAATTCACCACATACAACACACACAATAGGAACGGAGCCAACACATCTAGAACTGAAAATGTACTATCCAAAAAAACGCAACCAGGCATAACATAATGTGAAATAAATCTTAATAATGTAGCAAGTATTGGAAACAAGTGAGTTAATTCGTCTCTATTCGCGGGCTTTCGGTATTTACATTGTTCTTTTAACAAATTGTTTAGCAAAAGCTAAGCAGTGTAATATGTTATACAAATACTATCAATGCAAATTTATTTAATTCATTCTTATCATATTTTACAAATTCGCTGCTCAAATATGAGGGTCGTTGGCGGTTTTTTACGTGCTCGCTAGCGACACCTGTTGGATACCGCGAATAACTCAGCCACCCCAGCAACAACGCAACAAATATATCGATAGGTGTAGTAAAATGCATATCTAAGAAAGAAAAATAAATATGTAGAAAAAGTGTAGCTGCAAAATTGTAAAGTAAACGACGCCAAACAATACACATAAACATCAACAAACACAAATATTCCGCAAATCCGAAAGCGCGGGAACAGTGCAAACGCCCCTTGTTTAAATTTTAGGGCTGAGCCACATGGAGTTGGAAAAGAAAGCCAAAGACCAATTGCGTCGGTATAAAAAGTCACGGCATACACACTCGAGCAGCGATAGCTCCAGTACGGACACGGACAGTGGTAGCAGCTCGTACAGCAGTTCCGAAAGCGACCGTGATCATCATGGCCACGTCCATCCACATCAGCGTACAGTTGAACGTCATCATCGGAAGAAAAAGAGCTCACGTCGAGCAGGCAGCACATCTTCCGGCGACGAACGACGCAAACGTGACAAACGTGAGCGGGAACGGGACCGTGACCGGGACAGAGATCATGTCCAAAAGAAATTGGTTGCGAAACGTAATCATATAAAGCGTAAACTCAAAGAAGCTCGTCTCAAAAAAAGGGCGGCAGCAGCATTGAGTGGACACGGCCATCGGGCCTTGTCGCCAGCAACTCAAGCCAAACTGAAGAAGTTGGCCGAGCGCAAGCACTTGCGTGTTGCTAGTAAAGAGCAACGTGAAAGGGAACGAGAAAAGCTGCGTAGTGTGCATAGAGAACGAGATCGCGAACGGGAGCGTGATCATCATCGTTTGGGCAGTAGCCGATCGCCGACAGGTGCCACAAGCACCACTACAACCACTAAAATACGCATACATCAAGATGTGGTGGGTAAGCGTCAAAAGAGTCCTGGTCCTGGCTCAGGGTTGGGTCCAAATAGTACGCCAGCCGCCCGAATGCACCATCAGTTAATGTCGCGGGAAAAAATCATAATTCAGACAAGAACTCGCGGACGAACACCATCACTGGAACGCGAGCGAGAGAGGGAGCGTGAACGGGAGCGTATCGAGCGTGAAAGAGAGAGAGAGCGCGAGCGAGTTGAGCGGGAGCACGAGAGACAGCGGCATGAGCACAAGCTGCAGCGTCATGATGATCTGTCCCTACGTGAACGGGAGCGAGATCGTCGTGATCGTGAAAGAGAACGAGCTGAACGTGAAGCGGCCCGAGACAAGGAACGCGCCGAGGCATTAGCTCGTTGCCAGGAAAGGCAACGAGAGCGAGAGCGCTTGGCCCGCGAAAAAATGCGTCGCCAGGAGGAGGACGACGTCAAGAAGCCGTACGGTACTGCCGGCGTTAGGGATCTGGATATGGCTATTCCATATGGCAGTCGTGAACGTTCGCTGGAAACTGTGGACCGTGCCGCACGTCACGTTCGCGACAAGCGTGATTTGGATGTCTATGATCGCGAACAGGAATTTATCGAGGCCGAGCGTCATGGTTTAATCAACGAGATGCGCCGCTACGGTGACCAGAGACGGCGAGATTTGAGTCCTTTAGCCGATCACTATCCGCCGCGACTCCGAGATCCCCGCGATCTCTACTCGGAGGAGGAGAGAGAAAGGTAACTATCTTATTATATGTTGATAATCTTCAAGCAATCCGCAAAGACTTGAAGAGTGTCGAACAACTTTATTTAGCCAAGAGTAATGTCATTTCTCCTCTCTCTCTCTTTTTAAATGTCAAAACGTCACTACTCAAACGTCAAACGCCAAACTTCAGAGCATACAAACGTGCCTATATGGATGTTCGCTACTCGAGGGATAGAGAAGCGTGGCTAGACGTCCGCGAATTGCGAGAATATCGTGAGCTGGATGCAGAGGATACGCTCTATGCAGAGGAGCGTGAACGTATGTTACGTGAACGCGAACGAGACAGAGAGAGAGAACGCGAACGTTTGCCCTCACGCGGTGACTATCGCGCTGAATGGGAACGTGACTGGGATGAGGATGGTGGTGGCGGCGGTAGTGTAACCGTTGGTGGTGCTGGCGGTGGATCCAACGGCAACGCTACACCTGGTCGAGCCGGCGGTTTTGTAGGCGGTCCCAAGCGGCCGAAGCCGCCTCAGCAGCAAACGGCAAAGCAACATCATTCCGCCTCGGAGCCCGATTGGGATGCGGATGAACGTGAGGAGTGTGGTGATGGTGGTGTCGGTGTGGTTAAGAATGAACCTGCGTGGCTAGAGCATGATCAACGCGAAAAGCCGCGTACCTGGCAACAGTCCAACAACGACTGGCGCGACAACGATGAACCGAGCTTTGGACGCAGCAGCGGGGCCAGCGGTGAAGTGCAGACGCCTCATCATCCGCCCTCATCCTCGCCGCATCATCACGTCCATCAACGTGGTGAACGGGGCGCTGGTCGTGGTTTTCGACGCGGTGGTGGTGCACCAACCCATGGCCATGAACATGGCGAGCGTGGCTACAGATCGCATCCACCGCCATTAATGACACTCCCTGTACAACCACCCGGAGGCTATCATGGTGGTGGCGGCAGTGCGCGAGGATTTCCGCATAAACGACTGCCCTATGGAGGCGGTGGAGGTAGTGTAGGCGGTGGAAACTTTCTGAAGAAGCATCCACATATGCCTCCAGCAACAACAAGTACAGCTGCTGCGGTGTCAACAGCCCAGACGTTGACCCACACCCAGCCCAAAGCGAACAATACGGCGGCACAGGCCAGTGCAGTAGCAGCGGCGACCACTGCAGTGGCAGCAGCCAAGGCAGCAGCGCAAAGTGCTGCTAATGCAACCACAAATCCGGGGATATTGGCACAAGTAAGTAAGTTGGCAAATATCAAGCAGGAGGATGCATCCGAGGATTCTGCAGACACACCTGAGCTTGGCCAGAATACCGGTGCAGATGAGGCTCCAGCAGAACAGACTCAGCCGGTGGAGACGTCATTGCGCCAGCCAAAAGAAGAGCCTAAGCCAAACGGAGAGCTCAGCGAGATCAGTGATAGTGATGACGACATCTTGAACAAAACGGATAAGGTGAAACCGAAGTGCGAACTGCAGCAGGATGGCGCACTAGCTTCCACTCAGGAGCTTTCAACCGACACGCTGTCGACAAATGAAGAGCCCAATAAAACTGAGATACAGCCGCAGCCACAGACACAGGCCAGCATTAAAAATGAGGATGTAGATGAGGTGCTGGACTTCGAGGAGATATCGGATGGCGAACTGGAAGAGGATGCTCGACACAAAGGTAAGAGACAGCAATGAAACCAACAGAATGTACTCTACCTATCAAACACTGGGCACTGGGATTAATTTATGGACTTCACTTTACAGGCATTGGTGATGCCTTGGGCGTCGACTGGCAAGGTCTGATTGCGGAGACGCGGCAGCAGGCGACAGAACATGCAGCTCAGCAAGGCGCCGAGCGCAACACCTCAGCGAAGCAGCGGTGGCAGCCCCATCGCGTTTTGCTTGACATGGGCATCAGTTTTGCCATGGCCGGCACAGAGTACGCTCATCGAATCATTGAGGAATCCCGGCAGCGGCTGTACCAAGAGAAGCAACAGTCCCAGCAGGAACAGGCGCAGGTCAAAACAGAGCCGGATAGTGACTCAATTGAAGCTGGAAAGACCACGCCCGTGGACGACTATCGGGAGTTGTTGGATACCGATCATATAGAGCCACTGGCGTGTGTCCAGATGGGCTTACGGAGCGCCGCCGCCGAAAGACAGCGCCTGGTCGGGAATGTCTGTGGTCCAGGAAGCCGTGCGCTCAGCTCTCGCCAAGATTTACGTCTGCGCCGCCAACTGTGCGGCCTTCCCGCCCGTGAATGCGATTTTCCACGCAACGTGCCCATTGTGAGCGAAGGATTGCGGTCCCTGGCCATGCACATGTTCCAGCGCACTCTCGATGTCAAATGAGATCCAATCGCTCGGCGTCGGCTCGAGCATTTCAGCTATAGACTAGACATACAAATCTATATGCAAAGTCCGCGTAATGTCTCTTTTGGTGATGACGTGGGATAATAATGCCGGTAATGTCTATCTTGGAGGTCCTGCTAAACGGTAATGCCTGCAAGGTGACTCCTGGTTACCTAGAATACCTTAATAATGTCTTAGATTCCAATCACAATTACTATCAATTTAATATTAATGTTTATTAATGGATTCCTTCAGCAAAAAGCAAATCTTGTTTCAATTTACTTTCACGTAACTTCGAATGGCAAGTATCCCCCAGGCTCGGATTGGATTCAAACAATATGTCAATGATATTACTGAATCCATTTCAAGAATTTACTTCGAATAAAACTACGGCTAGACATCGGTGTGCGCTTTGATCCAGTCGACAAACGGATAGACACGAGCGTAACCATCTGGATTGGTGCTGCCACATCCGCCATAGACGAACCCGGCAATGCCAACCACCTCATTATCATAGACGGCTGGTCCACCCGAATCGCCGTTGCAGACGCCGTTGTCGGCTTCATGGATCAAGCACAATATAATAGGGTAACCATATCCGATGCGTTTGTCACATTCTTCCAGCGACAGGGAGGTGAGTGTGGTCCATTGCATATATCGTGGTGAATCGCCCATGTGGAAGAGCCGACCCCAGCCGGAGACGATGATTTCAGCATCGTCTGGCGTATTTTTGGTGGGCAGTCTGATTGGCTGGATGCTGTCCGAGTAAATAAAGGGCGACTCCACTCGCAGCAGGGCCACGTCGTTGAGGAAGTTGCCGTAGTCTTCGTGCACGATCACCTCAACCACCTGTACAATTACGCCTCCCTTGAAACGATCGTTGCTGCCGGCACGAATAGTGAAATAGTTGGCTGGATTGACTACCAGCTCTCCATTTGCATCCGTGCTGGTCACACAGTGAGCTGCGGTCAGCACCCAGTTACGCGACAGTATCGAACCGCCGCAGAGGTGCGAGCCAGAGCCGCGCAGGGATATCTGGTGCGGGAACTGATTTTTGGCAGCATCTTTGCCGCCAACAATACGGCCATTGAGAGGACCAAGCGCCGCCTGGCCAACCGCAGCCAGCAGAAGAACGTATCCAATCACGGCCAGCAAACTCGCGTTCATCGTGGCAATCACTGAGCCGCGCCAAAGGTAGTCAAGTATATTTATAACCTCATGCAACCATTCAAGAACTATCATAGATAGCGTATCTGCTAACATTCAGCAACCGGATTTATGACTACTACATGGCTATCGGTGTTAGCCTTATCGCAGACTACATAGCACGAGTAGCTCAACAATGGCCATTTCCATGGAGTTTCCAAAAGGAGACTTGAGGAACTATCAAAAATCAAATAAATTTCATCATTGGTCCCTTAGGTGCGAGTGCCCTCTGTAGGAACAGTAAGCCAAAATTTATCATTTTCACGGGTTTGCTTTAATTTTTTAATTTATTTATTTTTAATCTTTCTTTCTCTCGTGTTTTGGAATGTAACGACAAATACGACTAATATAATATTGAATATAATTGTTTGACAGTTACACAAATTTGAATGCAGCCTAGGACAAGTTGATACAAAGAGGGCAGTAGAACTGCGAAGAAAAATGGTACCTACTTTAAGAACTAAAAAAAAAACTAACAATCAAATGGAATGCAGGAATCGCAATAGAAACTGAGGACGAAATATGACAGAGAAGGGAATACTGCATAAACGGAAAGAATTTAGCAAGGTAAGGGAGTAGTAGTAAAGCTATATGTTTTATAAATAATCATGTAAAGTAAGCTAAATTACGTCTCAGTAATTTCTCTTCCGCGTCCTGGGCTTGCCCGCGCCTGCTTTTAAACGCTATACAGGGTGCTGTTGTCCGGTTCCACGGCGACGGGCTTAACTATGAAGCGTCTGCGGTCCGCGAAATCGATGGGCACTGAAGGCTACAATCGTAAGAAATACAGATGGAGAGAAAGAGAGGGAAATTGGGATGACACATTTGTAGAAATTTGGATTGCAGGACAGTCGGTGGGTTAATTGCAGTTAACTACGATTGGGATACAAGGCAGCGCATATACATGCACATATCGGTATATATATATATGGCAAGCTGGGTGGGAATATGGATGTTCAAGCGCATGCAAGGCTGGATAAATGGGATATAAACGAAACGATAGCGAATACTCACACAATGCAACACAATTACCGCTGTCCCTTTTCTGTACTCTGTATTCGCTTTACTGCTGCTGTCTGTTTACTGTTTGCTTTTGACCTCGACTGCTTGCTTTTGACTTCGACTGCTTGCTTTTGACTGCGACTGCTTGTTGTGAACTTCTTGCACTCACCTACTTTCTCATCTCTGCACTGGCCTCAACTCAGCTTTTAGTTATGTCCTAAGCTCTAAGCGTTCTCGAGGTGGAATATTCCTACAAATTTTGAATTGAATTCTATTTGCCGAATATTTCAATATATCACAAATTGTTTCAAATCGAATAAATCTTAACGGTTATTACTAACGATATTACTAACTGCCTTTGCAATGCTTTCTGTTGCTGCTTCATTGTTTGACGTAGTGATTGATGGATTGAAAGCTGCCTCTGCAAACATGGAGCAGCAACAAGCGAAGTAGTTAACTATTAGGAAAAACTGAAGGTTATCTCAGCTTGAACATTTCGCACATATTCTATTAATAAAACTCGAGATTTTTGATCTAAAATAGAACAGAAACAACAAATTCAGTAAACGTGGTTAAGATAATGTGACTTAAGCTTAGGCTATACTTAGACGAAACATACATTACATTACATTGATTTAGGACATCT
>JABVZX010000341.1:4414867-4432831 GCA_020883565.1 Drosophila pachea
GCTGCACGAGATTAAACACTTGCTGTGGGGTGACAGTGTGCGTGAAGATGTATTCAAACGTTGGTCTCAAGGTAAGTCACTGTTGCACCACCCGAAAATTGCCCCGCCAATGCAGGTAGTATTAGTGGATAGCAAGCGCGCGCGCTTTTTATGTGTGTACATGTGTGGGTGTGTGGGTGTATGTGAGTATGTATCTCTGTAAAATATAGATACTATGTGTTCACAGGGTTTGAGTTTAGTGATGTGGAGCCCTCGGCTTTGGTGCAAAAACAGGGCGGTCCTTGTGCTGTGATAGCGCCCGTACAGGCGTACTTGCTTAAGATAATTATCATGGACATACCAGGCATTCATTTAAAGAAGGTAAGCCACCCATACTCCTATTATCCATTGCGATATCAATTGAATTTAGTCTAATTGCCAGCTGCCCAGTGAAAAATGCCAGAGTCTACTCATTCAGGCGCTATGCAACATCTTGAAGAACTGCCGAGCGCCGCGTTATAAAATTGTTACACTGCAGCGGCGTGCAACCAAAGAGCGTCGCCCGACGCCGCCCACTGATGCGATTGAAGCTACTGTCGAAGCTGATGAGACAACAGGTATTGATGCATCCGCTTCTGTTGTCGCTAGCAATCTCGAGACAGCCGTGGCTGCACGTTCCGCTCTGGAACTGACTCCGGACCAGTTTCATGAGCGCCTGCATACACTGCACTTCGATCATATTAGCGATGTGGCTCGCTACTATGTGGATAATTATAGTCAGCTGTCGAATACGTACGGTGTGCTGTTGTTTATGTATTCGGTATTCCTAACCAAGGGCACAGAACAGGTGACATCTGATATTTCGGACACATCGGAGCCGCTGATACACAGCACATACGGCTATGGGGCACAGTCGTTGATCAATCTAATGCTGACTGGCCGTGCCGTGGCGCATGTATGGGACAATGAACAGGATGTGGGCGGCCTGAAACTCCGCGGCATTTGCGAACAGAGTGATATTGGATTCATAACACTCATGGAACAGATGCGTTACTGTACAGTAGGCTCCTTTTTCAAGAATCCGCGATACCCAGTTTGGGTGATGGGCTCCGACACGCATTTAACTGGTATTTAATGTCAAATATTCGATGCTAAACATTTTCTAACAGTCTCTAACATTTTCTTGCAGTTTTGTTTAGCAACGAAAAGAGGCTTGTCTCGCCAGAGACACCATCGGAAACGGGACGTCGAATCTTCAAGTCGTACGATCCCGAGGGTAACAATTTCATATCGAGCACCCTATTGCGAGATGTGCTAGCCGCATTGAATCTGGTCAGCGAGCCGGGATAGTAAGTCCCTTCTGTTCATTGCCGTTGGCCAAATGTCCTAAATGTCTTCATTTCAACTCAAAGCGTAAGTCTCATGCAAAAGCGTTTGGACCCTGAGAATCTCGGCATCATTCTCTTGAATGCATTCATGGATGAGTTCTTTCCCTTGGAGCGTCGTTCAACGCCAGACACGTTCGAGCTGATGCACTACAATGGCATACCTGGCTCTAATGAAAACAACAAGGTAACAAAGCTACAAAGATACCTACATGATGGGAGCCCATACAATATATATTTTCATGTTGTCTATTTTCTTATGTAGCATCGCACACGGAACCTTACGTCACACATCTAATCAAATTTCATTTCATCTTACAGGTGCGTTACTACTATGGCTCGGCCATACTGCTGGAGGGTGATCTGAAGTCGATTTGCACCTCAAATCCTATGGTTACCTGTCTTCAGACCAAATGGCCCAACATTGAAATCAACTGGCACGATGGACACCTGCCATCATTGAATTGACGTCGCTATTAAGCGAACAAACATGATACAAGAAAAACAAAAGGAATAAAACACTCCACGAAAATGAATAATAAATAAATATATAAATACATGGAGTGCTTAACCGAAGGCATCAAACAACAAGAAAACCAACAAGAACTAAAGCAAGAGTAGCGGCAAAATGTTGCCATGCACATCTTTATTTCAAACACCTTTCAATTGTATATTAATAATTTATTGAAAATCGTTTAAAAAACAACCAAAAAAAAATGCAAGCAAGCAAGCAAGCAAATAAGGAAACAATGCAGCAATTAAAACGAGGAAGATATAACTAACATAAAGCTACACACACACAGAGAGAGACAGGCCGATTCACATAAACAGGCATTGACTAATACACACACATGCACAGGACGAAATAGATACACAGTCTGGAATGAAAAAGCATGAAGAGATTTTGCACCAATAATGATAATAATGATCCAAACCTAAATGCATAATACATATTGAGTGTAACTATTGTTTGCCATTGTAATAATAAAACCAAGGAAATTATTATGCATATTCTAACTCAATAGGACAAAACACGAACATGAACATGAAATAACTACAAAATTAATACAGTAAAATGCACACACAAATACATAAGACACGTGCTTACACGCACACCCACTAAACACACACACTACACTCACATCAAAAACAAAATTTTTTGTTTATGGCCTTTTAACAAATTAATTGTAGTGTTTAAAACAAATTTAATAAAAATTAAAAACCAACTAAAGGCGTAAATATTGAAGACTTTAATTAGAATGCATCAATTAGAAAGAAACAACAGAAGCTGGACCAACGCGTCCAACGGACGTTAATAGCTGGTAGATATATGCAGGCATTAGTTATTTCAGCCTCGACAGACCCATGCCCAAAAAGGGGTTAGGATCTACTGATCTGCCAGTACACCTGTCTGTTAGCATGAATCAGTGAAAAGATTTGGGCGAATGATGCAATTTCGTTATTTCGGAAGCGATTAGAGGAAATAATTATTCAGTAGTTATTTTAGAGCAAGTTTCATTGAATGAATCTGAAAAAAAGGCCACAGGATTATATTGAAGAAATTCAGTAAATGTCTTTATAAAACTGCAATTCAATTGCTCGACGAGAAGTAAGGATGTAAAGAACAAGATTGGACCATGTAAAATATTGCAGGCTGAGAAACAGACACAGTCGAAGTATTTTCAATTTTCGGTCGATTTTCTCATTAGGCAAATAAAATTTGCAATTTTCATTACTTTCGAAAGCGAAGCGCTTTGAGATGGATTTAGTTTTCGTATTGCGTATTATTTATTCATTACTTCCGATTTAAAAACAATACTGTACTTATTATATTGAAAAGATCTGATAGTTGTGGTAATAGCAATGGAGTTTCGGCCAGTTTCGATGCAGCCAAGGAAATGTGAGATGCAGCATAGATATTTATACTACTATATAATAAGTATTATATGTTGACTCAATACTTATGTTTGCTTAAAGTATATATCATTGTGTAAATAACTCTAAATTAAGCATTTTGTTAAACTGCCGTTTACATTTTATTGCCAGTTTTTGCTTTTCATGTTATTATAATTGAATTTGGGTCTTAAGACAAAATTTTTTATGTGTGTAGGTATTTAACTGTCTCAAACTAGATAAAGGTAATATAATACGCAAGTCCCAGTGTTTCATTTTCCTTGAAAATCGTAATCCATTATCTTAGTTGTCTGTTGCGGATCTCAAATATGAAATGAAGAAATTCCTAGTTCATTTCATAACGGAAACTCCTAGTTTACTTCTCCTCACACCATTCATTCTCCTTGCGCACCTGCTCCTCTTCGGCGGCAGTGAAATCTTTCTTGATGTTGAACGTCTTACGGATGTCCTCGGGAGTCTTTCCCTTAATCATGTTGGCCACGGTTTTGCAGGTTAGTTCCAACAAACCCTTTATGTCCAAATAGTTAGCGGCTAATATCAGTTCAAAAAGTGTGCCCTGATCCACTTTGAGAAAGTCAGCATCCCAGGATGTGATATCATCAGTGCGCTTTTCCTTGCTCTCATCGTCCTCAGTGGGTTGCGGATCGTCCTTATGATAATTGGCCCAGGTCAACACCTTTCGCAATATGGTTGAATTCACATTCGGCAATGGAACGATTGCATTTTCATCATCCTCCATCCCGCAATCTTCCAACATTGTGCGAATGGTGCCCGAGCATTTTGCAATTTGAATATCGGTATCAAAAATTTCCTCATCCGATGACTGCAACTTAATGTTAGGCATGTTGATCTGTAAATAAAAATCAAAGAAGAAATGAGACTCCATTCGGATTTTTTCAGATTCTTTTATACGCAAATATAAGTATTTGCAAAGTTAAGATAATTTTATGTAAACATATATGTGTGCGTATGCGCAATTACACGCACTCGTTTACAAAAACCTAGACACTTAATTACTCGTATTTACACTCGTATTATTTAATTATAATGAAATATTTATTATGTTGAACAGCAAATCCACAATAATGGCGACTCTTTTTTTTTTCATAAGTTGGCGTACATTTTCTTTGTGACACAGACTTACCACAATTGATACAAGTGACAAATTCGGAATGAAGTTTCGGCCGTCTTGCACAAATTGTACTTTAAATGGAATTAAAGATGTGATACGCAACAATCGTCCCCTCAAAATATCAATTGCTATTGACTGTATTGAAATAGACAGTCCCAAATTTCTCTGGATTTCTCGATTTCTCGATAAGTGCCCCAAAGCGAGGGCTGAAATGGTCTTACTTAATTCGCATCACAGAGCACCAAAAATATTAAGACAAATTTTGATCGACATATTTTTCAAAAAATGCTGAGATTATTAATAAGTGTGCCAGCGCAATATCCTACTATAACTGAAAATCTACTAAAAAATGTATTTAAAATGTGTCTAGAGAAAACGAATTTATTAATTTGAATAGTGTGTTTATCGCCGTATAACAACCTTCATTTCCTCAAGTATGGTCACACTTCACACTGCTTAGGGAAAAACTACTAGAATTGCGTATATACCGGACTAGAGTTGCTATACAGGTATTCAGTTTTATTTTAAGCTTATTCTGATGCAGTGTTAAAACTGTTAATTAACATCCGATTTCTGTTGCGCTCAGTTTTTGTCAACACTGTGTTGCTCCTAGTCTTCTTTCGGTGGAATTTTATTAAACCGTAACTTTTTGGAACATTTGCTTGCAATGCGGTCTTTGTCGTTAGCCCTCAATAGCATATACATATAAATATTAATCAACAACAGCGCACAAAAAAAAAAAAAAAAAAACTGTGCGCGTGTGTCAACATTTTTTTTGTATTTGCATACATTATTAAGAGCTGTTGTTAGTTTCTTTTTTCTTTAATTGAACACAAGAGGAAAGCGACGGCGACTACAAAGTGCAAAAACAAAACCAAGTAAAAATCAACAGGTAAATATACCAATACAAATGAGCCGTATGTACTATTTAATGTACATTTATATTCATGCAGTATATATATATTTATATATATATTTGATATTGTGAATCTTAGTGTGTGTGTGTTTGCGCGTTTAGTAATCTACATGACATGAATTCATGAACACATTTGCACATAACTGGATTATTTTATAATGTTAATGTGTGCGTAACTATGTACACATACATACATATGCATTATGCCGAAAGTCTCAAAGCATCACAGTTATGGAAAACGTCTGTCTGCGCAGCTAAAAACAACAATAACAAAATGCCGGCAGTGAGAGCAAATGTGGCTATTACAGCGCCTGCAAGTAATTTAATTGCGTTTCAAAATTTTAAAACGCTGCCGCTAAAGGTGTAAAGTGGCAAGGCAATCGTAAAGAATTTCTCTCTACCGTTTCGCTAATCACATTTTCCAGACCGGCATCGTTCAGAGTTTCGCCCCCTCAATGCCAGCGCGAAGGTCAGCCATGTTTATGGGTGGGTGACACTGCACTTGCCGTTCAATTATTGATTTGCTTAGGCAGCCGCTCCGACAAAAGCAACAAAAATAACAGCTGTCCAACGTCAACATGTCATATCCATACCCTGTACGCATAAAATCGCCCCTGTGCTAATAATATAACAGTTGCTTTAACAGTATACTCAAAGCTATTCATTTTAAGCTTTCCAGTCCATATATTAGTAAATTACTCCAGCCTAAATATATATGTTTTACAGAGTATTCACATAGTCCGACTTCCAAAAGGAACACGGATAGGCGCTTATTTGGTCGATTTCTGTTAGTAGCGGTTACTGTTGCTCCTGCTATCGCTGTGTTCTCGCTCCTGTTGCTTTCGCACATAACGCGTGCCAAATGGATGAGGTCATTGCGTAGCTGAGCCGGGCAAATTTGCATATCACTTGCAGGTAGTTTCTGTCAACTTTTGGATATTGAAAGACAGTTTTCAGGTGCCGCTCTAATGTTATTACTTAACTCTTTCGTATATTCTCCGTCTCTTTTTCGTTTTTTTTCTGTACCTTACTCGGTCCATCTTTTCTTTTTTTTTTTTTAGCTTCGCCATTTGCTTTTCTTTCTTTCGACTCCCAATTTTGATCGTACGATGAGGTTTAGTGCACTAAGTAATTACTCGGTCAGAAAGGGCTTCAAGTTTGTGTGTTTTGTCACAGTTAATGACAGTATATTAATGTCAATTGATATGCATAGACTTATCAATTTCACTGATGATTCTCACTCTTTGTAGTATTAGCGGTTTGGCTAATCCATCAATCAGTCAGATAACTTCGAAATTGCCGTCACATGACCTTAACTGACGTAGCTGAATACCACTCGAGTAGTGCCTGTTGATTTTCCATGTCTCTCAGCTAAACTAACTGTAGTATATTTATAATATATGTATATACATACATATGTTTGTATGCTTTATGTGTAGATGTCCTCTTATCAGAATTCGATTCGTCTGCATTGAAGACGTGCCCTGCGCTTATCCAAATACATACATTGCCATAATAATGGTTTATTCTGATAACAAAAAAAAATATATATATATATAAATAAAAAATATATAGTTAGCTCGTAGATAAATTCATTGCATTCCGGTTATTAAAACATTAACAGTGTAAGTCTAATTAGATAAGAAACTTATCGAAGGACGTCTGCACAGTGAGCTCTGGCTGGTGGGCCGTGGTCATGTCATGGTCAGGTAATTATAAGGTTTATTTGTATTTGTTTACAATTCACTTAAAATTGTATTAATTTTAGGTATTTGTCTTAAATGCTACCAGAGATGCGATAATCTATTGACAAGAATATCACCTCAATTGCGCTGATTAAGATGGCAAATATTCTAGAAAGAAAGAAAAACATAAAGAAAACAGAAACAGAAAATCAAATACAAAGAAAAGAAAATATCCAAAAATCGAGAAGGAGAAGATTTCCATAACTGGGCTAAAAGGTTTTACAGACCAATTTATATCAAATGAATCAATTAGCAAATTAAACTTTTTGTAATCATATTATATATATTGTAGAGGAAGAGAGAGAGAGAGAGAGTAAATGGATGGACTGATATGCTCTCCTTATGGTCCGCTACGTGAGCTGTCATAAATGACGCATATGGCGTATAGATACACCCTGCATTCGTTCTTGATTCGCTGCCCCAGATAAGATACTGGAAACAATTGGAAGTTTTCGAATCACAAGATAATTTCTTGAGGGCTATTCGCGGGCAAAGACCAAAATACTTGCCTCCCATTGGGAACAAAAAGATTCGATATGCCCGTTAAAAGTCGGAGAAATGCTATTTTAGTATTTAATTGACTTTGGCCAGGCGCAAAAAACAAGCGAAATTATTTCGCCTGCTTTCTCGACCTCTTTGGCTTATCAGCAATTGCCTTTGATATGGGCTCATGCCGAGTATTATTTTTATATGCTTTTATATAAGCTGCGAGTATCTGTCATAAATTTACAGTCTGGTGTGAGTCTACCCTGGCCACCTCCGCCCACCCATCCATATCGAACCATTGTCGGATTCGCATTTCGAAGCGTGTGCTCGAAGGGATCGTATAAATTTCAATCAAAAGCATATTTTGCTTAATCAACCTAAGCGTGGATTCTGGTTTATATTTTTTTGGTGGCAATTGTCGCAAATAGTCATTTTTAATCTGCGTGAGGAGTTCTTTATGACGAGCACTCAATAATGGCAGTATAATTGCCAAAAAAGTACTAGTTTTCCCTCGAGATTAACCAAATATTCCTTTATGACCTTTTCAGTTTTCAGCCATTGAACGCTTGTCAATGCGGGATATAAAGTTTCAAATGAAAATGGGGTTTCTTTTTTTATTTTTTATCGATTTTACCCTTGGCCTGCAAAGTAAAAATAAGGCGAAAGTTCCGCCTAAGGGTTGGCTTCTGGCTTAGAGTTCGGTGCCCAAGTTAGAAAGAAATTCGAACCATAGCTGCTGCTTAAAGCGGGAACAATCAATTGAATCAATGATCCTACTATTAGAGAAGAATGGGAGATATGATTTTCCGAATGTAGGAAGTAATCTAATAGTTGGCATATGAAATAGTTTAAATATTCAGTTTGTGTATTAGCTTCTGGCTCCTGGGTATAATACTAATGGGAAAAATGGTACCTCCTACAATAAGTACCCTGGAGTTGCAGAGCACGCCATTGGGAAGGGCCTGACTGCAGCAAAACGGCTTGTGGCCTATCAATCGTCACTTATTAAATATGCAACAGCTTGACATTAGCTCACGAATCAATATCAATGCCAGCAATGCTCAGCTCAGGCTGAGAAAGGACCCAGGTTAAGAGGTGTAAACGAGACTATTTGGGGTAATGCGAAGGAAGGCTACTTATATTTAAAGACCGTGCAGAAGAGTCGCAGTTGAATGCTTGACGGATTGCCTACCTTCCACTGCCTGTCATTCGTCCTTTGTCGCCAGCTAATGGAGGCATCCACAGGAAACACTTCAATTTCTTAAATGGCTCTTCAAATACGGATACGGAGTACTATTTAACGCTGGGTCGACGGATGCACCTTAACAGGTGTCAATTTCATTTGCGAGTAGATCCGAACTAACGATTGGTGGAAGGGGTGTAGGGTCATGGAAGCATTGAACAATTTAATTGTAGTTGTGGCTGTCAGTTTGCAATTTGTAGCATTCAATTACTTACTGACATTTGCATGTTTATTTTTTTTTTATATATAGTTGTGTCCATCACAGGCAGCTAAGGCCGTTGTCGCGGAAATCTAACTAAACGGACGGCCTCGGGGCAGAGCCGTCACATCTCCTTACACACGCCGGCGTCGAGGAGAACAGTCGCCATCACGACGTCGCCGCCGCAAGCGCCACCTCTGTCAGTCGAGCACTTGGACGACGCCAGCGCTGCTGATCGCGGGCGTGTCTACAAGTTGAGGAAGAAGAAATACCTGAACGCCGCCCATATAACATAGATAGGTAGCAGGTCGGAGCAGCGCCAGCCGAACCAGAGCCGACGGACCATAACGTAATGCCCGTGCAGTCGCCAATTGAGATCAGCAATCGTGCCATTGAGCATATTGATGATGTTGATCCCCTCGAGTACCATGGCCACTGGGAGCCTGTCGGCATTGCCCGCGTCCAAAATACGGGTACTTCGGCAGTGGTTACATTCAGTAAGCGCAAACAACAGCCCTATATTATCGGTGGTGCTCTCGACACCAATAAGTATGTGTTCGAGCAACTACACTTTCATTGGTCAGACTCGGATGAGTCTGGGTGCGAGCACACGCTGGAAGGCATGAAGTATTCGATGGAGGCGCACGCTGTACACTATAATGATAAGTACAAGGACTTCACCGAGGCCAAAAACAAACCGGATGGGCTGGCCGTGGTTGCATTCTTCATTCAGGCATGCGGGGACAAGGATTGTCCCGAGTTTAAGAAGATTACCGAAGGCATTCGCATCGTCCAAAAGATACACACAAGCGCATCCTTGGACTCGGGTAAGATATTAGCTCGATCCAGCAAAATCTCGACCAGTTGATATAATCTGCTGTTCTCGCCTATATATATATAAGATTGTCTATCCTGGATCGGTCTGCAAGAGCTAAGCAAGCACTATTATACATACAAGGGCTCTCTGACAACAGCTCCGTACTTTGAGAGTGTCACGTGGATAATCTACCGGACACCCATATATGTATCACGAGGCCAAGTGAGTAAACAACACGTTCAGTTTCTATACCATTACACCATGCAGATGATGCAGATTAACTAATTTCTTGTCCCATATTTTGTAGGTGAGCGTTTTCCGAAACCTGCAGTCGTGCCCGAAGGATGAGTCTAAAAAGATAGTCAACAATTATCGCGAGATACAACGACCGCATAAGGATCCAGAAATCTTCTTTGCTCGCAACACAAACACTAAGTCCAAGTTATGATGTGTTGGCTAATGTCGTTATACTTCTTGCGCTACGATGTGGAGTATCTACTACAATCAGATAATGGAAAAAGAAAGATGAAGAAAACAGACATAAGTTGTGTGTCCTACTCCGCTGAAGCTACATCAGCCACATCGCTCCTATTTACACAAGAGTGCAAGAATTACTGTGCTGGTCTTAGTTAAACACTCGTTTTGCTTTAATATAATGTATGTCAAATGCAAATCCTACTATTACATGGTTGTCAATAAGCTTTTGTTAATTGCTACTTGTACATAGCAGCATATATTTATAAAATATAAATGTATGTGTAGTTTTTGAGTACTTTATTAATAAATATGTTTATTATACGCGTATGAATCAAAGTCGAATTACGCGACTGCCTTGAATTAAATATTTCCCGTAAATATTTATTACTTTTAATTATCAGCTTAATACATCTAATAAATATGTATGTACAATATTTTTAACTTAAAAACATCGTTCTCATATGTATTCTTGAATGACTCAGCAAATTGCTTTTGAATGTATTGTGGTTATTCAACTAGCAAGTCTTCTGTTCCCTGGACTTTTGAACTCATTTTGGCACGAGCACAAGTAAAATCTATGTATGTATATATAAGCGTTTGTTCATATATGAATCTGCCTTGTATATAAAGCTTTTGTTTGCTTACAAACCGAGATACCAATTCTGGTGGCGGCTTTTGCTCTAGTCTTGATCTAAAAGCAGAGGAATTAGCTCCTTGATGAACCATTCCTTAGATATAGACAGGTGATCACCTTCTACACTGAGGTACTTCAGTTTTTTGTGGAGATCCATAAGAAGCAAGCCCAGCTACAAATAGAGAGAAAATATATTGCACGATTTTCGCTTATAGTATAAATAATTCCATACGTTTTTGTAGACTTTGCTTTGAGCAAGGGGAAGAATTTCCGTGTCTTGACCAGGCTTATAAAATTCAAACCACTGCGACTCCTTAGGTTGTACAACGGTATCATTGAGGAATTTAACCATGACGAATCTGCGATTTTATCAATATAAAACGGATTAGTTGTAAATCTTATCTAACGGATATAGACTTACTTTTTCAGCTTGTTCAGATTCTCAGCATAACGTTCATTGATGTATAGCTCATTGTTGATGTCTGCCAGGAAGCTGCTCTTCAGTCGATAAGTATTCTCATGCAGCGGATCGTGCCAGTATGTTGCTTGTACCAGATCATTTTGGACCCAACTATAAAAAAAAAACAATTAGTATGAAATCTCTTAAAGGCCATGCGAAAATATATCAGTTATATTAATTCTTACTCCTCATAGGCAGCATAGTTCAGGAGCTTTGACATGTACTCGCAGCTTCTGACACTCAATGTGGGACACTTTGGCAATCCGTAGACACCCTGATGCTGCCCGCCCAAACTAATGAGCACCCGCATTGGAGGCGAAGGGCAACGCTGTGCCACAGCTCTTCTGCAAAATTGGCATAGTCTTTAATAAAAAACATAATCAAATGTACCGGTGAAGCTACATACAAGAATTGCCCCCCCTGCGAAAAGCCAATGGCATTGTATCCATTGGCCAGTTTTTCATCTTCGGCCAGCTTCTTGCAGACGAAATCAACCTGTTGGTTAGGATGTATGAAGAAGCCGCTCTCGTAGTCCAGGACTATGTTTGCACCTATTTTCAGAGATCGCACGTAGGTACCATTCGTATGCTCTTCTATGAGCTTCTTTATGGCGCCGAGGCTAAAGGGGAAACAACAAGTGTCGCCCATGCCATGCCACAATACAACTGGTAGCACATTGCTATTATTATTAGTATTATTGTTTGTTTTCTCTTCGCTAATTTCAAGATTAGCTTGTCCAAAGTTCAGGCATATAATCAAAAAAACACAATATAAAAGTCGACGCATGTTAAAGTGTATTTAGAACGGAACCCAAGAATGAAATGAACCGACGAGCTTTCGCCAAGTATGCAAGCATTGTTCGAATAACAGAGTTGCCACACTGCAAAATAAAGCAGCTGATGGAGATTAATAGCCTTGCCCCATTAACTGGCTAAACAGCTGCTGATGATGGAAGGTGGCGCGAAGAGGATCTTTCAGTTCAAATACGGTAGTGAGCATTAGCAACTGCTTTAACGAAGTTAATATATTCCAAATTTTGAGCTGTGAGTAATTCATAGAGCTTTGTATATATGCATTAAAATATGTAATGTAAATACATATATAAATGTGTGTTGAGTAGGTGTGTTTATTATGATGCAAATAACAATGAATAGGAGGCGATTTGTTTAAAGGCATTGTCCTTCGTGCAGGACGCACCAGTGTGGCACAACAGCATCTGGATGGATGCCACGTGCGATGAGTCGTTCCCGATAACGATAGAATCGACGTTGGGCCATATTCGCCGAAGACTTGGGATTTGACCAAAGGCGCTCAGCAGCAGCACCTGCTCTCGGCCAGATACGAGCCTCTATGTGAGCAGATGACAATAGTCACAAATGAGAGTTGTAAACGCGGGTGTCTTCTAATACTCACCCAAGGAGTTCTGATCTACGTACTCGCTCCACATGCACACTTCACCGCCCAGCACTTGTCGCACTTGACCCTTGTGTGGATCTAACGAAAGCGTATTGTCGTAGACCTTGCGCCAATTGTAATAACTAGTGCTGCCCCAGAAACCATGATCTAAGTACCAGGCGTCTTTCGTGGAGATCAAAAGGCGATAGCCTTTCTGCAACAAATTTCTATTCAGGGAGTCCTGAGCGCTGACCCAGGTCTGTATGATGAAACGCTCCTTGGGCAGCAGTTGATCGATGGTTTCGGGATCGGTCAGCCGACTCGACCACAAAATGACAGGCTTCGACTCCCTGACACTGGGATACATGCGAAGATTAATGTCGTCCCAGGCCTGCAAGTTGCGCTGATGGAACTGTGACCAGAGGCGTAAAAAGCTCGCCTCGCTCAGATCGAGATTTCTCGCCTTCATCTGGCTAGTAATCTCCTCGGTTCGGTTCCAGCAAGGAATGTATACCTCATCGCCGCCCATGTGTATGGTCTCCTCCGGTGCGCCTAGCTCGGCGACATCCTCCAGTATCTCCTTTAGCACCGCATACATGTGATCGTTAAGGGGATTCAGCTGACCGCAGGGCGGTTGCACACAATAACTGCGCCAAGGCGTTTGATTGATACAGACAGACATGTTGCCCAGGCCGGCTGCTGGGCCCCACTGCCAGCCATTGCCAGCGTGCGAAGGCCCGTCAATCTCCAAGATGATGCGAATGCCTCGCAGACGGGCGTACTTCACCAAATTGACGGCATCTATGTGCGAGTAGGTCTGCGAACTGGAATATGCTCCATAGCGCTGCATCTCGGGCACACGTGTGATTTCCAGCGGAAAGCTATGCGTATCGACCACATGCCAGTGCAGCACGTTCAGCTTAGACGCAGCCATCGCATCCAGAGTGTTACGCATATACCTCAGTGGAAGAAAGTTACGGGATGTGTCCAGCAGCAGGCCGCGATGAGGGTACGCTGGACGGTCGAGCACCCGAGCCGAACTGACCAGTAGCAAGCCATTGGACAAACTGCCCGTGACCAAATTGCTCAGAGTCTCAAAGGCAAAGCGCGCCCCATACACAGTTTTTGCCTTGATGTCAACGAAACTGGCAGTGTCTGTGGTGCGCAGCACCATCATGTAGCTCTCATCTGTGTTCCAGTCTAGCACCAGGCTACTGTCGTTCACTGTCGCACGCACTAGCACTTCCTTGCTGTTGCCCAGCGTACAGTTTCTGATGCACTCCTTCAGTAGGTTGCTCACAAACAAGCGATTTGTCTCCCGCAGAAACTGGGTGGTGACAGCATTCGGTGCCACCACATTAAAGCGTACCTTCCAAGGGTCAAAGCGCACGCGGTCATGAGACAGTGTGCATTCGCCGGTGGGCATAGGCCATATGGCTCCATACTTGCCACAAGACAGACGACAATCTGCCTGGCTTTCGAATCGAGGCTGGGGCTGAATGTTACCGTGCCCTGGCGGTAGTTCCTCTTCTGGCAGGCAAAGATCTGTCGAGTCGCAATGCCATTTGCTTAAATAATAGTGAAATCATCAGTGGTATGCAATAGTTATGCTAGAGCATTGCAGGCTCGATCTGGGAATACTCGCTAAGCTGTTAGAACAATATCCATAAATATATGTCTATATGAATTTTAATTAAGTTCACTCCTGCTCAGTACTATCACTTACATTCATAGAAGTAAGGAAATATTTACTTTCAATTTCAGATTTCCAAATGACATAAACAAACTTTGGCCAAAGACGAGCTTTCTAATATGTGCACATATTGTACTCTGGACTGCAGAAGGTAAAACATCAATTTAAATGAATACACTGTTTGTGTGTGTCGCTCAAATTGCTTAATTAATCAAATTGAATTCTCGACTTTAGTTTCAATTCTATTTACTCATTTACGTTTTAGTTTCAATTATATTCCCATTTGGATTCCCATTTGTTAATCTGGCAGCTCTGGCCTAATCAGGACTTTAAGTGGCAGCACTATGAACTTTTATTTGTTCCCTAAGATGGCTATGTAAGAGAGAAGGCTTGGGCAAACCTTGGGGCGATGCTGTTTTCGCTGCTGTCGTCTGCGAGTGAGCTTGCTGCTGCTGTACAGAGCAACAGTGCCAGATAACAGTGCTTGTAACTGTACGGAGGCATGGTGGTCGTTTCGAGTTTGTACTCGAATTCGAATACTCGAACTAAAATTTGAGCTAGAAAAACAATAACAACAAAACTGAAACACTCGAAAAAACGAAAAGCAGCTTATGCGAATTCAACTTGCAGCGCCAGCGGCAACAAGGAACACATGCAAATGCTCGCAGCACAAAAACCGAACTGAAACCAAATTAAATGCTAAAAAGACTAGCTTATCGGACGAACTTGTTGTTGGTGTTCCATTGGCGCTCGCAGCGGACGCTAGCGTCGGCGTTCAACCGTTGCGCTTGGCAATCGACAGAGCCAAAGGGCGATGTTATATTGTTGCTATTACCGTTGTAGTTTTCACTGTTATGCTTTGCACTTCAACGTCAACGAACATCAGAGGGGATGGGTGAAGGTAGGTGTGTATTGGCGCTTGAGCAGCACGTCTGCAGCTGCAACTGTCCCGCTGTCATATGTGACAAACACAAATGGGGACGACCTGATAAAAAAACAAAAACAGAAAAACAATAAGAACGCCAGCGACTCGCTATCTAAATAAAAACATAAACAAATGTAAATGTAAATTCCCTTCAAAGTCAGATCGAAGTTGTTATGCTCTCCTCATGCGATTTAGTTTGTGAATTAAGATGACAAGAACAAGGAAGCATTTAGCAGTTGGCTTAGCCAATGCCCACCTTGTTCTTCCGCAATGTCAATGTCATATCATCTTAATTCAGTTCGATTTAAAACCATAAATTTAGAATTATTTTTAAATTTTTTTTTGAGCTAAATACAAACGGTATTTATTCATGCACTTGCCAGGCCCTTCGTAACAGTAAACGGATCTACTGACCTCCTTCAACAGTTGGCAAGTTCTTTGATGCATAGTACGCAGTCCAAGAACCAAGAGCAGTCCAAGAACCTCCGAATTGATAGCCTTATATAGTTTGATCAGAGCTCCAAACGTTTGGATTGAGTTGTTATACCCTCATGATGAACATGCGAATTGCAAAGCTATCGAACTCGTTCGAATTCATTCCCATTCGCATAGAACCGATTCGCTTGCCAAAAAGTCAACGGACATGTTGATCGCTCCCAAAGTCAAAAGAGAAATGCGATATGTAAACAGTATGCAAATTGGCAAATCGAGGAACTTGCGAAGAAAACCCCATTTGTTGTACTCGCGTACACGAGGCCAAAGAATATCCCACTGATAGCAGAGAAAGCTAAAGGGGAACATTCGAAGAGAATGTAGTCAGACTACGGCCCAATTTCAGTGAATAATTTACATACATATACATACATAATTGTATATATGTATGTATATGAGAAATTTATTTCATCATATAAATACTTCGCAGAATTACTTGCAATTAATCTATTCTAATCGTGGATAAAAGCGCTTGGAAGATTTATCAGCGAACTTTCCACTCGCAACATGTGCTGCTTATGCATCATCTACCTAGGGTATTCGTGGGGAATGCTAGACATCGTAGTATCACTTGTGCTTTAGTTAGATTTCGAGTCATCATGCACGCATGCATGTGTTTGTGTTATTTGACAAATCGACTCTTATTCGAGAATCGCTTACGCGGGAGACATAGACCATGAGTGGAAGGAGGGAAGGAGAGAGGTGCGGGTGCCTTAGGAGTGGTGGTGTGTGTTATCGCTTAGTCGAGTGATTTACTCTTTTTCTTCTTTTTATTGTATTTTCCACAATCACTCGCAAATTTTACACCCTCTTCCATTATGCATATACATAAGTAGACTTCCACAAACGAGCTCAAAAAGAATAAGTCCAGACTAAATTAAAAAGCACAAATCCATAAAAACTGAAATGTGGACTCACGTGTGTGTGTGTGTATGTGTGTGAGTGTGTCGGCATTGTTGATTATTATTTTTATTGTATTCGGCATTTACATCTGCACACACACAAACACATTCACACGCGAGCAGCCGTAGCTATTCACACATATACATAGTTCATTTTTCATTATTATTTCTTTTTATTATTATATGTATTTCAATTTCATTTCAATTTCATGTGCGCTTTTGTGCGCTCTCAAATGAATTATGAGAAAGCGCCGCCTTGGTCCATTGTTGTGCCGCCACTGTGTGTGCGTTTATATACATATGTGTGTGTGTGAGGGAGTGTGCATGAGGCTGTGCGGGCGCTTAGTTAGTATGTAGTTATAATAATTAAAAAAAGGGGAAAATCGTTCATATCTAAGCTCCAAGGGTCAGGCGAGCGTTGAATAATTGGTGATGATACTCAAAACAAAACATTATATATGAATAAATTATTTTAATCCTGCAAATGGCGACTCAGCTTAAGCTTTAGCGATGAGAGCGCAATAACAGCGTAGCACGATCAGAAGAACTGAATATCGATATACTCAAGAGTAGGATGCGCCGATATCATTTGCGTGACTGACTATCATTGTGTCCATCTCTATGGGCACACATATGCAAGCCAAATGAGTTTCCTAACTGTTGCTGGACATGGTTGGGAGCACGAGTGGAGCAAAACTAATGCAGTGCCACGAATCCGGCAGGACAATGCAAATGCAGCTCGCCTTCGTTGGTTCGTTGGGCCAATGATTATGATGTTGATTAAATTGTGAGCGCGCCCCCATCAGTACCACCGCACGCCCACTGGCCTTGTCCAAAACGTGCCCATCCACCCGCGCGTCCGTCTGGCGGAGCGTTAGTCCGTCAGTTTGTCAGTCAACGGCTGCTAAGAACAATGCTAGATTAAAAAGCTGTAACAAATTACAAGCAAAGCGGCAAATAAATTACAAAATATAAAAAGCAAGCTAAAAAAAAAAGAGAGTGCAAAACTCCACAGTGGGGTTGACGTCAGACGTCGAGTTCAGCGTCCAGCTTCCCCCGCAGAAGCCCTCGACCAGTACTACCTCATGTGTGCCCCAGAGCTTAGCACAAAGTTTATTAGCAACTGCTGCAAGTTTGAACCTGCGTCCGATCGCCGGAACTGATTCGATT